>SKCR01027533.1:0-471893 GCA_019454045.1 Zanthoxylum bungeanum
ATCTCAGACTCTTACAAGAACCGCATTCCCTGAATTCGAACTCAAAATCTCAAGATATGATCCCGAACCCAACACCACAAAGCCACGCCTATTGGTGACCATTTGAGCTTCACAATCACATACTCAACAATTTAAACAAGTTTGAGGACTTGTTTAGGATTAAGGTGACGTTGTTTTAATTCATAGCTTCAGAGGTAAGGAAAAAAAAAGTCCAAACCAAATCATTTTGGTTTGAAAAAAATCGCTATAGGGTTCGTATAAAATTTCAGACTCATCTAAAGTCGGTCTTGATATCTTTTAGGTTTAATATCGTTTTTATATTTTAAGATATTTGAATATATCATAATATAAAAATTTATGATTTTTATCTATTAGTTATTTAGAATGTATCATATTTATATATATTTTTGTCCCCTAATTCCTCTCGTGCTGCCATGTGGCACCAAATTTTATTTAAGTCCTCACATTAATATTAAAATACATTGAATTTAATCAATGTTTATGATACAATGTATTTTCACATATCTCGATATTTATAACGTATTTAAATTAAGGATTATGATATGTTGAATTTTCTACAAGATTCATGTATATTTTTTGTGTTTCATGTATCTTATTATGATTATATGTATATATAAAAGGGTATTTATGATAGACTTATAATATTACACTTTTACTTTGATAAACAACTTTATTTAGTGAGATATTGGCCTTAACTTGAATGAGTAAACCGATTTCGGTAAATACTACCTATCTTTTGTTCTTTTTTTCAGAAAAAAATCCGCAACAATATGCAAGTCTATCTATATATACTCTAGTATTAAAAAAAAAAAAAAACAGGAACTCTACCGCCACTCATTCCCATCTCAATAATAATGCCCAAAAAAAAAATGAATTCTCGAGGTTAATTTTCTTCTGAATATTTGAAAATAGACTTGGCAAAGCTTAAATATTCAAATTACATCGTCACATAACTGATTTATCCAATAAACTTTTGATTATATGTAATTTAGAAAGAAAAAAAAAGTGCAAGCTTCTACAATTATGAGTGATTTTGGTGGCGTTGAAGCTTTAAATCATTTTAGAAATTTTTTTTTTTGATTGGTGGGAAATTTCACCATCAAATTATTTCTTATGGGCTTAAGTGAAATATGTAAAATCCCGGCTGTCCCAAGTTTTTACAAGAAACGTATTCCCTGAATTCGAACCCAATATCTCAAAGTGAGATATTAAGTCCTACATCACCAAGCCACGTCCCTCGTGGACAAATCATTTTGGAAACAATAATGCTACGTTCACAAAATTAAAATTACAAATTTGGATAAAACTAATGAAAATATTGCTTTATATGGTCTCCAAATTACATGATTTTGTGGTGTAGGATTCATGATTTGGCCTACATTTTATGTGTTCGAATCCAGGATGTATATTTCTTGTAAGAGTCAGAGGCAATCAGAAATTTTTTATGTTACGTTTAAGTTTGGGGTCGAATGATTTGACAATGTTTCGATGTTTAAAAAAAAAATATGTTTTGCTTTATATGCAACTGAGTTGGATTAAAAAATAAACTTACATTTCATTTTTCACATATATCAAAAATAAACACAACATTATTTATAGTGGACATTTTAGTCTTTTTAAATATTTTGGCCAAATCTTGTAACTTTATTGTTGTCAAAATAATATTATTATTATTATGGAAATCCTTCCAAATTAGAGAATATTAAAGAGGAAAATTGATATTTATACAAAATGATGAAAAAATAATAATAAAATTTACTTAATTTTAATTATTAAGGAAATAAAAAACTTAAAAAAAATTAAAATAACGTAATTATATATTTTTTATAAAAATATCATTAGGAGAAAGTTGTCAAGAAGGATATTGTAGATGGTTGCTGAAAATTGTCAAGAAAATACAGCCTACCAAACCACACATTCACAAGCACATTAAAAGTGTTAGGCAGAAGGGCTACCCTACTCCAATAAGTGCTTTTGGGGTCCCCCATATTAAAAACAATTTTCTCCGATGTACGAAAAGTTTTATTTAGTATTGTGATTTAAAAAATATATTAAATAAACGATGATTTATAATTTTATTTTATATTAAAAAATAATTAAAATATATATATATATATTTTTTAATATTTTAATGTCGAGTAAAAAGCTAAAAAAATTAGCTTTTACAAAATTATGTTTTGAACATACATCAGGGATGACAATGAGTCATATATGATATCATACATGTCTCATTAAATATCAATGAGTATAAAAGTTATTCTCTTATCAACTTATAACGTATCGGACTCTCGCGAGCTATCGTGAGAGTCACTATTCATATGTGAATTTATTTATATTTGAACGAAAATATTAATATTCATACTCGATCCGTGCAACCAACGAATATAAAAAAATTATATCCCTCCAAATGTACCAAATTCCTATTTCCACTTGGATTTAATCATATCTATTTTTTTTTATTGAAATCGTTGGAAATCTCATTGTCAAACCACCTCTTACGGGCTTAAACGGATCAGATAAAACCCCGACTGTCTCAGGCTCTTACAAGAAACACACTCACTAGATTCGAACTCAAAATCTCAAAGTGAAATCATAAACCCTACACCACCAAACCACGAGCGGACTTTTCATCTCTACTCACTATCTATCAAAACAAAATACCAATAAGACGGAAGAAGCTACATTGGCAGGTTCTGCTTCTGGATCGAGTGGACTACAAGACATTGCCCATTATTACACGTTAATTGTCCGATTCAGCTTCTAGATCGTACGACTTTCTGTATCCCCAAAAATATCTCATCTACAAAAAAAAAAAAAACAAAGGCCAAAAAAAAAAAAGCCTTTACAATTAATAATTATAAGTCGTTTACGGCAACAGTTAAATAAGCACTTCTTATGGAAGCACTTTGACCAACAATTTTCGTCCCCAGCCAATATGGCTGTGTCCAAATTATGTATTTATAACTTAGATTTTTTTATTTAATTATAATTTTCAAAATATGTTGATGGTGATTTTTGGACATCTGACTCCCATCAAGACAAGAAGGGTATAAAAAAAATTTCTATTTCAAAAGTTCAAAGAGCCTTGGCATTGCTAGCAGACTCACATGGTTGACGTTACGAAGACATTGTAATAGTGTAATATTCTCTAGTATATAAAGGGCTTGAGAGTTCATTGTAAGGGGTTAGAAAAATATACAAGTGAATACTTAAAAGAAGAGAAAGTAGAAGGCTCGTAAGGTACAACAAGGGCAGGTCGGTCAAATCCGAACACTTGTGTAGAGAGGTCGGTCAAACCCGACCACATAATAAAAGCTTCATTTTCCCTTATGTTTGTGGATATAGGTTAGATCCATTCCGCCGAACCACGTTAAACCCTCTGTTTTGTCTGTGTGTTTTCTTCTGTTTTACTAAGTTTATCTTTGATCCCCGAACAAAGCAAATTCACAGTTGATGGTAGATTGTTTGATAAATGTTCTTCCAGAACTACCCTTGAAATGAAAACCGACCGTCAACAAAATATAATATTTATTCAAGTCAATCTAATTATATTTGTATTATGTTATGTTTTTTTTTTAAAATAAATTGTGTTGGTAGTTATTGTTTTGGAAAAAACTGAAACGGACTTGACTGTAGATAGATTCTCCAAGACATGTAACACGCTAAATTTCAAGAAATATTTCCTCTATGCTATTAGAAATCGCGAATTATAAAATTTCTTTCAAAATATAATGAAAGATATTGTTGTTGATTTGTGATTAGACTACAACAAACTAAGAACACTCTTTGGTTTAGAATAATATAATGCATAAAACTTAAAAATCACTAGTGAAAAAGTTACCATTTAAATTTAATAGATTCAACTTTTCATTCTCAATTCAAATGAAAAGAATATCATGAAAAGATATGTGTCATGCAATTTTTCAATTCAAAACAAATTTTGGAAATCGTAATCCCATTTGAATGAGGTTCGACCGAGCATTTCCATGAACACAAACTTGATATTTCTTATTCGAACATTAAAGAACGAATTTTAAAAAGTTCTATTCAAATACAATTCCTATGAACATATAATAATGAGATTCGAACGAGAAGTCTATGTACATAACGTTCAAATACCAAAATGAAGTGAATTACCATATCCTTATATATGTCACTCCGAAATATCAACGTAAAATAATATTTAAAAAAGAGATTTTTTTTTAATAATTATTAGTTAAAAATTATAAAAAAATTATCTATTTTCATACATAGACGTAGCCAAAAAAAAAATTAAAATTAAGATCCAAATTAATTGTGATATTGAGAGTTCAGATTCCATGAATTGCAATCCTTCCCAACTAAAAAAAAGATATCTTTGACTGAGCCGCCATCCAGTCAAACACACGAGCTTTGACCAAAAAAAAAGGAAAAAAAAAAAAATCCATATTGTCTTTTTTACAAATAAACTCAGCCAGGCCACGACACCAAATGCCTTTGTACATTTTTTTTTCCAAGGGTCAAACCTTCGCATAGCTTCCCAGAAAGAAACCTCATGCAAATGATGAATAAATAACTAAATTCCAAAGGTATTATACACCCAGATCCCTAATATTTTATTGGGAATTTTATAATAAAATTAACCAAAAAAAAAAATATTCATTTGTCAAAATGAATCAATATTGGTTAAATCGGTTTTTTTCAAAATATTCATTTCTAACAATAATGATTCGATTATTGTGATTAAATCGGTTTTTTCGGTTAAGATTTTTTATTTTTTCGGTTTTTCGGTTTGGTTAAGGTTATGAGATTTGTATAACCGAACCGACCAATTAACCGATTACAAACCATAATTTAACTTTATATATATTTTTAATTAAAACGAAATTAAATTTTTTATCTTATGCCTCTACTAAATGTAGTTGTAGACTATTTTTTGATTAATATAAATTTATCTTCTGTTGTTAAACACATATACGTCTGTCTTTTTGATGAATTTAAATTTATATTAATGTGCTAATGTGAATTGTTATTTGTGGAGACTCTGAACTGGTTAATAATCGAACTAACCAAAACCGATCCAAAAAATAATGGTTAAATTGGTTATTGGTTATGTACTATCATATGATTAAATCGGTTAAATATTTACTTAACCAAATAATTTCGGTTCGGTTAAAAAATCAATGGTTAACCGACCGATGCACACTCCTAGTTGAAAATATAAATGACAAACATTGTGGCTCATTTTGACAATTTGATTTTTTTTTTTTGATTAGTTTTATAAATTTCCCTATTTTATAATTTGGTAAATAAGAATGCTTTTAGTATTTTAACTGAGTTTTTTATTATTGAAATAACCGGATATCCTTTTAGTCACGACGAAGCTAAAGATAAAAATTTATGGGAAGAATTTATATTTTGGTATTCATCCCTAAAATTAAGCTAATGTTCTTGTGCTCACCTCAACCCATATATATTCATTTTAGAGTCGTATTTTGGATCTAAAAATACAGTGTAGAATCCCATAAGCATTTTATTCTCTAATAGCTTGTTACTATTTTAAAAAAATAAAATTTTAAATTTAGTTTAATTACATTATTTGTCTATTTTAAAATTATAATAAAACTCTAAATTAAACTAAAGAGCGTTTTTGTATATTATTAACAATTTATTTTGATTACAATATAAGGTAAACTCATCAATGAAAATTCCATTTAATTATAATTATGATTTTTGTAATGAAATAAATAATTTATTTTGATTATAATTCACCAGTCTGGTACATTATAATTTAATTCTACCTCATTTCGATTTCAGACGATTATAATTACGAATACTTAAACGCACCATTAATATTTTTTTTTATTTTCAATGAGTTGGGCCCCAAGGGTCCTTGTCCCGTTGGGATTTTTCCAATCCTTGAGAATGGTGACAGAAATTCTTGTAGAGATACAAGGTTAATATATTAAGACCGAACACATATATACTATTCTATATATGTTGATTTGGACGGGCCGAATACATATATTGACATCCATGTACTAATAATAAAGGTAAAATTTTCGTGTAAACGAAGTTCGCTATGTTAGAGTCGGATACAGGTATCATACCCGACTCGTCGTAATCCTAAACCTAGGGACCCATCTAATATGAATAGAGAAACTATGACTTCAAATAAAATATCATACAAACACAAGGGGACTCAATACTAATATCCAATAATTGAATAAAATAAATACTGACTTGATCAACCACCTTCTTCTTCTGCTGCTTTTTCCTCTATCTTTTCCTACCATTCAAATTCATTTTCACAAACCCCTCCTCCTCTCTCTCTCTCTCTCTAAAAACCCTATTGGGGTCTCTCACTCTGTTTCCAGAATTTAATCAATGGCGTCTTCTTCTGGTAACTTATTAGACACGTTAACAAACTCACACCACCCATCAAACACCTTCACTTTCTCAACACATCCATTCATGACCACCACTTCTTTCACTGACCTTCTTGCCTCTCCCGCCACGTCGTCCGATCATGCTGAACTTAACAACAACAACAACAACAATAACAATACGACAAGTCGTTTATCAGATCGTATAGCTGATAGAACTGGCTCTGGTGTCCCTAAATTCAAATCTATTCAGCCTCCTTCTTTGCCAATCTCTCCATCTTCACTTTTCTCCCCTTCTTCTTTCTTCTCTATCCCTCCTGGCCTCAGCCCTGCTGAGCTTTTGGACTCCCCTGTTTTGCTAAACACATCCAATGTAACTTTCCCTTTAAATTGCTCTGTTTTGAAACTTTTGCTTGTATGATTTGAGTTTTAGGAAGCTTGTTGCTGTTCTTGGCATAATTTGATTGATGGGTTTTTTTTGTTTTTTGATGTACAGATTCTTCCATCTCCAACTACTGGAGCTTTTCAATCTTTCAACTGGAAGATCAATACTACTGGCAATGGTAACCAGCAAAGTATCAAACAGGAAAATAAAAATCAATCTGATTTCTCTTTTCAGACCCAAACAAGGCCTAACACAACATCATCATTTGTATGTTACATCATCTAAACCTATACAATTTTATCTTTCCTCTGTTTTTTTTTTGTAGCCAGTGTAAAAACAGGGATAAAACTGACCTTTTATCATTGTCTACTGATAGTTTTAAATACTTCTGTGTCTTTAGGCTCAACAAAATCAACCATGGAATTACCAAGAATCTTCAAAGCAAGAAGTGAAATCTGAATATGGTGGGTCGGCGATGCAGAGTTTTTCAAATAATCAGAGCAACAATGGGTTCCAATCAGATTATGGACATTACAATCAACAAGCTCAGACAATTAGGGAGAGTAGAAAATCAGATGATGGATATAATTGGAGAAAATATGGGCAAAAACAAGTTAAAGGAAGTGAAAATCCAAGAAGTTATTACAAGTGCACATTCCCAAATTGTCCAACAAAGAAGAAAGTTGAGAGGTCATTAGATGGCCAAATTACTGAGATTATTTATAAGGGTAGTCATAATCATCCTAAGCCTCAATCTACCAGGAGATCATCTTCATCATCTGTTAATTCTAATGCCATCCAAGTGTCTACTCAACATTCAAATGAAATGCAAGATCAGTCATATGCTACGCATGGAAGTGGACAGATGGATTCAGCTGCTGCAACACCTGAGAATTCTTCTATATCTATGGGAGATGATGAGATTGATCAGGGATCACAGAGGAGTAAATCAGGAGGTGGTGGTGATGATTATGATGAAGATGAACATGAGGCCAAAAGATGGTAAGCTTGCTTCAGTAATCTAAATTGTATTAATATTTACTTGTTCTCCGTTTGGTTACGGGTTCGAATTCTTGAAACAGTTCCGTAAACAGAGATAAGATTGCGTACATGAGGACCATTTCCAAACCCTACGCATTGTTTGCTGGGTACGACCTTTATTAATATTTGCTTGCTTTTTTTTTTCTCAGGAAAATTGATGGTGAAAGTGAAGGCATTTCAGCTCCTGGAAGTAGAACAGTGAGAGAACCCAGAGTTGTGGTGCAAACCACAAGTGATATTGACATTCTTGATGATGGGTATAGATGGAGGAAATATGGCCAAAAAGTTGTCAAGGGAAATCCAAATCCAAGGTATAGATTTTGCTTCAATAAGACATTGATGTAAGATCTTAGGGTTAGTACTTGTGCAGGGATTGCATCTTGCTTTATCTCCAAGTTTGAGGATTCAAATTTTAGAAGTGAACTTTGATAAGAATTAGCACTTTAATCTAACTTTGTTATTTAATTAAATATGCAGGAGTTATTATAAGTGTACACATCTAGGTTGTCCAGTGAGAAAGCATGTTGAGAGAGCATCACATGATCTTAGAGCAGTGATCACAACTTATGAGGGAAAGCACAACCATGATGTTCCGGCAGCTCGCGGCAGCCGGTCTCTGCAAGATAACACCAGCAACAACCTTGAAAACATCAGTAACAGTAACAACAATGCACCCATAAGGGCATCAGCTATGGCTCCTCATCATGCTAACAACTCGATGCTCAATCATGTTCGCAACTCGAGGAGGGTATCCTCATCGGAAGGCCAAGCACCGTATACCCTAGAAATGTTGCAGGGCCCCGGGAGCTTCGCCTTTCCAGGATATGGAAATCATATGTGGTCTTACATGAATGAGGCACTGCAACAAGACAATGTGTTATCAAGAGCCAAGGAAGAACCAAGGGACCATGACACATTCGTCGAGTCATTTCTATACTGAAATTTGCACAGAATTGGAAAGGTGATAATAGTTTAGATTTTGCAAGGGAATTAGAAGTATAGAATATTAGAATTCTAAAGAATAAGAATATTAGGTTCATTTGTTAATTGCATTATGTTTGTTTGTTTGTGTGTCTCTGTATATTGCCACTACATTTTGTTATGTATATTCAAAATTGTAGGCATATTTTAGATTTCGAATGTATACATGGCAAAAAAACTCAGCTCTTTTCTGGTCCGGTAGGATTTTGGCCCGGCTCGAGATAAAAAAATCCGGGCTTGAATGATAATTCTCAAATTCGGATCAGGCTTATTAAAATCTGAATCTACCCGACCCATTATCACTCCTTAGACTGAGAATTGAAGTGTAGAAGTATCTAGTATTTATTTATTGTTTTGAGGTTTCTCTTTGCTCTATAACCGGAGAGTTTCAATTCACTTTTGTTATTACACATGCTATTGGATGAGAACTTAGATTGGATGTTGATTTGAATTTTGGGCACAAATTTTTTATAAATCATAAATCATAAATTATAATTATTAAATATGACTTAATTGTTCATTTTTATTAATATTCCTGAGGAGTTGTAGAAAATTATAAATTTTTTTATCACAATCTAATTCATTGTGGTATTTATACATTTATCGTCAATATCTAAGTTTCTCAAATTATGTAGAATCATATTATTTTGTCCGATAATATATCTGAACAGAAAAAATTAATAAAACAATATTTTCCAAATGTGAATTTGGCAATTGGAGTGACGATTACATCTTCTGGAGGTTTGACTGGTCAAAGATGAGGAGCGGATGCAAAAGTATTCAAGTGAAGTTGGTCAAGGTCAACTTATTGTTGGATTGTACCTTCCAGTTCCACGTTGCTCTCTATAGTGGGCCCCATTTTTTGGATTGCCCTAATGATGCTCTTATCTTTTGTTCACATTACATTTTATTTTTTTAAAAGGTTATTCAAATTTTACTATTATCAAATATCTTACCAAATTTATTGTAAGAAAAAAAAAATTCTAATTTCAATCGGTTGGTTGTGAATATATTTTATTAAAGATGATAATATGATTAGTTATTTTGAATATCTTATATATTATCCGATTCTCAAATTTAGTGGCCTATATTATGTACGGGTTGAGGATATCTTTTACTATAATTCATATTATAATAAAAATCTAAATATGATTTTAGGTATTTGATCGTGTAAATGATTATAATCTAGTTGACTTTATAGTTTAAATGAGTCAATTGATTGATTTGCATTTAATATTTATGTCTCATTTGTTTATCTATCAATTCAAATAGTGTTTCTAATTTACATTAGAGTTCTTACTTTCTCATTTTAAATCATATTCCTATTTATAAATAACTTTAAAAACATATAATTTTTTTCAGATGAATTCTAATTAAATTTAATGTAATTTATTCCATTTAAGTTTAAATTTTTCTAATCAACTTGAAATCTTGACCGTTAATGTGGAAGAGCTAATAATCAGAATCAATATCATAAAGCACAACAAAAATAATAAAAATTCAAGATTTTTTTTTTTTTTTTTTGTAGAATTAATTCAAAGTAAAAAAAACAAATAACGATAGACCCAAAAAAAAAAAAAAATGACCAGTTTTTGTGGACGACTGTTATTTATGTCTATTTTTTATATAGAGAGATTATGTTTTTTTGTTTTGTTTTGGTTTTTTATTTTTATTTTATAAGTTTATAATAAAAAAATAATTGTAAAGATTAAGTGTCATATATGTTTGTTTATTTTAATAGGAGATAACAATATTTTTTTTTTATTGTAATAGGTAATAAAAATATTACTTATAGAGATTAGGTACCACATATGTTTTTTTTTTAAAAAAAAAAATTTAACGGTACTTATTTTTTATAATTTAATAATAAGAAATTACATTATTAATTAATTAAATTATATGTTTCTTATTTTAATATGAGACTATGCTTTATATTGTAATATGTTTCTTATTTTAATTTTACAAATTAATAATAAAAAATTATAAAGATATTTTAATATTATAGATTACTAATAAATAGGATATTCTATTTTTATATTATAATAGGTTTATTTTTTAAAATATTTTAGATATATTTAAATTTTATAATTAAATAATAAAAAATTAATTGTAGAGATTAAGTGTCACATATTAAATTAATAGGTTTCTTATTTTAATAAGAGATTATTTTTTTATTTTATGATATGTTTCTTATTTATTATTAATTAATCAATTAAATTAATAGGTTTCTTATTTTAATCCGAAATTATATTTTTATATTATAATAAGTTTCTTATTTTAATTATATAATTTAATAATAAAACAAATATTATAATTTAATAATAAATAGAAGATTCTAAATTTATATCGCAATAAGTCTCTTATTTTAAAAATTTATTATTTGAATTTTATAATTTTAAAATAAAAACATAATTTTAGAGATATTTTAATTTTATAATTTAATAATAAAAATTTATTGTAGAGATTATGTGACACATATTAAATTAATAGCTTTTTTATTTTGATAGAAAATTATGTTTTTAATTTTATAATAGGTTTCTTATTCTAATTTTTAATAATAAAACTAATTTTAGAGATAATTTAATTTAACAATTTAATGTATTCTTATTGTAATATATTTCTTATTTAATAGAATTTAATAGTGAGCCTACGTGGCGCGGTAGAGACGGGGCAGGTAGAGAGTTTTAAAAATATTAACACACACATATATGTGTATATATTATATATATGGATGAATTAGGTTGGTTATGATTTTTTGTATTTTGAATATTAGTATTAGATATACGATAAAAAAAAATATTGATAAATATTGATATAATTAATTAATTTTTTAAAAAAATTCGTATACCAAATGTAGTAAATTTTTATTTTTATTTTTAAATTTTGATTATTTCGATTGGTTACGGATATATATAGTAATCGTCAATTTTTTCTATTTTAGATAGGTATCATATATTATATATTTCGATAAAAATTTCGATAAAAATGATCGGATATTTAATCATTGTCATATCTACATTCTACACCCGCATTCACTTGAATTTCAAACAATAATAAAATATAAAAATTGGTATTAAGTGAATAAAATGTTTAATTCCTGCCAATATTTAACCATATAAAAATGAACTTGCTTCCAAATTTTTTTATTTTCTAAATTTATATAAATAAAAATCCTTCTAAGATTTGATGTGAACACAATTCAATCAACAATATTTTGTTTGTCGGCCAAGCTATCATCACCGATTTATCACATCAAGCTGTGAACAGCCATAAAGTTTTTGTTTTTGAATTGTGTTCACATCAAAGTTTTTGATTTTGATTTACATAAATTTAGAAAGGAAAAAAAATTAAGAGAAACTTGATTTTATAGGGTTAAAAAATGGTATTTTTTTTAAAAAAAAAATGGATGAGATTGAAAAATCTTATTCACTAAATACTAACCCTTATTATTATTATTATTATTGAAATTCGAGTGCTCACGAACGCAAAGTGTATTCAGAACCAACCAAATAATATTTAATTTTTTTTTCAATTAAATAAAACAAAATTGATAGTTGATTAGGATGAACTTGTGAGCCTCAAAATTTTTGGTAAGATACTTTTTGATAATATGTCTTTTTGTAATCTATTGGTACCAAAGAGAATGAGTGGCCATTTATTTATTTATTTTTTACAGTTTTAATAAGGACAAAATTCATGTTATTTTTTGTTTTTTAAAAAAATAATAAACAAAGATATTACGTGACGAATACGCTACATTAAAAAAAAAAGTGGTGTCCAATCACCGACTAACCAAACACGGCATATCCATTTAACATTTTGTATTTTATTCCTTAATCTGTGTTTGTTTTAAGAATTCATTTGTTAATTATGTTGTTTACCTTTAATTAATCTCATTTTATTTATTAATTGCGGATAATATCATTGGATGCGATGTCTTCAGAAAAAAAATGAAAGTCAATGATAAAGTGAAGTTAGAGTGACCCGACGACGGTTCTAGTTCGGAATCGAAATCGAACTGGAAAGAATCATTCAATTATGATTCTGGTTTCGATTTGAGAATCATAATCGGAACCAATTCCGTATGGTTCCAATCATTAAAGGGCATAAACGGCACTACCTGGTCTTGACGCCCACACTTCGGTTGAACGAGACTTCACAGAGGAGACCGCCTAAGATTATGACCGAGGAAAGATTACCATCTATTTTCTGTTATACAGGATCCTCATAAGAGGCAAGTGGAGCATACTCAATATTTTAATTTTATTATATTTATTTGGTTATAATATCCAATTATAATTTTTTTTAAATTAATATAAAAAATAAAAATAAATTGAACCAGGACCGTTCGGTCTGGTTCCGGTTCGGTTAACGGTTACGGTTCTTCAATCTTATGGAACCGTAACCATGCGGTTCGGTTACGATTTGGAATCGAACCGAACCGGTGGCCACCTTTAATCAGGGCTCGGCGCTCAGGGTATGTGTTGAATTATATTAAATTTTTTAGGATTTTAGATGAATTTTAAAATAGAATCTCTGTTGATAACAAATAGATAGATAGATAAATAATAAATAAATAAATATCTATATACTAAAGGAGAATGGTGTTGGAGGAAAGAGAGTGTATCCAACGGCTCTCTTTATGTGGCTTAATTGACGGCCCGAATCATTTCATTGGTAATTGGAGGAAAGAGAGTGAATTGATTGATGGAAAAGGTAAAATTTTTTCAAATTTTCAAATTAAAAAATAGAAAGTTAAAATAAAATCATTTAATTATGTAACACACGGGCCAAATACTGTAACACCGTGCCGTAGGCACGTGCATCATTTAATTAAAAAATAAAATCATTTAATTCTGTAACACTGTGCCGTAGGCTCATGTCAAATACTGTAACACCGTGCCGTAGGCAGTGGCGGAGCCACTTAGGGTCGAGTGGGGGCAGTTGCCCCCACTGGACCCACAAGTTTTTTTTTTTTTTTTTAAAAAAAAAAAATTATATATGTATATATATTAATATTATAAAATATAAATAATTAAACAACACTCATAAATATATTATTTTTTAATTTTTTGAGTTGTATTTTTAATATAATATGTAGGCCCAAACCCAAATTAATTAAAAAAAATTCCAATACACTTTTGTATCAATCTTATTTATTAAACATATCTAAAATAATATATTTAATTTATTTGTGTATAGATATTGATTATTTTTCATTTTAAATCCAATCCATTTATGTGTTTTCCATTTGCAAAACAATAGAGATTCCATTACATTTAAATAAAAATAAAAATAACTATGTTTATACTTAGGTTTGGTTATTGATCTTCTAATTTATTGATATATCTGTAGTGATTCTTTTACTAAATCACATCGTGTATAGTTGTTATGTATAAACTATTCACATATTAATATAAATATAATATTTTGTATATTTATTTTTTATTTATAGTTGTTCAAAGCACTAATGTTGCGTTTTAGTACCCGGCTTTTAATAATTTAATTAAAAAAATGATTAAATATATAATAAATTAGCGGAAATTTAGTATATAATATATTACATTAACTTAAAATACATAATTTTAAAAATAAATTCTTACTTAAATTTTTAGGGTAGATTGATATTTTTTAGAAATTATGGATAAAAAATAATTCTGAAAATTTTGGGTTAATTTATAAGTTTAGAAACTAAAGGCTATTTCATAATTTTCAAAAGTATATGGATTATTTTATAATTTCAAAGAATATGCATGAATTCATTATATATTATTTTGGTTAGAAAATTTTTTTGCCCCCACTGACTGAAATTTCTGGATACGCCACTGGCCGTAGGCACAGGCAAAAATTATATATATATATATATATATATAATTTACTAAAAATTGATATGTATTTGAATTCAGGGACTTTAATTTAAGTCAAATTTGAAGGCTTCATTTGAATTATGCGTAGACTTTCTCAACGTTAATAAACTTCCGAGAAGGCATTAACTATGACTTCCTATATTGTTAATATAACTTAAGTTGAGTATAGATACTTATTCGCTATATTCTTAACTCTTAAGATTAAGATTAATGTGTGTATCTATGGAGGTTGATTATCCCCAAATATTTAAAAGTGACTACATCGTTATATAATTAATTTAAGAAATTTCAGTAGATTGTAAATGTAATTAACTTAAAAAAGGGAGACGAACTATATAATTAAATTCCAACAAGGCCAGAAATACATAATAAGGAAAAAAATGGAAATATAAGATCAAGGGGAATTATGAATCATATTCCCAAAATTTAGTACGCTATTAAAAAATACATAAATCTTTAAATATTTTCACTGGTTCACCTAAAGATTGAAAAATATTACAAACATCCGTCTCATGTAACATATGTATACCGATGTTTGATACATTTTTCAATCATATGAAATTACCTACTAACGCACAAATAACACAAGTTATACCTAATTGCGAAATTAGGGGGGTAGGTATCGGCCAAATATTGCGAAATTAAAAATTCTTTACGATTTTAGGCTGCTTAGATTATAGCTTTTACCGATTAAGCTTAGAGTTCAATTTCTACAAGTAATACACATAATAATTAATTTTATCAATGATTGAAATTACTACAAGCGCACAACAAACACAACTCTATACCCAAGAGGGGGGGTGAATTATGTAATGACGTAATTTTGCGAAAATAAAATTTTTTTCAATTTTCTGTTACTAAGCTAGTAGCTTCACCAATTTTACTTAGGTCAATTTTCTTAATCACAATGTATCGCCTAAATGTAAGTTTCTAAACAATATGTGTATATAAAATAAAACTTGCAATAAATAAAGAGTTTAGAGATAGAGAAATTGACACCGTGATTTACAGTGGTTCGACCAACTCTTTGCCTACGTCCACTCACGCTTGAAGATTTCCACTAAGTTGAATCAACAACTTACACCGAATTTTTCGTGACTCAATCGCAACCAAGAGTTTTGTCCCATAGGTTCACTTCAAACATTTACACAAGAGTTTTTCAATGACTTACTCTTAAACTCTTACAATGAATTTTGTTCCTAAACTTACTCACAATATTTATACAAATTGCCCTTTTGAGAATACTCACTCAACAAGAGTTTTTACAACCGCAAGTGTTTGATAATGGAAGTTTAAAGTACAACTTGAGCACTCACAAAGATAATGAAGATTTAATGTGAGTTGCTAACCCAAGAAATCTAAGGTCACTATAAATGATAATGAAGGTGAAATGTGTGAGCTTGAATATGAGAGTGTATGATGATAAAGATTTTGTTTAACTCTCGATTTTTGCCTTAGAAGAAATTATATGAAGGTTCAAGAAGAAGGTAGAGTGTATTAATGTTTATGCTGAGACCATTTGCCGGTTTGCAGAGACTAGTATACCGGTCTGTCATTACAACGGCTATAAAATATTACCGTTTGACACCGATAAGCGTAAACAAGACCGATTTAATGACCGGTATGGATCATGCCAGTTTCCGAGAGCATGTAGAATACGAAGGTTCACCGGTATGAATACTGGTATGCTCTAGACCAATTTCGGTAATTGTGCCCCAGTGTGATCGGTATAGGTGACCAGTATGGAGAAGCTCGGTTCTATAGGCTATGTAAAACTGCTCAAAACAGAGAATGAACACTGGTATATCGGTGTGGAGACCGGTATGCCGGTTTTAGTGTCAGAATGCATGATTTGAAGATTAAAGTCAATTTGCACATGACCCTAATGCATCTAAATGAATGTGCATATGTGCTATGAGCTTAGAGACTTAAATTATTAACTCACTTACAAAGAGAGCCATAAACCAAGACCACACTAAAGATTTTCTTCAATAGGCACTACTCTTCACATTCATTACTTTTCACCACCAAAATGCTTCGACAGCATTTTGTAATGTCCGCTAACGCACGTCAAAGTCTTCTAGTGTTGCATAATCAAAATCCATATCGAGAATATGTCGCTCACAATGGCAAACTATGCTAAATAATATAGAAATTTAATATAAAGCTGACAATAAATTAAAGAGGTAATGTTAGAAAAATTGACACTGGATTTATAGTGGTTCAACCAACAATGCATACGTCCACTCCTCCAAGTCACGTTTGAAGCTTTCCACTATCTAAAAGTAATTCCACACTTTACACCGTGAGTTTTCCGTGGCTCACTCACAACCAAGAGTTTTGTTCCATAGATTCACTTCAAACCTTTACACAAGAGTTTTATCTCATAGGTTCACTCTTAAACCTTTTACAACCAAATCACCACTTTGAGTGTACTCACTCAGCAAGAGATTTCTCAACCACAAGTGTTTGAATATAAATGATTTACAATTCAACTTGGGTACTCACAAAGGATAAAGAAGATTTATGATATGAGTTGCTAACCCAAATAATTCCAAGCTCACTAATATAATATAAATGTGTAGTGTGTGAGCTTTAATTATGAAAATTAAGGTTTGGTAAAGAAAGTTTATGTAAAACTCTATGTTTTTGCTTTCAAAAAGATGTTAAAAAGTGCAAGAGCTTGGCAAAAATGAAATTGAGGCTCAATATATAGTGAAGGTGAAAACTGCCCACAACTCTCTGTCCTGAAACCGATATGCTGGTCTACAGGGGTCGATATACCGATCTTGCAATTTAAACGGTTATAAGAATATGACAGTTGAAGATTAAAACACAGACCAATCAGATTATTGATCGGTATGCATGTTAGCTAACAGGTATGAGGACTAGTATGATTTGTCCCGGTTCCAGTAGCTATGCAAACTCTAAACTGACTGGTATGATAGACCAGAATGGAGTAGCCCAGATCCAGAGAGCATGCAAAACTGCCCAAGGTAGAGTAGGGACACCAATATGCCGGTATCAGGGACCGACATGTCGGTCACAGTGCAGAAACTCATGATTTGAAGTTTTAAAATCATTTTGCACAAGACCCTAATGCATATATATGAATGTGTATGAATCCTATAAGATCAGAATACCTAAATTATCAACTCACTTACATTGAGACTCCTAAGCTATATGATTGTACTAGATATCTTCATTTGACGCATGAGTCTTCACATTTAATATGCTTCGACATCTTTTTGTAACGCTCACAAATTCGCGTCGAAGCTGCTAGTATTGCTTCATCAAAATCATTCATCAAGTGCGTTGGTGCTTACATCATATATCTAAATTTGGTATATTTTTCAATCTTAATTGGCTGGACCGGTGAAAAGTTCTAGGATTTGTATAATTTTGATAACGTGCCCATAATATCTATAAGATAATTTTATTTATTCTTTAATGAAATTAGCATAAAGACATGATTAACGACACAATATAGAGAGGATAAATTTTTGAACATGTTGATTTATGAGCATAAAGGCTCAAGTTATACAGAGATTCAAAAATAATAAAAGAAATGATACAACTATAATTAGAGAACTTAATTGATTAATAATGAGTCTTTGAAGAAATATATTTCTCACTTGAGCTAGTGACCACAAGAATTTGCCAAGTATAGAAGAAAAACACGTTTTGACTGTTTATTAAGAGAGAATAAAAATGACAGTAGAGAAAAATACCATAGCAGATACTTGTATATATTATGGTGAAAATATAATGACAGGATCATTATTTTTCTTAATATTTTCTCTCTTTTCTCTTTATTATTTTGTCTTTCTTTCAATTTTATGACTATTCTTATTTAAGAATTTGGATAAAATATTTAATTATTGTATTAATTTTTTCATGATTTTCTATCAAATGTGTTTTAAATTATAATTCAATAACTATCGATAATAATTAATATAAAAAAACCAAAGATATGGCTCAATATCAAATCTAAGTTCCCAACCTAGATGCTTCAATTTCACGCCTAGCTTACTGAGGTTGTTGCAGCACCACAAGTACAGAAACACATCACTTGTTTAACTTATGTTGTTAGAATTCAATCCTTCACAATCTCCTCTCTATATGTTATCTTCTTTGCTACCCACACTATCTTTATATTCGTGAAATATTTCACTATCAAGATAATGTTTATCGATTATCTAAATTGAAGAATATCTATCATTTTTTTTTTTTTTTTGTGAAAATTAAATTTTATCTCATTGAATCAATATTCCGTCTATGTCAATAACGACGACGGACGTATAAATTACATTTATATTCAAGGCTCGTATTGAAAGATCAGTCAATTCGATTGTGCCACTAACTCCCCATTGCTTCTGAAAGGGAGCAATTGTAATGGGTGCGTAAAGCCGATTTTTAAAGATGAGTTTTACTCAAGAATTCTTAAAAAATGATATCTAAACTAATACTATGTCTCCCAATTAAAATCATACGGCGAAGGGGTGGCATCGAGATTAATTGGACTAATATAAAATATAACTTATTTGGGCGTCGAGATTAGGGAACATGGTGGAACGTTGTGGTCCATTTATCATTTATTGACTAAATATGAAATTAATTAATGATTTATTGATTCATTGGACACTCTCTTCTTATAATTCGATTTTTAAAAAACGAATCGGTTCCTAACGTAGCTTCTCTGAAATTGAGTGAAGGCACATTGATATAAAGAGGGTTGAATAAGCCATCATGCTCTTGGTTTGAGGATGATTTTGTTTCAGAAACGCCGTTACACTGCCTTTTAACTCCGTTAATAGTTGGAGCACAAAGGCAATTATGGGACTGTTTCTTGTTGAATTGGAGATTTCAAGGAGACTAATTACATCTTTGAACGAATGCAGTTCTAGTCTTATTCCACTTACAGCACAAAAAAACTAAAATGATGTATGTATATTTAAAAAATATTTGTTCCCTTACTGTCCTTTGTGCCTTCCAAATATACTTCGTTGTGCAAAGTTTGAGGTTCTGGGTTCGAATTTAGGAAGTGCGTTTCTTATAAGAGTTTAGGACAGTCAGGGATTTTATCTACTTGGCTTAAGTCCGGAATGAGTGATTTGATGGCGGGGTTTCCAACGATTTCAAAAAAAAAAAAAAATGGCCCCTCTGAGGTTTTATTAACTATCCAGATTGTTAAAGGCCGCATTAGGAATAGAGGTGGAGCCATCCTTGTTCAATTCGAAAATATGTTAAAATTTATGTTATAAATTAATGAAAAATATGATTTGTTAATGAGATAATTAATTTTGAATCAAATGAAGAATATATAATACTATTTATGAAAATCAAATTTTATTCGACTGAATCATTATGTGGCTAACAATTTTGACAGATGAAGCTAATTCTGAATTGAGCATTTTGAGTTCTTTAAGAATGCAGCTAATAACAAATGAAAGTCATGGAATTCACCACCACCGAATCAGTAATTGCAAACTCGCTGAATCATCATCTAAACCATTTTTTGTTGTATGATTTGGAAGCTTGACAAGCCGAGAATTAATGGCAATAAACTTCTTGAGATTCCAATTATCACTGCTCTTTTTCTTATATGATTTATTGTTGTGATTCTTTAATTACTGAATAGTATTTTATGAGGAGAAATAAATAATCTATATTACTACTTGAATAGAATTTACAAGTATTATAAAATTTGTACAAAAAATTCAATTATAATTACACTCTCTACCAAGCTCTCTTGACATGGAGCTTACAAGATCTTACTCTCTTACTTGGAGCAACTCTCTAAGCTTTACTTGGAACAAATACTCTATGCTCTCTTACGTAGAGTTTCTCACTAAGCTCTCTTACTTAAAGTTTCTTGATCATATTGGGGATGCATAAGGCTCACAAATGAGCTCTGTATTTATAGCAAAATTTAAGCTCATAATTTAAACAAATAAATAGTGCCCACCAAAAGTAATTTTGCAAGCTTGCACCATTTTTTCAAACTCCACCTAAATGTGGTTTGGAGGCTTGTAAAAGTGGTTGGCTATGCATGCGGCTGGACTCTACAATTCTCCCCCTCCAGCTGCATTCGAAACGATTGTCATCTGACAGTTATCCTGATTATGTCTATGTACAGCTCTATCTTGTCCCAAGTGACCACCTTTGTTGACATGTTGGCTGTGTCTCTACGCAGTACTCTTGTTATGCCATTTTTCTTCACTCATTTATTCCTCAATGTCTTATTGCCTTGTAGGAAACTCTTTGGTTGTCTTATGTCTACTAGTTTCAAGAGGTTTGTCATCATCCAAATATGTGGATGATCATGTAGCTTCTTGTGGGGCAGGTTACGGCTCCCACTGCTCAACACTCTATTCTGTAGCTTCCGATGGAGTGGGTTGTGTCTCCCTCTGCTCAACATCCCCATCTGCCTCATCTTGTTATACTTTTAGAATTTCATCGTGCACCATATCTGTGGCTAATTGTGTCGGTGCTTAGTCTGGATTTCCGTCGGCATTGGAATTGGAAGATATCTTGGGCTTTTCAATGTATTCAATTGTTTGGCCTTCAAAAAATAATATATATGGCTTCTGATGACCATCTTTTTGTTGGGGTTTTGGGCGATGAGGGGCAGCGGAAGCACGGTTCGGGCGAAATCATATTTTAATTTTTTTTCAAAATACCAAATAAATTATTCAATATCTAATATGAATAATTTATTCATATTTCACCTAAACCTATTTATTCAATATCAAATATTGACATAAACATAGTTGAAACTTCGCGAAACTTTTACGAAAAGCGATTTTCCACAAAATGACGCAAAATGTGTTTTTGACCAAACCGACCGCCCGACACTTATGGAAACTGTCAAGGTCAGCTCCAATAGTGTCGGGGCAGTTTATGAGCTGCCCGAACAGTGACGAACTCACTGTTTGGACAGCCGTCACCCGGTTGACTCAAAAGTCACCCGGTAACGCCGTTTTTGGCCATTTTCGCTTATTTCAAGTCGTAAACATTTTCCGATAATTGTTCCAACACCCAAAATGCAACCAAAACATTCATTTAACATCAAATACATCAATATATGCATTGAAAAATCCAGATCTGATCCAGAACGTAAATTGACCAAATTTTCATGCTTTAATCCAATTTTCACCAAGATTAATCTAATTAATCCAACACCAAAGAAGTCACACCACACATGAACAACTCTGGAACAATTCTAGGCTATCTTAGAGTGGATCAACAACTCTAGAATGACAATAAGATTGTCCAACATCAAATTGAACAAATTGGAACATAATTACACTAATCACTTCCAAATACACTTCACACATACAAACAAGCTTCTTATTCAACCACCACAACCAAAAGCCCTAAATTTAACAAGTAAAGAAAAACCCTAGAGCTATTATAGGAATCACAAGAACAAGAAACTAAGTTTCTAAGCTGAAGAGTATTAAGAATTACCTTTAATTCTCCTTTTCCTAATCTTTGTTTTCTTGTTTTTTTCTTCACTTTAAGCTTGATCCAACAAGCAAAATTGAAAACCCATTTTCTAAAGGCTCACGACAGTAGCAGCAAAATGAAGAAGATAAAGAAAACAATTTTTTCTTTTCTTTTATGTTGACCGATCATGACAAGGAAAAAAGGTATTTTTGTCAAATTAATTTTTCAATCAAATAAATTCAATCTACTTTATATTATCAAATCAAATTTAGACACATATAAAGCTTATTGAATGCATGCCATTTGCTCCAATTAAATCTCACCATGTTTCATTCAAATAATGACAAATAGATAAGGCTTTAATTTCAATTATTTAATTATTTAACTATTAAATAATTACACAATTAATTTACACACATATATGTATTTTTATTTACATTAAATAACAAATACATATATTTATGACATGTGTCAAAATCTCATTTGACGAATAATTAATGTGTATCTAATCGTATTATGTATCAAATACAAATACACAATAATTATTATCGAACAAAATTCCCTAATTGCATGTGTTATCGTTTAACGATTAAACGATCCGGATTAACTCATTTAATGAGTTAATCCGATGAAGTATTATGAATAATCAGTATTATTCATATCGAGTTGCCCAAGTGCTCAACGAGTACACTTTATATTGTGAGACTCTCTAAGTTTAGGTTTATCCGTCACAAAATCCAATTCTGTGTCCATAATCCACCCACTCACGGATTATGATGACCACATATAATCTCGCTAAACTATGCAAGTCGAGGTCATTGCATAAGTATAATCCATCCGTCACAGGCTATCTGTATTATACCTGGGATATAGATGAAAACGTCAAATTGGTTCGGTATAATACGGTCGACTTTCAATTTACGATCTCAAAATAAACACGGAACTTATTTCCGAAGTTATACCACAGCCATGGATTTACTAGATCGTAAACACGTGCTGGATGCCTACGCCATGTACACAGAACTGGCAGATCCTATCTTGATACACACTGGATAACATGAGCATCAATCTACATCCAACGAACAGGCGGAGGTCTGATCATGAATAGATCGTTGACGTGACTGCCATCAAAGTGTGGAGGATAACTCATATATTCCACTGTGGTATCTCAAGTCGAATGACCACTATGCTCGCTCAACTTAAGAAGGTTCCTATTGACGTTGATGTACCATCTTTTAGGAAATCTTCAGTGAGTCGTTCGGTGTCTTATCAAATAAAAACCTACATGTCTATACGAGTCTCCCGAGACTCATGGTTCACTGGGATAAACCATCGGACCAAGTCACGATATACGACAACTACTAGTCTCAGCGGATTTTACTAACCGACTCGTGTTAGTAAATCTTGACCATGAACTTTATTTAAAGATATACATCTTATAGTACGCTTGTCAATGTCAATTAGAAACTATGTTGTAACTGCACATTATATTGTAAATCATAGGGTTTTTGTCTAATATACATATATCACTAAACCAGATTTAGTTTCGATCTAATCATAATCAGATATCTGATCTTAATTAGATCGAATAAGTGTATAAAAGAGAAGGGTGCAACCATTAAATTAGTAATATTATGGAAAATTAAATTGTTCGTATTTATGAATCAGACATAAATACGATCCGGATTGGCATTCCGAGCACCAATCCTAACACCTTTCCTTCAGATTCCATAGTATGTATCCAAATTCTTCATCTCCATAGCCTAGGAATATACATGGAGTAGTCCTTGCATCGAGCTTCTACCTAAGCTCGTTGGATACATGTGCAACGACTAAACAACAAAATACTCTCAGGTGAGAGTATGAGAGATTCTTGCTAGACCATACTTTCTCCGAAATTTCAAAATTCAATGGTACATATGGTGATCTGTTGATCAAGTAGCTGGCGGTACGAACAATTTCTCCGCAGAATGGATTTGGCAACTTATCCATGCTGATCATGCTTCTGATTTCTCCATAATGGTACGATTCATTCTTTCAGCAACACCATTATGTTATGGAATGCGTGGAAAAGTCATTTCACGTCGAATGTCGTGTCTCCTACAGTAGGTACTCGCCTCCATCGTCTGTAGGTAGACACTTCAACTTCTTCCCCGTTTCACACTTTACCATGACGTGAAACAGTTTGAAATATTCCAAGACTTGATCCTTCGTCTTGAGGAAATACACTCACATTTTTCGAGAAGTATCATCAATGAAAGTCACAAAATACTTGTTATCGCTTAGTGAATCAACCTCCAATGGACCACACACATCAGAGTGCACCAGATTGAGCAACTCTAATATTCTCTTAGAAGAGAAATTAAACGAGACTATGTATTTCTCACCAAACAAACAGTGATTGCAAAGACATAGTGTAACATCCTTTGTAAACTTCTTCTTGGTGAGGATAGACAAACCTCTCTTACTCATGTGACCGAGTCTCTGGTTCCACAGATTTTGAGAAGCCTATTTTTCAGCTACATTGAGGCTGTCTACACAAATATTCACATGAGTCTTGTATAGTGTGCCGTAAATATGTCTTCGGGCGATAATCATGACATATTTTGTCATTCTCCATGTGCCATTTCTGAAGTTACAACAATATATTTGTTTGTTAAGGGCTAACCTCGAAAGTACATTCAGTAGAAGTTCTGAAACATGTAGGACATCATTCAAAGTTAATATACACCCGATATTTATTCGTAACTAAATATCACCAATTCCTACTATCCCACAGGAACTGCTATTTCTCATCTTTACTGAACCAAAGTCTTATGCTTTATATGTTGTGAAGAAATCTCTATGAGGAATGACATGGTAAGATGCTCCAGTATCTACCACCCCATCAATATCTTGGCTTGTGGTGTGAAGACATGTCTCTTCCTGCATAAAGCATATGGCTATATCAACTTAGACAACTACTAGTGTCTCTTCATCATTATTCTTCAGTTGGGAATTGTCTTGGCCCTGCTCTCGTTGTAGTTTTCGGTAATTCTTCCTTAAGTGACCTTCTATGCCACAGTGGTAACACTTATAGATAGACATCTTTCCATATGAGGATCTACCTCTGGTTGAGCTTCTGCCTCTCACTATTTCTCTTCTTCAATATCTTCATCGAGTCTCTGTGATGAAGACTTTTGAATATTCTGAGCCAACGTCTTTTCTCCTGGACTCTTCATTCGATAAAACATCTTTTACCACATGCATGGTAAGTTCGTCTCATAGATCCGAGTAACTACCAATGTCTCACAACTATCAAGAAGAAAATTGAGTAGTATGAGGACTTGTACTTCATCTTTCAGTTCCATGTCTACTGTAAACAACTGATTTACCATGCTCTGAAACTCATTGGTGTGATCTGTAATGGAAGTTCCATTTTGTACCTTCAAATTCACCAAAGGCCTCATTAACATGACTTTATTTAGAGCAGTCTTATCATGGTACATGCCTTCTAGCTTCAACCACATCTCATAAGTATCTGTATCATGTGATACGTGGTGGAAGACACTGTGGCTGATCCACTGCCTAATCTATCCGAGTGCTCTATTGTTGAGTTTATTCCAGTCACTCTCTTTGATAAAAATTGATCTCACTCTCTTATCCTCGATCTTATCAAATATATCTTTACAACGTAAATAATATATCATCTGAGGCCTCCAGATGGAGTAATTGGTTATTGTCAGCTTAATCATCGCACCGGAAGAAGAATATTCAATTTTTATTTTAAATTTAAAGTTTAAAATGAAAATAAGATAAAATCGGGGCAGGTTTTTATAAATCGGAGGTCACCGTTATGTCTGTAACGGTAAAAAATGATGGATTTGACTATTTGTTGGTCCAAATCCGACACATGGGCCGATTTATAAATTTTCTGAAACTTCTGGAATCAAATTATAAATTTCAGATATTTCAGGGGATCAATGAAATTTACCAGTGACTCTGACGTGGAATACACATAGCTGCTAACGTGGCAAAGCTGAGACCAGCTTTGTGATGTGGCAAATAAAATGGCCGCTGACATGGCGGACACATGTCGATGATGTGGTAGCTGACATGTTAGATTCCTTACTATCATGGATCCTGACTGTGTACTGATGTGGCGCTGACTATGCACTGACATGTTGCTGATGTGTCGCTGACGTGATGTTGACGTGGTAGACATGTAAGCGTCTTAAAACTCTGGATGTGCGTGTGGCGCGACTGGAGGAGCTTTTGATCACTGAAAAATTTCATTGTGTTCGTCTCGACGTGAACAAAGTGATGGTATGGTTAAAACTGATTTTTGATAACTTTCTCCAAACTTGAATTTTACCGAACAAAGTTTCATTTTTTACATCCATGATCCCCAACGTACAACCAAAGCTCATAATACCACTTGTTGTGATTCTCTGATCACTGAAGAATATTTTATGAGGAAAAATAAATATTTTATATTACTACTTGAAAAAAAATTATAAGTATTACAAAACTTGTACAAAAATCTTACTTATAGCTACACTATCTACCAAGCTCTCTTGACATGGAGCTTACGAGATCTTGCTCTCTTACTTAGAGCAACTCTCTAAGTTTTTTTACTTGGAGCAAACACTCTTATTTCTCTTACTTAGAGCTTCTCACTAAGCTCTCTTACTTGGAGCTTCTTGATCTTGTTTGGGATGCATAAGGCTCACAAATAAGCTCTGTATTTATAGCAAAACTTAAGTTCACAATTTCAATAAATGAATAGTGGCCACCGAAAGTAATTTTATAAGATTGCACTATTTTTTCAAACTTCACATAAAGGTGGTCTGGAAGCTTATAAATGGGGTTGGCCTTACATGCCACCACACATGCAGTTTTATTCTACATATATTGCCCATTTATTAATCCTAGATCGATATGCACTCCTAACACGATTGCATGTACGATCTTGCCAAATTCAGCAAATGAGTACATATCTTTTTCACATTAGAAACACCTTTGCTAAATAAGGAATTTCACCTAGAACTGAGGGACCAAAACAAAAAAACACAAATCAGATTTCTCTTCAACGCCTTTAAGATTTTTCTCGGGATATGAGTAGTCCAACTTCGAAACACACCCAAAATGCACGTAATATTTTTTTGAAAATATTGGAAACTTTGCAGCCAAACCACCCGACTGGGGCTTAAGCGGAGCAGGTAAAACCCACGGCTGCCTCAGGGTTTTACAAAGAAATGCACGTAATATTTTTCTTGAGAATGTTGGAAACCCTGCCGCCAAACCACCCGACTGGTGCTTAAGAGGAGCAGGTAAAACTCACGGCTACCTCAGGGTCTTACAAAGAAATGCATCATTCGGACTCAAACCCAGCACCTGACAATCAAGTTCTAATCCATTTGCCACCAAGTCACACCCCTTAGAGGAAAAAAACATATTACTTGTTATGGATGGTTACTCCTTATAAGGACATTACTGTCATTCTTTCCAAACATTGTGTGTTACTACAATCCACCCCGCTTAGGTCTGAACGTCCTCATTGACACATTTATATTTGGATTTGTAAGATATTGTTATATTTGGCGATCCAAAGATTGACCCGGCAATCCGACCCCCTTGAGCCCTCAAGGTTTTATCCTTGTTATGGGTGGTCCAACATCGAAGTCCACCCAAAATACATCTAACTAGTTAGTAGTGGTTATTCCTTATAAAGATATTATTAGCATCGCTTCCGGACAATATGAAATATTATCTATACAAAAGACTAACATATTAGATGGAGAGACTTATTTTATTTATAATCCCAAGTAATTCCACTTTATTAGCCTTTAAGTGTTTATAAAAAAGTAAATAATTCGAATTTAAATTCGCGAAGCCCATTAAAATATTTCTAATCAAAGAATATATTTATATAGTCATTTCATTTCATAGTGTAAACGTCCATACAAATTTTTCATACGAATACACGATAAAAATATATAAAAATTACACGATAAAATATGGAGACTACCAACTGATTCAATGTGCAAATTGGGAAGGAATGACTTAATTTGACTGAAATAACATTGAAAACTGAACCCTCACATAGTAAGCCACCAAGGTTTGCAAATGTCTCCAGTAGAGATTCTCAGCCGAATTCTTCTCCGGGAACTGGCGACCGAATCCGTGAACTCAGCGTTGCCATGCTTTTTGTCCTTAAACCAAAAATTGCACAAGGCTCGAAGCTCATGTCATTGGGATCTTAAAACTCTGAGATTTTTTTTTTATTATTATTATTATTTTTTTAACGTGAATACGATTCGGAGGTATTCACGTGTATTAATAATTGAATCTTTAACTATCCATTATTATAACAGATAATTATAAAAAGATGAATGTAAAAAAGATCAAAACTAACAGTTAAATCAATTTAAATGCCTAATAGTAGTATTTTATTTTTATTTTTTAAATTTGAGTTTAATAAGTATCATATTATATTATATTTATCCTAAAAAAACGTGACTTGATGATGTATGACTGTTTTCCAGGTTTTGAGTTCGAATTCAAATATACGTTTCTGTAATAGTTTGGAACAGACAGAATTTTACATGTTCCACTTAAGTCCGAATCCGATAATTTGACAATTAAGTTTCCAACATTTCCAAAAAAAATAAATAAATAAAT
This sequence comes from Zanthoxylum bungeanum, assembly GCA_019454045.1. Taxonomy (NCBI): domain Eukaryota; kingdom Viridiplantae; phylum Streptophyta; class Magnoliopsida; order Sapindales; family Rutaceae; genus Zanthoxylum; species Zanthoxylum bungeanum. The sequence goes on from SKCR01027533.1 coordinate 28,776, forward strand.
ATTATATTTAAAGAGATTGACAATTTATACTTTGAGTTTTACCATTTACCATTTACCAGCTATATATCCATGTATCGTTTTCATATTAAAATATTACATTGCAATATTTATGATCATTTTTCGAAATATAGATATCGATGTCCAAAATAGGTTGGATCTTATTTTTAATATTTAGAAGAAAAATAACCTTCACAAAAACACACAAATGGACTCGAATCTTTACCCACATGGTGGAAATGAAGCTTGTCTATTGTTAATTAAAATGTGATTTATTAATAAGATAATTGTGATTTATTCGCACTAAAATAAATAGAATTTAACATTTTTTTTTTATGAAAATCAAATTTTGCTCATATTGAATTAAAATTTTGGTTTCACCATTGATTTTGTTACAGTTAAATTGCAAAATATTTTGCTCAAATCATGGAGAAATTGTTGTATGAAACTGGTACATCACGTAATTAATATATCATCCAATCTTCGTCTGACATGTGGTAATATTTTCTTTTAGTTAAAAAAAATTAGTGTAGCACATGTCAGATTTATTACCACGTGTCAGATGAAGATTAAATAATACATTAAATACTATTGCGATATTTTATATCGTACTACAAGTGTACAGTGTCAAGTTTCAGTAAATATGAGTGAAGAGTGTCGAATTCACAAGGATTGTGTTCAACTCACACTAAGTACTATAATTAGTAAACCTAATTTTATTTAATTAAGATTAAATTAAATAACTAAGATAAGAAAATAATTAAATAGGAGAAACCAATACGAGAGAGATTCTATAGTCTGATTTCACCTAACTATCCCTTATGTATTTGTCATGCCAATCAATCCTTACTCAATTGTATTGTTTATAAGTCAATAATCCTAAAGTATTCAACTCCCTCTCCCGAGCAATAGTGAAAATATTATCAATTACAGACTTCGATAGCCCTATAAAAATCTAGTAATTAACAACTCATTACGTCTTGTGATTCTTTGTTAACGACTTCAATTCCCGAACTCTATAAAAATCCTAAGTTATATTCTCTAGATTCTATTCAAAATCCCTCTATCCCAAACAATAGATTTTAAACATATATGCATCATCTCAATTTGTGGCCAACAAACAAGAATCATTAAACACAAGAGAATACAAATAAACTTAAATAAAACTTCGTAACAATTAAATTGACAGACAATACATAGGTTCAAGCATTGGCTACATCATCATCTAGAGTTATGGAGTTAGTTTATGACTAAAGATAAAAACAATAAAAATAGGGTGATGAATATAATAGAAATAATTAGAGTTGAAGAAAGAAACTAGATGATTAAACCTGAATTGAATCTATTCCTCTTCGGACATCACCGCATTCGTCTCCTCTTGTCGCTCTTCAATCCTCCTCCTTGGATCTCTCTAAAATATGTGTTTTTAGACTTTGTGTTGTGTATTAGCATCTCCCTGAGGGTTTTGGACGAGCTTGTGTATTTATAATAAAGTATTGGAGTCCTTATGCATGTAAAACCCTAAGAATTAGTGTTTCTGGAGGTCTGCACAGCGCCGCGGCACCGGAAAGTGGCGCCGCGGTGCCGAAGCCACTGGAAAATTATATGGCAACACTTAAGGGGCACCGCGGCGCAATCAACTTTTTTGGTGTCTCGTTTTTCTACATTCTCCGCTCTTCCCGCGTGCTTCCGATGTGTCTGTAAGGTTCCAAAACACGTACAAATGCCCCAAGATCCATGTTCTAATGCTTCCTATAAATAAATCATAAAAGAAACTACAAATACATTAAAAGATACATAATCTAACAAAATAATAAGCTAAGAATGCATGAATAAGTGGGTATAAACCGCAATTATTAATTACGCGATGTACCGGTTCCATACAAAAATTTCTCCAAATCATGTACAATTTCACATATGGACGTATGTATACACTCATGAGAGATTTATTATAAAGATCGAGCAAGAGTTTTCAATTAAGCCAACAAATTTGGTATCGTTCATGAGTATGGCCGTTGGTTGAACATGATTGCATTGTGTTAGAATAACAGTATAAAATAATTCACTCAAAATTCCTAAATCTGTGATCACCCTTAAGTCTAACAATTATTAATAATACAAATGAACAAAAACAAAAAACAAAATCAACCCAAGTAATTTTGTTAACGAAGTGGAAAACTCGTGCGAGTAAAAAAACAACTCCGGGTATCTAGCTACCAGCCAAAATCCACTATAATGAGAAAAGCTTACAATGATGGTATAAGACCTATGACAGCAACTCCGCCGACTCGAATATCTCTAGACTGTAATAACCCGAAGAACTCCTCGAGCCCGCACCAAACGACATTCTTCAGAACCTCTAAAGTCTCCAAGCGGATCAATCCTGCAGCACGCAAAGCCGGAACTCCGACTACCAATCTTCCTCATTGAGAACTCTGAATGCTTAGGAAATTAGGTTATTTTTGTGTTTATGTGTTGATGGTCACTCAAAATTCAATCTCACCAAGGGAAAAAAGACAAGTTAATCAAAAGAGTCTTCAAGGTGAAAATCAAGAAGGTTGAAAGTAATGAAGATTTTAGGCTTTGAATAATGTGTTTTCAACCATTGTGAATGTGGCTCAATGTTTGTTTATACTAGTAGGGCAAAGATAAGAGTTTCCTAGTACTAATTTGGGTTAAAAACACATCCAAAATAATCCACTTAGGCACGGAAGTTCAAACGCACCTCAAACGTAAAGTTTCTGCCTCTGGACATTCGAACGCTCAGACGAGCGCATGTCGTAGATTGGTTTTTAGGTGTAACTTAAAACACTTGTAATTTTCTCGTCATTTGGCCAAATCATGCGTTCTTTATATGTACGCAATCCTCTTCAAGTCTACTTTCTAATGAAACTGACTTCGTCCCAATTTGAGCTCTAAATATTATGGAATATCCAAAAGGGTTAATATTGCTATGATATTTCTATCTGATGTTGTGCAAACACTTGTCCAATTGCTCTGAGATCTCCAAGACTCATTACAACTCAATTGAACTTATTTTATTTCGGACATTGCCAACATACATCGAACTAACAAGTGAGAGTGTGGGACAAAAACAAAGGAAGGCTTCTAGCTCAACAATAATATATATAATTGTCTCAAAGGAATGCAGCCCAGTGATTTGAGCTTGAAGTCTTGTCTTCAAAGTCTCAGGTTCAAGCTCTGGGTAGTACCTTTATAAGAGTATGAGACAGTATCGGTTTACTCACGCATCAATATGAGATTTCCCCAGTATTCCAAATATATATATATATATATATATATATATAAAATTATTGTCAGGTGATGGTGTAAACGCGAACGACTGTTAATGGATAAAAAAATCAATTCAGAAATTGTATTTATATATATTTTTTTATATTGGAGTTCGTATTTTTTTACCCTTCGTCCGTAATTTATAAAATGAGGGCTTCCGATGTTACTAAAATAATGACAAAAGTAAAAATAAAAAAATACGAACTCTAATATACTGTGTAAATATATTGAAATTTATGTTTTTTTAAGTCAATATGAATATTAATAATATGTGAATATTCATATAAAAACCGTCTTGATATCTTTTTAGAAAAGGGAGAAGAGTAAATCCATGTGAGGACAGGAGTTATACGAAATGCCAGCTTGTTTGTGTTTATTTTTATGTAGCGTGTAGATGTAGCTATTTGTGAACTTTTGGATTTATTCTATTGGATAAGCAAATTAATAATAATAATAATAATAATAATAATAATAATAGAAGTAGTTGGGTCTTGTGGCTTCCATTCAACACCTAGTCTTGTCTTTAATCAATTAGCTCAGATAAAAAATCAATTACCTATTTTATTTTCTGTTCTAATAAATAAATATTTTTAGTACTTGAGAAGCAATAATAATGCCAACGATCCATCCATGCATGTTTTGTCTCTTAATTATTTAAGCCAATGCATGTCATGATCAAAGCTTTGAGGGAGTTTGCAATATTTATTGAATAACTATTTAGCAAAATAATCCATTCTTGAAATTATTGATGGTTCAATTAATTCTAATATTAAGTTTGTCAAAATTTAACTCAATAATCTTTTTGAACCGATCAGTCGATCCAATCCAGATTAATCATTTGAAAGTTTATTTGTTATTAAGAATTGATCAAATTCATCTTTTGGAAAAGTGAATTATTATAATGTACTCATATTTTACAATTCGAAATATACTATTACCTTTTAATTCAGGCATATAGTGACTCAATCTGTATATTTGAACCTAAAATAAATCAATATAATTTTCAAATATTTGAAAGAAAATCAACTTCCATAATCTACATATAGAATTTGGATGCTCGACTTCAAGATCAAAATATGATGGCTCCTGCCACTTGAACCACGAATTATTAATTTGTAATAGTAATATCGTACTAATTAATTATCTGCTTCATTTTAACTTACATGAAACTAGTGAATTAGATTGAATAGTGGAGATCATATTAGATAGAAAATTCTATTACCCATTAATCATTAACATCAAAACCTACTAGTTTTATTAAAATCGTTAAAAAAAAAAAAAACTATACCCAATATTCTCTTTTTTGTTGGTTAACAAAAAACCTCATTTACAAAGCATCTTTTGACCTCTTAATTAAATAACTTAATAATTTATTAATTGTGCTAATCAATTTATCTATTAATATATAACTACACTATTATAAGCATATACATGTGTACGTCCCACACTCAAATTCTTTGTACTAAATTCAAATATTAACAACTGGTCGTCAATCTGAGTGGCATGACACTTTGTACAATCACGTTATCATAATTATAATTTTATAAAACAACCATGAACCACTCTATAGAAAATTGAGCTTAATAGTTGGACAATCAAGGTCAGCTCTTTTGTTGCCATAATTAATTTTTACTCTCATGGTATAATCATTGAAGTACTGAAAGAGGATCTAACTCTGAACTTCTTAATTATTACCATTAATTTAATTGAGATAGTAATTAATAAATTTCAGATCCCCAGTTCTTCAATTAAATTTCAATTATTATGTAATTTATTTGGAGTGTAAATTAGTAAATCTGAAAATAGTATCTAATTAGCGTGATTTGATAGTGTAACGTTAAAGATTTGACCTTTAAATTTTGAGTTCGAATTTAGAGGTTGTATTTCTTATAAGATCATGAGACAATTGAGAATTTTATTTGCTCTGTTTAAGATCAGATATAGTGATTTGACGGCGAGATTTATAAAATTTCAAACAAAATAATTTGAAAATACACACTTTTTTTTAGACAACACGGAAAATGATAGTACATAATGTATAAGGTTTCTATTTGTTTAGGAAATGTAACGATATTGATGTACATAATTTTATCTTTATTTTTTTAAAGAGAGGCCATATCCAAAATTATTTTTTAAATATCAAAATATGAGATAGAGAAAATTTTAAAAAAATTATTTTCAAAAAAAAAGGAAGGTATAAGTATATTCCACATATATATTCATTATAAGGTAGAAAAGAATATAGACTAATATTTGTTTGGCGAATCACCATTAATTAGGTTCCGAAAACTGTGAGATAATCATATCGGAATGCTAATAATTACATCAATTTTTTATTAACTCAATATTACCGTGAATAATCAGACTCAAGACTTACTTTATAGAGAATGTAACAAAACATGATATTTTTTTTCCTTACTTGCAAATGGATTATTGTGTTACACACAAACCATGATCACTTCTTTTTCTTGAATGATTTGAAATTCTGAATCAGCCATCATATTATACGCAGACTCAGAAAAAAAAAAGTGAAATAAAAATTATATCCACAAAATCAATAACCCAACATACAAATTTTTTTTCAAAAAAAAAGTTCCCGGAGATATCAGCTTCCGGCACCGGAAAATTGCTAATCCTCAGAAATGCTCTCAAGATGAGGCCGCCATACTACGACACGACTGCTGCTCCGGTTATGCCGGCGCGACGACGATTTCTTTTCCGATACAACAACCTCTGTCGGATTTTCTTTATTATTATTGCAACATTTATTTTTGCTCTTTCTTGATGGTTTTTTGTCGCCGTTGCGGCCTTTTTTCTTCTCGGCCGGCAAAGAAGAAGCCGGAATCAAGAAATATATGCTGCCTCGTTTGAGCTCGGAGTCCGGCGAGAGGATTAAAATCTTACGTACGACTCCTTGATCAGAACAAGGCTTGCTAAGAACATGATTAGGGTTTGCTTCAAGAATCTCCCCAGCTGTGATGTGACGTGTAATTTCTTCTACGTAGCCATTCAAATGAACTATTCTGATCAAATCTAGGGCTCCGCATGGAAGCACACAAGCCAAACAACACCTTAAACTATTTCCCATTTTCTTTGGAGACTCTCTTTCTGTCAAGTTTTGAATTTTATTTTTTGGTGGGCATGAATATGAATCTGTATGTGAATGTGACCAAGACTTGAGGCTTGACAATGTTTTGTATATATAGCAACATGGATGATTAATGTTGTATATTAGTTCAAATTACGAAAATGTCCTCCAAGTTGAATTATAGTTTTACATTTGAGTAATGATAATCACACACGTCTCAATGGACGCAGTCTAACGGTTTAACATTGAGATCTTATTATCAATGATCCAAATTTAAATTTTGGATAATATCTTTATAAAAACCTGAGACACTAACGGTTTACTAACGCATACATATCAGAGTCCAATAACTCAAATATGAATAATATAGGATTTTCTCGATATTTTTAAAAAAAATTTATAATCACACATTTATCGAAGCACAGAACAATATAATTTTTATTGTTTACATTTTGGATTTGATGTGATTGATATGATATGACCTTCCTTTATTATTTGGTAAATAACTTATTTGTTTTGGGAACTCGATTAGGGGTACTTTTAATCATTATTAATTGTTAATAATAAATGATAAGATAAAAAATCCCACATGACCAATAAATAGATAATTTTTTGCTAAAATATGAAAACTGTAACATAATAACGTAATACTGATAATCAAAGCGGGAAAATTATATACTTACTCATATTTATCCTAACTCGCTCATTATAGGTACAGTGAGTTACAGTAATTCACTGTAGCTACAGTGAAAGAATTATGATAAGTGTGAGTAAGAGTGTGAGTAAGTTTATAATTTTTTATTATATATCGTTTGATGTGTGATTTGAATAGTTTTTTTTAATCACGAATGATTAAATAGAATCAGAATTTAGGATAATATTTTATCCTCAATTTGTAAAATAAAATTGAAATTAGCAAATCTCAACTTTTTCCCTTTCCTACCTCTAAGTGTTACCCTCATTGAAGCTTTTTTTTTTTTTTGATAACAATTAAAATTTTTGATTCGTTCAAAATAAAAGAAGATATAGAATCAAAATTGAACGTAAATAGCAATGTGATTTTTTTTTACAGCAAAAAGCAGTGTTGAGTAAAGAAAAAATAAATTTAAAAAAATACAGGACAAACAAACAAACAAACAAATAAATCACCGATTTCTTATCACATGAGTCCAAAATGGGTTGTTGTTGATGTAGGAAAATTCTCTAAAATATTTATAATTATAAGAGAGATATGTTCATTGAGAAATGTCTTATAGAAAAGAAAAAAGTTGAATAGACATATATTTTAAAAGAGTTTAAAAGACATTAGGAAGGAGTATGACCTTTAGAATGATTATACCCTTAAACTAAATGGTGTCTATAAAGACATTAGTCACAAGAAATCCGTAGAGCAGCGAGATATGACAAATAAGTTCTTAAGGGAATAGATTTTCTCGACTTGGTCTCAATTTTTCATCTTTTACAATTTACAGGTTTTTCCAAATTTTTGTGATTATATTTGCTTGCATATTTGATAGTATTAATTTGACTGAAATATGCATATTAAAAAATGATTAATAAGACATCCGCCCAAAAATTGGAACTTGTCACGTTCAGTAAACAAAACATTAGCACTTGAACATTAAACTCATGCTTCTTGCAAGTTAATTTAAAAATTGAAGCACAAACAAAACAGTGACAATTTAGATGAGTTCATCAAGATTCGATTGTAATTACATAAATTTGTAAAACCTTCCAAAACGCGTCTCTATAGTTAACACTACAAGAATTATGGCTTTTAGCGTCCAAATATTTAGCGTCGAAACATTATGCGACGCTAAAAGTTATTTTTAGCGTCGAATATCAGTTTCGACGCTATATGTCATATTTTTAGCGACGGAATAAAACTTCGACGCAGAATATTAATGTTTTAGCGTCGAAACTATATTTCGACGCTAAAAACAGAACTTTAGCGTCGAATATTATTCGACGCTGAATAATTATATTATTGTAATAATTTTTGGCGCCAAATATTACACTTTTAGCGTCGACAAACGGAGTCGACGCCAAAAATATAATTTTAGCGTCGAATATATATCGTCGCTAAAGGTTGTATGAAGTTTCCACCGACAAATCATTGACTCTTTCGCGTCTAAATAAACTTCGACGCTAAAAAACGTATACAATTAGCGTCGATTTTGAATATTCGACGCCAAAAATAATACTTTTAGCGTCGAACATATTTTCGACGCTAAAGAGTTATGAAGCTTCCACCGACAGGTCCTTGATTCTTTCACGTCTAAATTAAATCTGACGCTAAAAGTATTATTTAGAGGTCGAAAAAACGGTTTCGACGCTATAAACGGCAACATTTAGCGTCGAAAAAACAGTTTCGACGCTAAAACTACAACAATTAGCGTCGAATACTCAATTCGACGCTAAAGATAGATTAAAATACAGAAGGTCACCAACCCTTCTCCCCCTCTGTTTTTTCTCTCATTCTCTTCATTTTCATCCTCTGAAATCTGAGAATTTCTCCTCTACAGCCTCACATCTCTCCTAAAAATTTTCAATAAAATTGTAATCAATTTCCGAAAAGGTAAATCTTCTTTCATATTTCTTTATTATTTTCAATTTTTATGATTATATATGTTGTTTATATGCTGTTTGTTAGTGATTTATGATTCATATATGTAGAGTAAGTATATTAATTAAAAAAATAGAATTTTTCTGTAAACTATTTAATTAATTTATCAACCAAATATATATTATATATATATATATATATATATATTATATATATATATATATATATATATGCTTAAATTAAGTATTACTACTGAATTAGTAATGTTGATTACTGTAAAATGATATCTAATAATTATATGATTATATTTAGGTATTCTGCTGAAATGGATAGAAATTGGATGAGCTCTCTGGATAGATTGAGTGTTGAATATCGTAATGGAGTGTCTGAGTTTATGGAAGTCGCAAAGCAACACATTGATGCAGAAGGTCGTGTTCGTTGTCCATGTGCAAATTGTTTGAATAGGAAAAGGAAGCGGTTAGATGAAGTTCATAATCATTTATACATGCCAGGAATATCACCCACTTACCGTACGTGGATTTATCACGGTGAGCAGTATCATTCTCAGTCACGGTTTTTTGATGTCGGCGAAGGGAAGAGTAGTAGTTACAATCAACCTGCAAACGATGATATCGCCGATATTTTGCATGACTTACAAGGTCCACAACTTGGTCATAGTGTTAGTGGCGACATGCCAGTGTTAAGTGGAAATGATCAAAATTTAGTAGGAACTACTTGATGAGGCAAAAAAAATTCCATTCGAAGGTGCTGGAATGTCGATCTTGAATTTCGTTGTGAAATTATGACACATTAAAGTGATCAACAGAATGACCAACAAAAGTATCGATATGATGTTAGAGTTACTGGCCCAAATGTTACCGGTTGGAAGCGAATTGCCTAAGTCGTACTACGAGGCAAAGAAAATGTTGCGTGATCTGGGAATGGGGTATGAATCCATTCATGCTTGTAAGTTTGATTGTGTATTATTTCGTGCCGAGTATGAATCACTTGAACATTGTCCGATATGTGGTGAAAGTCGGTACAAAGTCCGTGGTATGGGGAAGAAGTGCCTCAAAAGATATTGCGATATTTCCCTTTAACGCCCAGGCTGCAGAGATTGTTCATGTCACGACACACACGACTGATATGATGTGGCATCATGAAAAGAGGATCGGTGCGGAGGGCATACTTAGACATCCTGCGGACGGAACCGAATGGAAGGAATTTGATGACATGTACCCCCGTTTCGCTGAGGACCCCCGTAATGTCAGGTTAGGTCTTGCCTCTGATGGTTTTAACCCATTTGGGAATATGTACAACTCTTATAGCATCTGGCCCGTTATTGTCATTCCATATAACTTACCTCCATGGAAATGTATGAAGGATCCGTTCATGTTTATGTCATTGCTTATCCATGGTCCACGTTCACCTGGTAAAGATATAAATATTTACTTGAGACCATTGATCGAGGAGTTACAAACATTATGGAATGTGGGTGTGCATACCTATGGTGCAGCTTCAGAGCAGTATTTTCAGATGCATGCCGCATTATTATGGACCATTAATGATTTTCCAGCCTATGGTTCATTATCTGGATGGAGCACTAAGAGATACATGGCATGTCCAGTTTGTGCGGATCATACACCTTCGCAACGATTACGGAATAAAATCGGATACACGGGGCACATGAGATTTCTTGAGTCGAGTCATCCTTGGCGGAGGAGTAAATATTTAACGGCAACATGAACCTCAGAGTAAGCCCAGTCGATTGTCTGCATTTGACATACTTTGCCAACATCAACATCTCAAAGACAGCACACCAGGTAACATCCTAATAATAGAGATAAAAATCGAAAACGGTTACCTGAAGAGTTGAATTGGACAGGAAAAAGTATTTTCTTTGAGTTAGAATATTGGGGGACTCTGAGTTTGCGACATAATTTGGATGTAATGCATATAGAGAAAAATATTTGTGAGAGTTTAGTGGGTACACTATTCAATATTCCGGGTAAGACAAAAGACACTGTAAATGCTAGATTGGACCTACAAGATCTTAGAATTCGCAGTGAATTGCATTTACAAGACTCCTCTCGAGATTTTATTAAGCCTCCTGCTAGTTATGTGCTCAATCAATCGGAGAGAAAATCTTTATGTGATTGGCTGAAAATGGTTAAATTCCCTGATAATTATGCATCCAATATTGGGCGTTGGGTCAAAGATGATACTATAACGGGATTAAAGAGTCACGATTGTCATGTGCTGCTCGAGATTCTCCTTCCTGTTGGCATTCGACCTTATCTCCCCCCGAATGTATGCGACGCCGTACTTGATCTATGTGGCTTCTTTAAACAATTGTGTCAAAGGACATTAAGCACATTTTTTATTGACGACCTTGAGCGATGAATCGTGATAATCCTATGCAAGCTGGAGCGAATTTTGCCACCCGCTTTCTTTGATGTCATGGTACATCTGGCTGTGCATTTACCGGATGAAGCTAGAAAGGGAGGTCTTGTCCATTACAGATGGATGTATCCCATTGAGAGGTACTATATATATATATATATATATATATATATATATATATATACAGTTTTATATAAGAAAATTTGTAACCGTTTTTATGTGCATAGAATTTAGTGTTAATGCAAACTTGTTGTCATATCTGCAGAGCTTTGGGAGATTACAAACAATATGTCAAAAACAAGGCACGACCTGAAGGTTCAATAGCCGAAGCTGTTATAATAAGTGAAACAATAACATTTTGTTCGATGTACATGCAGAATATTGAAACTCATTTCAATCGTCGGCCACGAAACTATGATGGAGATGCAAGTAATAGCCAAGAGATCACAGTGTTCCGTCAAAATTACAGACCATTTGGGGCAGTAGGTGTCAAATTACTAACCCGTCAGGAAGTTCAACGTGCGCATTGGTTTATATTGAGTAATTGTGATGAACTGCAACCGTCTTTAACGTAAGTTTTTCTGGTGCATCATTACTGAATTTTTTCCATACATTAACCGTGATAATTTATTGTAGGCAACATCTAACAATGCTACAAATTGCTGGTGACCATAATGTTGATGAAACCCACAAAAAAGAATTTCCTAAATGGTTTGAGACAACTGTAAGTTATAATATTTTATATTTATTTTGATCCTAATATTAGACATTTCAGTTTGTTATATTAACACATATATTTCATTGTCAGATTATTAATCAAGTGGAAAATGGTCAATTGGACTCGCAATCCTCGTTGGTTTCTTTGGCTTATGGGCCTCAAATGCAGGCGTATGAGTACAGTGGATGTATTGTCAACGGAGTTAGATTTCATACCTGTTAGCACCTTTTTTATTGGCATGTGTCCGTGACAAAACAAGTTCAATTGAGTTGTAATCTTTCATGAAGATCTTTGTGCAATTGGACTGGTTTCTGGCTGCTGTGCATCAGACATGCGTTCGTGGTGCGTTCGTTAAAGTGTTCGAACGATTGACGTTAGTGCTGCGTTCGTTTGTGGGTTCGAACGTGTGGCGTTAGTGGCACGTTCTTTATTGGGTTCGAACGGGAGCATTCCAGAGAGCAAACGTTCGAGGCACGTTCTTGTGGGGTTCGAACGGGAGCATTCCAGAGAGCTCACGTTCATTGTGCGTTCGATTTGCGTTCGAACGAGTATTCACAGAAAGAGCGCGTTCGTGTTGCGTTCGAGTAACCGTTCGAACGCGACTGCGATCTGAACGCGTTTTTGGCCTGCAAAACCCTAGGTTTTCACCCTACCTATAAATATAACCCTTAGCCGCCATTCTCATTAGTTGAAGCATATTTCCCTTGAGCCAAATCTCTCAAAGCTTTCAACTCTCTTTGATTTCACCTTGAAGACTCTTTGAATCTTATGTCTTCTTTGTTAATGGTGAAATCCATTCTTTGATAAACCTTCAACACTACATAACCCAAAAATCCCTAATCCTTTAGAGTTCTATAGGAGGAGTTTTGGTAGTCGGAGTTTCGGCGTTCAGAGGTGATATAATATACTCAGAGACTTCAGAGGTTCTGAAGAAAACCGTGGGTCGCGGGCTTGAGGAGTTCCTTGAGTTCTTGCAGTATAGAGGTACTTGAGTCGGTGAAGTTGCCACCATAGGTCTTGACCATCGCTGTAAGTTTTTCTCGATATAGTGGATTGGGCTGGTAGCCGATATACCCGGAGTGGTTTTTTACTCGGAAGAGTTTTCCACTTCGTCACCAAAATTACTTGTGTTGATTTTGTGTGGTTTGATTATATTTGCTGCTTTAATTATTGTTATTGTTTTTACATTTACAGCATATTTTATTTAATTGTTATTGTGCTTGCCTGTTAAATTGCCTGTTGCAATTCCATAGTAGCAGTAACAGGACTTGTCCTGCTTATTGTCTGTAATTCCGCATAGGGTCAGAACTTAGGATAACCCCGAATTTTCAATTGGTATCAGAGCCTGAACTCGATCCTTGACCCATTAGCTATGGAGCGTAGTCAACCCTTAAATTGTCCGCCATTTTTTGATGGCACGAATATTTCCATTGGAAGATTCGCATGAGAGCTTTCCTTAAGTCCTTAGATGAGAGGGTCTGGATGACTGTGGAATACGGGTGGAAACCTCCCGTTGTTACTGTTGATGGGGTCACTTCCCCTAAAGACAAATTGACCTGGACCAAGGACGAATTTGATGCTAGCAATAGGAAACAGCAAGCTGTTAATGCCATACATGGTGCTGTCTGTTCTGCTGAGTTTAGGAGAATCTCTATGTGTGAGATAGCCAAGGATGCTTGGGACATCCTGCAGACTGTGCATGAGGGCACATTGTCTGTTAAAAATAATAGACTCCAGGATTTAGCCACTAGGTTTGAGGTCGCTAGAATGAAAGAAGATGAGACCTTTGATGAGTTTTATGCTGAGATTAACGATATTGTTAACTCTAGTTTTAACCTAGGTGAGACTATTCCTACCAGTAGGATAGTTAGGAAAATCCTGAGATCCCTACCTGATAAGTTCCTACCCAAAATCACCGCCATCGAGGAAAGCAATGACCTCGATCAGCTTAATTTAGATGAGCTCGTAGGAAAATGCAGGTTTATGAGAGAAAGCTTCCTGGTTATAGAGAGCCAAAAATGTTTGCGATGAAAATCGCTAAGGAAGTTGTGCATGATACGTCTGGTGATGGTGATACCATCACGGATCGTGATTTGGCCTTGTTTGCAAAAAGTTTAAGAAATTTCTTAACTTAGAAGAGTGGCCATAGCAGTAATAGGGATAGGGAGGATAGGCCTAAAGAGAATAGGCATATCAGAGGTGAGAGAGGATAGAGATAGTAGATCCCGTGGTGCCCAATGCTATGAATGTGAAGGATATGGGCACGTTAGATCTGTGTGTCCCACATACCTTAGGGCTAAAGGCAAGAAAGCCATGGCAGCATCTCCTAGTGATTCAGAAGGTGGTTATTCTTCTGATGAGTCTCCTAAAGGCAAGAAAAATTTTATTGCCTTTACTGCTAGTGTGACTGGTGAGAGAGAGATTGTGGTTAATGATGATGATTCAGAAGTCTCTCTTGATGAGTCTGTAGATGAGGAAAGTCTTCAGTAGCTTATGTTGAACTGTTTAATGAGAGTTTAGCTATTAAGAAGACTAACATAGAGGTCAATAAAAGGCTGAAAGTTGTTGAGCTAGAAAAGATGAAGCTCAAGCCAAATTTGAGCAGAGCATTTTGATGGTAGATGACCTGGAGGAGAGAAATAGAGGTCTAATTAATAGGGTCCAAATATTAGAAACTGAACTTGAAGATACTAGAACTCAATTGTCAGTATTTTCTAGTGAGAATAAAAATGTGGACCGTATGTTAGAAATTATTTCTGAGCCTAACTGCGATAAGGCTTCTTCTTCCAAAGCTGTGGCTGTTGCAGCTAAACATGACTTAGGCAAGAAACCTATTGAATGTAGTCATGTTATTCCTCCATTTATTCCTCGTCCTGTGACCCAACCTCGATCTAGAGGTACTGTGGGTAAACCTCGCTCTCATCCGAGGTTTGTGCCTGTGTGCCACCATTGTGGCAAGGCGGGACACATTAGGCCTAAGTGCTTTATGCTTCACAAGCAAAAGAAGAGGCCTAAAAGGTGTCACCTAGATTTGACTCTTCAAATCTAGCTTCTCAAGTTTCTGCACTAACCAAACAAGCTCAATTCTTGAGTGAGAAACTTGCTTTGTTGTCTGGGAACTCTCATGTGGAAGAGGTTCCTAGAAAGGTTTGGGTGAGGAAGCAAGATGAATTTCCATCTTCTTCTGCGTGTCCTGATGGACATTATGAGAGTACACTTCGGTGTAACTCTGCTTGAAAGATGCATTTTATTTTCCCATTGCATGTGTGTGTGCGTGTGTTTTATGTTTTTGCACGTTTATTTTGTTTTCACACAGCATATGGGTGTGTGTGTGTCTTGTTTTTGTTATATATCCCTTGGTAATAGGATGGAAACCCGGACATAAATTTCATAGCCGATTCCGAATGGACGGTAGTATGATCTGCACTCGGGATACAACTCCACGTACCATTGGATGTTTTACAAGCCTATTTATGTCTTTATTTCTATTTGTTAAAATCGAAAATTTCAAAAAAAATAGAATTGAAAAAGACAAAATTATATTTATTTTATGGCTTGTTAGAGCATGAAAAGCTTATGCATGTGATCCTGGTATGTAGGATAATGATTATGCATGTATGATATGCTTTTATTTTTCTTGATGCTCTATATACATGAGTGTGTGTGATAAAAACCTTTGGTATATCTTGTGCTTGCACTTCACATACACGTTTTTATTTTGTCAAGGCTTGGTCGCATGTATGAGTTTTTGGAATAGCAATCTAATTTCTATCATCTATCATCTTGGTTGCTCAATAGTGTGACCTTTGACTAGTTGACCTTGCTATCCCCTTTTTCAAAAGTAAAAAGAAAAATTTAAAAAGAAAAACGAGACTCAAGTGCAAAAGAGCCAAAATGGCCAAATTCAAAAGATAAGGGCAAAAACCCTTCACTCGAAAGAGTTATTAAATATGAGCTCATGATATTTCTGGGGTAAATAATATAGCATGCAACCAATGTTGCTTATTTTCAGGTCCTAGTGGTGCTGGGTTTGAACACCTATTTTGTGGACTTGGTTTGTTTAGAGATGGATTTCTTTGGCTGTGTCCAGCTCATAAAATAAGGTCTTAAGCCTTGATTGTTGTGCACTTTATTTTTCCACGCAAGTGCTTTATATGCTTTGGTGTTTTATGTCATATGCATAAGTGTTGTATTTAGCCACTTTTAAAATAATGCATATTGTTTCATGTCATAAACAGCTGAATACTGACTGGGTATCATTGTATCAGCTTGAAATGCTGTTTCAGTCAGTTTTTGACAGGATTTGTATTTATCTCAGTATGTGCTTGTGTGTGCTTCATGTCATTGCATACCTTTTTTTTTTCTTTTTCCTGCACTTTTCTGAGTTGTGTTTTCTTCCCGTATGTGATTTTGCTAACTGTATATGCCTGTTAGTGAGGGGGAGTAATTCCTGTTTGTTTATGCTCTTGCATGTGTTTTCTCCTGTTCTCCTGTTATTTTTCCTGTTTCTTTTTATCCTTTGTCATTTCGTGACAAAAGGGGGAGAGTAATATATTAAGGGGGAGAGCCTTAATATATATGAGAGAGAGTCGTATAATACCCTTTGGATATCTCCGTTTTAAGGGGAGTTAAGATTAAGGGGGAGAGGGATTTCTACTTGTACATGCATGAGATTTTTACCTGCTTTATGTTCTATTTGATTATCCCAATGCTTTTCACACGTATATTGTTGTTTGTGGATGTTTCAGGTAGCAGGTATGTTGCTGCGGTGGCATTAATTTCAAGACTACTTTGTTAGGTGTTAGATCGAGTCCATTTGTAATAAGTCACTGTTTGATGTTTGACAGTTGACTATTTGCTTTTTGGGTCTATTACCGTAGTCTTTGTATTAGGTAGTGTTTTGTCACGGAATGCCAAAGGGGAAGATTGTTAGCACCTTTTTTTTATTGGCATGTGTCTGTGACAAAACAAGTTCAGTTGAGTTGTAATCTTTCATGAAGATCTTTGTGCAATTGGACGGTTTTTCTGGCTGCTGTGCATCAGACATGCGTTCGTGGTGCGTTCGTTGAAGTGTTCGAACGATTGGCGTTAGTGCTGCGTTCGTTTGTGGGTTCGAACGTGTGGCGTTAGTGGCACGTTCTTTATTGGGTTCGAACGGGAGCATTCCAGAGAGCAAACGTTCGAGGCACGTTCTTGTGGGGTTCGAACGGGAGCATTCCAGAGAGCTCACGTTCGTTGTGCGTTCGATTGCGTTCGAACGAGTATTCACAGAAAGGCGCGTTCGTGTTGCGTTCGAGTAACCGTTCGAACGCGACTGCGATCTGAACGCGTTTTTGGCCTGCAAAACCCTAGGTTTTCACCCTACCTATAAATATAACCCTTAGCCGCCATTCTCATTAGTTGAAGCATATTTCCTTGAGCCAAATCTCTCAAAGCTTTCAACTCTCTTTGATTTCACCTTGAAGACTCTTTGAATCTTATGTCTTCTTTGTTAATGGTGAAATCCATTCTTTGATAAACCTTCAACACTACATAACCCAAAAATCCCTAATCCTTTAGAGTTCTATAGGAGGAGTTTTGGTAGTCGGAGTTTCGGCGGCGTTCAGAGGTGATATAATCTACTCAGAGACTTCAGAGGTTCTGAAGAAAACCGTGGGTCCGGGCTTGAGGAGTTCCTTGAGTTCTTGCAGTATAGAGGTACTTAAGTCGGTGAAGTTGCCACCATAGGTCTTGACCATCGCTGTAAGTTTTTCTCGATATAGTGGATGGGCTGGTAGCCGATATACCCGGAGTGGTTTTTTACTCGGAAGAGTTTTCCACTTCGTCACCAAAATTACTTGTGTTGATTTTGTGTGGTTTGATTATATTTGCTGCTTTAATTATTGTTATTGTTTTTACATTTACAGCATATTTTATTTTTGTTATTGTGCTTGCCTGTTAAATTGCCTGTTGCAATTCATAGTAGCAGTAACAGGACTTGTCCTGCTTATTGTCTGTAATTCCGCATAGGGTCAGAACTTAGGATAACCCCGAATTTTCAATTGGTATCAGAGCCTGAACTCGATCCTTGACCCATTAGCTATGGAGCGTAGTCAACCCTTAAATTGTCCGCCATTTTTTGATGGCACGGAGTATTTCCATTGGAAGATTCGCATGAGAGCTTTCCTTAAGTCCTTAGATGAGAGGGTCTGGATGACTGTGGAATACGGGTGGAAACCTCCCGTTGTTACTGTTGATGGGGTCACTTCCCCTAAAGACAAATTGACCTGGACCAAGGACGAATTTGATGCTAGCAATAGGAACAACAAAGCTGTTAATGCCATACATGGTTTTTCAATAACCCGCCTAAAATTAGCGTCGAAGTAATCGACGCTAAAGTCAATTATTTCGACGCTAAATGTCCTTTACATCCCTAAAACCAGTGCTTCTTCTTCTTCCTCGGCTCAGAAGCAAAAACTGCAACCTCATTCTCCAACAGTGACGAACGAAGGAATTCAACAGGTAGTCTCCTTTGTTGATTTAAAATTGTTTATGAGGATGAATTTGATGAATTTGAGGATGAGTTTGATGATATTATTGATGAAATTGATGATTATTTTTGATGAAATTGATGATGATGATGATGATGATGAGATGATAGATGATAGATGATAAATGCTGCTGTTCTTGCCCAGAACAGCAGCATTCGCTGCTGTTCTTGCCCAAGAACAGCAGCAAATGCTGCTGTTCGTCTTCAAAATCATCATCATCTTTGGTTAATATTTATATAATGTTAAGTTTGAATTTGTGCCCTCTTTGGTTAATTATAACTGTTTGATAAGTTTGAATTCCAGTGAGTTCACGTTCGTATGGCGTTCTCGAACGCGTTCGAACGGACCAATTCCAGTGAGTTCACATTCGTATGGCGTTCTTAACGCGTTCGAACGGACCAATTCCAGTGAGTTCACGTTCGTATGGCGTTCTTTAACGCGTTCGAACACCCACTATTTGCCTTAGACGTTCGAACGCGTTAAAGAACGCCATACGAACGTGAACTCACTGGAATTGGTCCGTTCGAACGCGTTCGAGAACGCCATACGAACGTGAACTCACTGGAATTGGTCCGTTCGAACGCGTTCGAGAACGCCATACGAACGTGAGCTCACTGGAATTGGTCCGTTCGAACGCGTTAAGAACGCCATACGAACGTGTGCATGAGAAGTCGTGTGATTGTGTGCTTCGTGGTTGGTTATATGTATCCCATTGAGTGTGTGACTGTGTGTATGTACGTGTATGATGGAACTCGTAGATTATATGGATAATGAATGCATATGTGAAATGAATAAATGAATGAATGAATTTGAAAACGAAAGTGAGCATTCGATGTTATAAGCGCTTTTGTTAAGTTGTATTGACTTGTATGGATATGTATGTATATGTATAAGAATTTTGGAATTTGATGACGCTAATGCGACGGGTTTTTGCAGATGGCACCGGGCAATCGCAAACGGGCTACCGCGACTCCATCTACATCTGCAAGGGCAACTGGCCCTGGTGATTTCTCTGCTAGCACAGGTGAGTCCAGTACAGTGAAGGGTCGAGGACGCACCCGTGGCCTGGGGTTGGCTAAGTACGTTAAGGCTCACGGTCGTATCCGGATAGAGATATCATATGATGGACACACTCAAGTCGGACAACATAATTCAGCGTTTAATACAGCCATAAAAGCTACAGCTCGATATGAAGCTCGATATAAACTTTTAGCGTCGAAAAATTTCGACGCTAATAGTAAAAAACATGGTCGCTATAAGCTTACATATAATACTTTTTTAATATACTTTAGCGTCGACACCTTTCGACGCTAAAAGTTTAAATTTTTGCGTCGATATATTTCGTCGCCAAATATACAATATAGCGTCGAACATTTTACTTTAGCGTCGAAATAGATTGGACGCAGAATACTGTTTTTTAGCGTCGCAGTTAATTATTTCGACGCTAAATGTGGTTTTCGTCGACATTTTATCGTCCATTTTTTGCGTCTAATTTTTTCGACGCTAAATATCATTTGCGTCGAAATCGTCACTTATGGCGTCGAAACAATTCGACGCTAAATTATCTAATTCTTGTAGTGTAAGTTAAATGAAGCTCTTAACCAAACTAAATTTGTGAATTGATGAATCCAGTTACATGATGAATTCAGCTGCATGCAAGTTTCTAAATTACATGCATGAATCCAAATATATTTTTGGTGGATCTTGATTTTTCGGTACAAAATTATAAATAAACTTTCGATGGTATTATTCCTTTGTTAATTTGTTAGCCAAAGTTTGGCTATAAATATAAAGTTTATTTGTGAGTAAAATCATCCCCAACAAGCAAGCTCCAAGGTAAGAGAGTTTGGTAGAAAGTATAGTTAGTGTGTGAAATTTTTTTGTACAAGTTTTGTAATACTTGTAATTTTTATTCAAGTAGTAATAGAGTATTTATTTTTTTCTCACAAACACTCTTCAGTGATTAGATAATCACAAGTGGTATCAGTAGCTTTGGTTATACGTTTGGGATCCTGGAGGTGAAAGACAGAACTTTGTTTGGTAAAACTCGAGTTTCGCGAAAGTTCTCAAAAACCAGTTTTGAGCATACCATCAGCTTGTTAACGTCGAGACGAGCACATTAATATTTTCCAGCGATCAAACTGACACCGGAGGAAGGCTCACGCGTTGCACAGGCCAGACAGACGACTCTCCACGCGCTGCCACTACACGCGCCAACTGAAGGTTGAAGATGACCATGTCAGTAGCCACGTCATCCACACGTCAGCGCACAATTAGCGACACATAAGTGAACAATCAGTGCTACATCATCGCACAGTTAGTACCACGTCAGCGTACAGTCAGCGGTCACGTCATTAAGGAGACTGACACATCAGGCGACACATGTCCGCCACGTCAGTAGAGACGTCATTTCCCACGCTAGTAAGCCGGTCCCACGTTGGCACATCAGCACACACATGTCTGTCATGTCCATATTACTAGTAAATTTCATTGTGCTCCTTAAAATATATGAAATTTATATTTTGATCCCAGAAGTTTCAAAAATTTATAAATCGGCATATATATCGGATTTGGATCAACGAATAGTTAAATCCATAATTTTCAACAGTTTCGGACGCAACAATGACCTCTGATTTGTGAGAAGCAACCCTATTTTGTCATATTTTCATTTAAAAATTGAAAATGGAAGATTTCACTTATGGTGCGATGATAAAATTGACGAAAACCAATTACTCCCTCTGAAGGCATCAGATGATAGATTATTTGTATTTCAAAGATATATTCGATATGATCGAGGAGAAATGAGTGAGACAAGTTTCTGTTAAAGAGAGTGACTGAGATAAACTCAACAACGAAACTCTCGGTTAGATAAGGCTGTGGATTGACCAAAGTGTCTTCCACACGTAGAACATGATACAGATGCTTACCAGATGTGTTGAAGTTGGAAGGCATGTACCATTCCAAGACTGCTCGGAATAAAGCTTTTTTAATGAGGCGTTTGGTGAATTTGAATATACGAAGTAGAACTTCCATTGCAGAATACACCAATGAGTTCCAGAGCTTGGTGAATCATCTGTCTGCAGTAGACATACAGCTGGGATATGAAGTACAAACCCTTATACTATTCAGTTATATTCCTGATTGCTGGGACACATTGGTAGTTACTCTCAGTAATTCAGATTTAGGAGGTAAACTTACCATGCCCCGTCGAATGAATAGTTCAAAAAACAAAATGTTGGCTCAGAACATACATAAGTCCTTGTCACATAGACTCATGGAAACATAGAGGAAGAGAAGTGGGGAGAGGTAAAAACACAACTAGAAATAGATCCTTAAATGGATGAATGTCTACCTATAAGTGCTATTATTGTGGAATTGAAGGCCACTTAAAGAATAATTATCGAAAACTACAACAATAGTAGGGCCAAGGAAATTTACAGTTGAAGAACAACAAATGAAAAACACTAGTAGCTGTCCAATGAGACGTAACCATATGCTACATGTAGGAAGATATATACATTCACACCACAACCCAGGATATTGAGTGGGAGGTAGATCTGCAGCATCATATCACATCACTCATCTTATAGATTTATTCACAACATACAAAACAATAGACTTTAGTTCAGTGAAGATGAGAAATATCAATTCCTCCGGGATAGTAAGAATTTGTGATATTTAGTTGCGGATAAATATCGGGTGTACATTAATCTTGAAGGATGTCACGTATGTTCCAGAACTTAAGCTGAATGAACTATCGGGGATGGCCCATGACAAATAAGGCTATGACAATCACTTAAGCAATGACACATGGATCATGAGAAAATGTGTCATGATTGTCGTCCGAGGAAATGTTTTGCGGCACACTATACAAGACTCATATGAAGATTTGTGCACACAACCTCAATATAGTTGAAAAATAGGCTTCTCAAAATCTATGGAACCAGAGACTCGGTCACATGAGTGAGAGATGTTGTCTATCATGACTAAGAAATAGCTTACAAGAAATGTTGCACTAGGTCCTTGCAACCACTGTTTGTTTGGTAAGCAACACAGAGTCTCGTTTAATTTCTCTTCAAATAGAATATCAAAGTTACTCAGTCTGGTGTACTCTAATATGTGTGGTCCCTTAGAGGTTGATTCATTAGGCAGTAACAAGTATTTTCTGGCTTTCATTTATGATGCTTCTTGGAAGTATGAGTTTATTTCCTGAAGATAAAAGATCATGTCCTATATCAGTTCAAGTTATTTCACGCCATGGTATAACACGAAACATAGAAGAAGCTGAAGTGCCTCCGTACAAACGATGGAGGCAAGTACAGTTTCAGTGAGTTCGATGCCTACTGCAAGAGACATGACATTCGACATGTGAGAACTGTTCCACGCACCCAAAAATAATAATGGTGTAGCTAAAATAATGAACCACACCATAATGGAGAAAGTCAAAAGCATGATCGGTATGGCTAAGCTGCCAAAGCCATTATGAGGAGAAGCTGTTTGTGCCATCTGATCAACAGATAACCATCTGTACCGTTGAATTTTGCATTCCGGAGAAAGTTTGGTATGGTAAGAATCCCTCATACTCCCACCTTAGAACATTTAGCTGTTTAGCCAGACAGCTGAAGCACGATGCAAATACTACTCCATGCATCTTCATAGGCTATGGAGACGAGGAATTCAGATACATGTTATGGGACCTGAAGGAAAAAAGGTCATTAAAAGCAATGATGTAGTGTTTCTTGAAGATCAGACAATAAAATACATTGAAAAGCCCAAGATGTCTTCTAATTCCAATGCCGACAAAACTGATTCAAATCTAGACATAACCCTAACACCAACACAGGGAGCAATAGATAATGACGGGGTGCATGATATGTCAGAAGTAGAACCATATGAGGAAGAAGATGGTGTTAAACATGGGGAGCTGCAACCCTCTCCATCAGAGGCTACACGATCATCCGCAGATCTGGATGATGATAAACCTCCAGAAACCAGTGGACTTTAGACAAGAAGATATGAACGAGGCCAGATTCCATCAACCGAATACTTAGGATCCGAGTATATTCTGCTTACTGATGAGGGGGAGCTAGAGAGTTTCCCATAAGGCAAGATGGCACTGAGGAATAAATGGGTGAAACTAAAATGGCAGCGAAAATGTTCTATGCAGAGACACAACATAAGAGTGCTAAGCATAGACATAGGCGACATGTCAATAAAGGTAGACACTCGGGACAAACTTGAGCGGTGCAGAGACATAGCCAGTAAATCTTTCAGAGGACAATCATTTCGGATGCAGCTGAAGGGGGAGAATTGATGAATCAAGCTGCTTGCATGTTTCCAGTTGCATGCATGAATCCAAACATACTTTCAGTGGATCTTGACTTCTTGGTACAAGATTACAAATAAACTTTTGGTGGTACTATTTATTTGTTGAAATAAAAATCACAATAAAAATATATAAAAAATAAATTTAATTATTATTTTACAAATATGCTAAATTAAGAGGATTAATGAAACTACAAGTGTAAAATGATTAATTTTTCTTTTAATAAATGTGTATTTTTTAGTGTTCATCACACCCCCAACCAGCTTATTACTAGTCCATAGTAATTTAAGCGAAATTTTTTAAAAAAGGCAAATTCTTATCCAAATTAATAATTGTTTTCTTTATTTCTAAATAATCAAAAAAGTAAATTCTCCTGTACTTTTTACCCTTCTTCCATACACACATAAAATAAGGTATTAATCAATTTATTATGCCCACAATATTCACAGGTAATATTCACAGGTAATATTTTTTTTTCTAAAATTATATTAAGATTCACACATTTTGACAATGAAAGTTTATTTATAAATACATTTTTTTTTATAATATATCTTCAATCATTGTATCGAGTTTTGTGCCAGTGATTCCCAAACCAATTAAGTTTAAGGTACTAGGTGTTAAGATACCCATACAGACTTAATTTCCTCAAATTGAGAATAACCCTAAAAAACAAATGACAGATTGAGAAACAAAAACTTTTGCATGGGCTGTGATTAATTTCCTCAGTATTGTGCTTCATTTGAATGTTTCAAATCCTCCTTTACAAGTTTAGGTAATTAGAATAACTAATTTATGTTTATATCCTATACAGAGATTTGACGACATGAAATTTATTTTCTTTGCTACCATAAGATTTTCAATTCTGTTTTACTGATGAAAAATGGTACAACTTGCAGACTAAATCTTTTGACGAAAAAGGACTTTTGAAAGAGCTACTTGAGTATGAAGGATTGAAGTTAATAGAAAGTTGATTACGTGATCAGAGAAATAATTTATATTTACTTATTGTAAAATGTCGTTAATAGTAATTAAAATTATGGATATTTTAATGAATAAATATTTTAATTAAAATTTGGGTTTAAAATTTTTTTTAGAGTACTTTAAACTTGTGTTTAAATAATTTAATTAAGAATCCTGCTGTATCAATCCTTTTTCCTTTATAGTAGCTGAACAGTGAACACTTACTTACCTGTTATGCTAACATTACAAGGGCATCCGAACCGAGCATAAAAGGGTCGAAAAAGGCAGGACCCATAATTAGCCCATTGAATTTTTATCCGACATCTCAATAGCCTACCAAACTTTTATTTTCACCATTTAGCTCACTGAACTTTTAAAAACGGTGTAACAAACCCATTTAGTGTAATGCCGTTTCGTTTACCGTCCACGTCAGATTTTTCCGTTATGAGTTGATGACGTGGCAGCCAACAATGCAAATGTCAAATATAACAGAACACATATTTGACCCCCTGAACTTTTATAATACATCCTATTAGCCCCCTGAACTTCAATATTTTACCTATAAGCCTACATAACTCTAAAAAATGATGTTAAAAACTCTTTATAACTACATAAACCATCATCAACACAATCATGTCCTGAAAAAATTACAAATGATCTGTTTAATTTCATTTGAACATTAATCAACACTATTAAAAAAATAAATTTTCAATATTAAAAAAATAATAGTAAAACCCAATCATATCTAATTTTTAATAAATTATTTTAGAATAAAGGTGACGCAACATGTTAAACACAAATTCATGGTACTTAAATTATCAACAAATATCATTATTTGTTGATCTAAACATGTTTGTTACATACTTTAAATTAAACAAATATCATTATTCTAGATACTATTGGTTAATCTAAGTCTATTATTTTGTATTTTTCGTTTCAATATTCTGTTTCTTTTTCGTCTTTCTGTGTTGTTATTGTGGACCATTTAATATGTTACGTCACCTTTATTCTAAAATTATTTATTAAAAATTAGATATGATTGTGTTTTACTATTATTTTTTTAATATTGAATTTTTTTTTTAGTAGTGTTGATTAATGTTCAAATGAAATTAAATAGACCATTTGCAATTTTTTCAAGACATGATTGTGTTGATGATAGTTTATGTAGTTATAAAGGTTTTTAACATCATTTATGAGAGTTATGTAGGCTTATAGGTAAAATATTGAAGTTCAGTGAGCTAATGAGATATATTATAAAAGTTCAGGGGGTCAATTATGTGTTATGTTATATTTGGCATTTGCACTGTTGGCTGCCACGTCATCAACTCCTAACGGAAAAATCTGACGTGGACGGTAAACGGAACGACGTTACACTAAATGGGTTTGTTACATCGTTTTTAAGAGTTCAGTGGGCTAAAAGGTGAAAATAAAAGTTTGGTGGGCTATTGAGATGTCGGATAAAAGTTCAGTGGGCTAATTATGGGTTCTGCCGGTCGAAAAATGATATTTGTATAAAGAAGAGAGAAGAATATGACAAAACTTAATCACAAAGTATCGATATTTTATGTTAAAATTATTTTCTAGTTGAAAAGTATTGGTATTTTGTGATTAAATTCTCATTTTTTTTTCTTTTTGTACAAATATTACTACTCTAAAGGGTTGGTCCCTAATATTGATTATTGAGCTATTTTGGTGCAAATGAACAATGTATCGTCAAATTTTTTCTTAAAATTTGAAGTAATGGACTGGAGAAGAGCGTTTCGAATGATGCAAAATTCACACCAAATCTTACTTTAGCATTGGGGCAAAAGCAGTCCCGAGTTATCTTAAAACTTTGATAAGGTTTGAGACGAGTTCTTAAAATGAGTCCTCAATTAATAAATCGTAAAAAATATAAATATTATATTATATACTAAAAATTGAATATTTTATAAATTCGGGAGTCCTAATTTTAGGTCAAATTTGGAGATCCAAACTTTGCGGATTCTGCCCATGACCAACTCTTCACTTGGTTGCTCTATCAGTACACAGGGAAATTGCTAGATTACAGACCAATCTCGTCAATATGATAGCTTTCTCCTTAAAGAGCCAACATAACAGCTAATTAGGGTTTTTGTCTGCTCGTGTGGGTGATCAATAGCATCCATATATCTATTGAAATAATAATTAGGGCAACGAAGCTTCGTGCCATGGAGGTTTCAGGCACCGACCACTGCATCTTAAAGCACAATTAAGATTTTAATAACTGATTACTAAAATAAAAAAAGGTTTTAAAAGCAAACCCACAAGATTCTTAATTAATGTAGATTGAATCTAAGCACAAGAGGGTGAGGGTTCAATTCAAACTATATATCCATTATTGAAGAACGTGTGTCAAGCCTGTCTTTGCACTAAAGCCAAAGTGTAAGATCAATTTATTAATGTATGTTGATGAATAATGATATTTTTAGTGGATATTTTTTGTGATATTATAGTGATATTTATGTTTCAAATAATTATATATTTTGAAGAGAGATTAAAATATATAATTGTTTAAAGTAGAAATATTATTAAAATGTCAAAAATTATCCCTTTAAAATTATTGGATGAATGATAATGGATTAAATTATCATAATTTATGTTTGAGTATGATTGAAGCTCTAAACACCGTTTATGGCATGCCGTAGTACTTTTTCTTTTAATCTTACCCTAATTGTCTCGTACTTGCTCCTACCGATTTTTATTTTATATAAATTTAATGACGCTCTTGTGATGTGAGGACAGGAAACCTATGTTGAATCATAAAAAAGATTGAATTTTATTAAGTTTAATGAAAATAGAATTTAATAGCATCAAAAGGATAATGATAATCAAGATGTTCTATCTTAATCGAGTCTCGTTATATCTCGTCTCGATTATGATCTGAGATAAAAAATTATCCCGAATCTTGAATTTAATGGTTCGAGATTTGTGATTTTTGGGCTAAAATTCGGAATATTTTTTTTTGTCCAAAATCTTGACCGAAATTTTTATTCGGGATGATTTTTAATCAAGGTTCCTAATTTCCGATCAAAATTTGGGATTTTTTTTTTACCAACCTTATTTAAAAGATGCTTATAACCAATCATACTTGATGTATTTTTTTGTGATTTGGTTTGATGAACACTGCTCTTGTAGTCCCCAAGAATTTGGTCCTATGAGTTTAGTACTGACCTGCTATTTGGGAGATTATGGTTCAACTAATGAGAGTAATATTTATAAGAGTCTGAGACAACAGTGAAGGGAGACTACGGTTCAACTAATGGGAGCAATATTTATAAGAGTCTGAGACAACAGTAAATTTTACTCACTTAAATCGAAGTCTAATAATACCTGATATGAGATGGAGAGAGATTCCCGATATTAAAAAAAAAAAGAATACTGCTTTAGTAAGCTTTATAATTAATTGTGGTTAACATCTCTAGGTACAATAATGTTTGTGCATAATCTTCAGCCGTAGATTTGTTTGTAAACTTTTGTATAGCTGTCATCATGGAGTTCCACACAACTCCAAGTGTTAAATGAAATCTGGGTTCAGTGAATCCAAGTTTGGTTTATTAGAAAAATACCGAGAATCTGAAGTAATTATATTTCAGTTCTCTATCGTCCCTTTGGGTTTCGAACATGTAAGTTGTAGCGGTGAATCTGGAAAATAATCTGTTATTTTGTTTACTAGCTATGTTTATTTATATATTATTTATAAGAAGAGAATATGAGAATAAGATAAGAAAATTATAAAAAAATAGATTTATAGATTAATAAAATCAGACTCAAAAATAATAATTAAATGATTTTTATTTACTTATATTACTGTAAAGAATCAAACTCAAAATTATTTTATGGAGCATGAATGTTTTAGCCAAGTAATGATTGGGATATTTTTTTACTAGTGATTTACATCATCTCTGGCCAAGGTTGAAGTCCAAAAAAGCTTCTTTCATAAGGGTACCATTATAACAAAAATCAATTGACCAGTACAGTATTTATATATATGACAAGAATTATTGTTATTATGACATTTAAATATAGTAAATATCAGGATCCTTATAAAATATATTTTGTTAATTATTTGGTGTTGTTAATAACAACAATTAGTAATAATTTCATGTTGGAAATTATTAATGTTAATTATTTGGTGTTGTTAAATAACAACAATTAGTAATAATTTCATGTTGGAAATTATTAAGTTAATTATGTGGTGTTGTTAAATAACAACAATTAGTAATGATTTCATTACTAAGTAAACAACAAGAGTTGTTAATCAAATAATTAAGTAACAACAAGAGTTGTTAAGTGACAACAATTAGTAAAATGTTAAATGAGGAACAAATGGTACACCCATGATGGTAACATTTTTGGAAGGGTTAGAGAAAGTCATAAAGTAATCAATGCATGTGATTAAATAGTAATCAATGATTAATAGTAATCCATGCATGTGAGCTAATAGTGACTTGATTTCCCTCCTATAAATAAGACCATTTGCTTATTGAGTTAAGTGTAGGAAATTCTTCATTAAGGGTAATTCTGTCTTTTGGATTGGATTGGGTGCTTGTGAGGGGTACAACCCTTTGGAGGGTTGCACCCCATCCCAAAGGGTGCTCTATTGGCACCCTTCTATGCCTATATAAGAAGGCTTGATATCCGAAATACATATATAGAAAGATATCCGATTTTTTGCTAAGGAAGAGACATTGTTTTCCTTTGTTTTTGAGAGAGTTTCACCATATTCCTAGTTCATACACTTGTTAAGGAGTGCTCCTTGAACAAGAAGATTCCAAGTAATCCTGGGAGAACGTTGGCAAAACGAATCCGTAAAGCACCCGTGACGGAGCCAATAAGTTCTTAAGGACAGAGATCATCTCGACTTGGACAATTCTGTGATCTCCATTTTCTGGTTTGTTTTAATGGTTTTCTGGTTTTAGGGTTGCATGCATCTAGATCTACTTTTGTTATTTTGATCTGTTTGATTGCAAGTTATATTACTGTTTGATGACACATATTTTACAACAATCTTAAGAACTTATTGCTTTAATGTTATTAGATAGTAATTCGCATGTTAGGGTTTGAATATTTTCTGGAAAATACGAACTGTGCATGAAAAAACCCGTAGGGCGTTCGAACGCCCGACGCACGCGAAGGCTAAATATTTGAACTTTCGTTAGAACGTTCGAACGCGTCTTCAAACGCAACTCGAACGCAAGCCTTCTGCCTTAGAACGTTCGAACGCGTCCTAAACGCAACTCAAACGTAAACTCTCTGGTATCATTCCGTTCGAACGCGTTCACAAACGCTACTCGAACGTGAACTCTCTGGAAACACCTCGTTCGAACGGGTTATCAAACGCAACACGAACGCACACACACTGGACAGTTTCGTTCGAACGTAGATACGAACGTGACACTAACGACTTTGTCCTGTAAGTATCATAAACTGCAAACTTTAATTAATATTAACTCGGTTAGTCATATACTGTAAACACATTAATCTTGGTAGTATAGATTTAAGTTATTATTAAGTTGTTCAATTATCACAAGCATACACATAGTGATAAAGTTGAAATTGATTGAGTGTTGCATAATTGGTTAAGAATTTAAAGTGTAATTTTGCACAAGTAATTCCATCCAATCTTGATTGACATTTATATATCTACACTTATCGTAATAATTGTGCTATTGGAAGAGTGTAAATCTGGGTTGTGAATTGCTAAAAGATCCCATTGGAAAAGGTGTTCAAAGAATATTCGTTCGTTCAAATTTTCCTTAAGTATCTTTAGTTAAAATTCAATGACTTGTGTTTATTGGAACTTTCGTCCATTAGAACAACAAGTGACTACCTAGTACATCACTTTGAACAAGATCATTCGTTGATCGTTGTGCAATTCGTCTTTCGTAGACTGATTGAACCCTGTTGAATTTTCTGTTACAAATGGCTAGCGGAAATATCAAAGAATACCGGTCTCTCACGGAGAAAAGCCGGAGAAATTTGGTGGGGCAAGTTTCAAACAGTGGTAGAGCAAAATGCTGTTCTACCTAACAACTCTTCAGTTGGCTAAATTCCTCAAAGATCCTCCGGGTCCTGTGGAGGGTGAATCTGAATTGGCCAAGGAAGAGCGAAAACAGACTTGGTTGTCTTGAGACTTCCTATGCAAGAACTACCTTTTGGGTGGTCTTGACAATACCCTGTACAATGTGTACCAAGGCATGACTTCTGCGAAGGTTCTCTGGGAATCTCTCGAGAAGAAGTACAAAACCGAAGATGCCGGACAAAAGAGATTTGTCGTGGGTAGGTTCCTGGACTACAAGATGGTAGATTCAAGGACGGTGATGTCTCAGTTGGGTGAACTGCAATTGATCATTCATACTGGATGAGGGAATGAAACACTGTGAGATGTTTCAAGTTGCCTCCATTCTGGAAGGACTTCAGGAGCTATCTGCAACACAAAAAGAAGCAGATGAGCCTTGAAGACCTTGGAGTTCGATTGAGAATCGAACAGGACAACATGATGTCCGAGTAGGCCAGCTACAAGATTATGGAGTCTAAGGCCAACATCTTTGAGGATGTAAAGGGTAGCAAGAAAAGAAAGAACAGTGAAGCTGATTCTTCCCAAACGAACAAGAAGTTCAATGGGAAGTTCTACAACTGTGAAAAGAGCGGTCATATGACAAATGACTGCAGAAACAAGATATCTCAGGACAATGGCAGGATAAAAGAGGCCTATGTCACTGAAGATGAGCAGTTAACTAATGAGATTTCAGAAATGAATCTCTCAACAGTGGTAACTGAAGCCAACTTGGTTGGGAATCCGAGAGAATGATGGGTAGACTCTGGGGCTACTCGTCATATCTATGCTGATAGCAAGATGTTTTCCTCGTATCAGAAAGGTCGATGGCGGCGATCATCTGACAATGGGAAAATCGTCTACCTCTAGAGTGGTTGGACAAGGCACAGTAGTTCTGAAAATGATATCCGGAACGGAGCTTACATATAATAATGTTTGCATGTTCCAGATATTCGGAAGAACTCGGTCTTGGGTTTGTATTTGTTTCTGACAAGATTGTATTGACCAGAAATGATGTCTATGTAGGAAAATGATACCTCGCTGAGGGTCTTTTCAATGACTGTCAATTGTGCTATTAATAAAGCTGAAGCTTCTGCTTATATTATTGAGTCACAAAATGTATGGCATGAGAGGTTAGGACATGTTAATTATGATACATTAATTAACATGGACCTTATACCTAAATTTGCATTGATAGCCAACATGAGTGTGAGGCATGTGTTGAAGCAAAAATACATAGAACATCATAGAACGAAGTTCTGAACCCTTGGAACTTGTACACATTGACGTATGTGAATTTTGTGCAAACAAGAGGCGGTAAAAAGTATTTTGTCACTTTTATCGATGAAAGCACAAGATTCAGTGAAGTGTATTTGCTGAGGAGCATAGCTGAAGCTTTTGAGAGCTTTATACACTGAGAGCGAAGTTGAATATCAACTTGGCAAGAAAATCAAAAGAATCAGGAGTGATAGAGGTGGTGAATACGTTTCACCATTCGGTGAATATTGTTCTGTGCACGGAATTATTCACGAAACCACTGCTCCTTATTCTCCTCAACAGAACGGAATTGTGGAGCGCAAAAACCGAACGTTGAAGGAAATGATGAATGCCATGTTGACAAGTTCGGGTCTGCCCTAGAACTTGTGGGGGGAAGCCTTGCTTTCCGTGAACTACGTTCTAAACAAGCTTCCTCACAGAAGACTAGACAAGACACCATATGAATTGTGGAAAGGTTTCGTACCTTCCTACAAATACCTCAAATTGTGGGGGTGTCTTGCCAAAGTCAGTAGTGCGTATCGATTCTTGGTACCAAGAATGAGATTCCTGACATCAATCCAATGTGATGATTGAGTCAAGGAATGCAATATTTTTTGAAGAGACATTTCCTTGTAGGGAAAGACGAAGAAGAGAGTCTCTCAAAAGAACTGTTGATACTGTCAATGATAGTGATAAGATTGACCAAGAGTCAAATTAACATGGAAATGTTGAGGCAAATGAACCTAGACGTCGTCTAAGTCATTTGGACCCGATTTTCTGACATACTGGTTAGAAACTGAGCCTCGAAGCTATGAGAAAGCTATGTCTTCTACAGAGACACCTCTGTGGAAAGAGGCTATGAACAATGAGAATGATTCAATCCTACAGAACCATACTTGGGAGTTGGTTGATCTTCCACCAGGTTGTAAGCCACTGGGCTACAAATGGAAAGATGAAAATGGATGGATCAATAGATAAGTACAAGGCGAGGTTTGTCATAAAAGATTATAGACAGAAAGAAGGCCTTGTCTACTTTGACACATATCCACCAGTGATTCGTATCACATCAGTAGAATGTTTATAGCCATAACAGCTATATTTGGTCTTGAAATACATCAAAATGATGTAAAGACGTCATTCTTGAATGGTGAATTGGCTGAAGAGACTTACATGGAACAACCAGAAGGGTTTAATGTTCCTGGATAAGAACAGAAGGTGTGCAAACTTGTAAAATCCTTGTACGGATTAAAACAAGCACCTAGACAATGACATGAGAACATTGACAAAGAGATGTTGTCAAGTGGGTTTAAAACAGATGAGTTTGATAAGTGTATATACACCAAATCAACTCAAGAATGATATGTCATTGTCTGTCTCTATGTAGACGATATGCTGATAATTGGTAATAATCATGAATTGATTCAGTTTACCAAGAAAGTGTTAACCAGCAAATTTGATATGAAAGATTTGGGAGTAGCTAACCTAACTTTTCCTCTATCAAAGAATACTGGCTTAAGCATATCGCAATTAGAGTATTCAAGGATCATCGGAAGTCTGATGTATCTCACGAATTGCACACGAAGTGATATCGCTCAAGCTGTGAATAGGCTTAGCAGATATACTAGCAATCCAGGACATAACCACTGGAAAAGCCATATTAAGTGTTTTTGAGGTATAAGAAACTTCAAAATATGGGCTACATTACGAGAGATATCATGCTGTTCTAGAGGGATATATCGATGCTGGATATCTGATATAGTGGATTCCAAATCTACGGTTGGATTTGTTTTCACACTTGGTAATGCAGCCGTGTGATGGAAATCCTTGAGGCAAACATGTGTTGCCCGGTCTACTATGAAATCAGAGTTCATAGCATTAGACAAAACAGAGGAAGAAGCAGAATGGCTTAGAAACTTCCTGGAGGATATTCCTAGTTGGGCCAAACCGGTGCCAACGATTAGCATATATTGTGAAAGCCTATCGGCTATTGGGAGAGCCCAAAACACAATGTATAATGGTAAGTCTCGACACATACGTCGGAGACACAATACCATAGGTCAACTGCTCTCAAGTAGCATAATATCGATCGATTATGTTGAGTCGAAGGAAACCTAGCGGATCCACTAACTAAAGGTTTACCTCGAGAGCAAGTTTAGAAGTCATCGAGGGGAATGGGCTTGAAGCCTATAATCTAAGAATTGTCACTGTGGAAACCCAACCTAGTTGACTGGAGATCCCAAGATCTAGGTTCAAAAGGGACAACAGAAACTTTGTGCAATTCAAAACGAGCACTGAAGAGTTTCATACTCTTTCCCATTCCGATAATGACGCTAAGTGCTGTCTGTCATTGGTTAGGATAAGCTAAGGCTTTTAATGATCACTATATTAGGAGATGAGTCCTAATGGGGGTAAAGACAAATTACCTCTTCATAGCAGATCACCTATTTCAAGTAAGAAGTGAGGCCGCTTCCATGGGAACCTTTAAAGGCGGGTTACCCTAAAGTGCTTGATGAATCCAGGACCGTTGTTCAGGGCCAAAATGAACACAACCGTAGAACGGGAAAATGGTCGAATTAAAGCTGTGTGTTGGCAATTGTCTTGGTTTACACCAACGGCAGAACAGTTCAAGACTATGGGTCACTGGTTTGCCAAGTAAATCCGATTGTCACTCACTAGGAAAGGTTCAAGGCGAAAGCTACCTATTTCGATGCAGCTTTAGTTCATGGTAACTCTCTCAAATGTCTCCGTGGATATTTGAAGAATTGTGGGGGATTGTAGGAAATTCTTCATTAAGGGTAATTCTGTCTTTTGGATTGGATTGGGTGCTTGTGAGGGGTACAACCAATTGGAGGGTTGCACCCCATCCCAAAGGGTGCCCTATTGGCACCCTTCTATGCCTATATAAGAAGGCTTGATATCCTAAATACATATACAGAAAGATATCCGATTTTTTGCTAAGGAAGAGACATTGTTTTCCTTTGTTTTTGAGAGAGTTTCACCATATTCCTAGTTCATACACTTGTTAAGGAGTGCTCCTTGAACAAGAAGATTCCAAGTAATCCTGGGAGAACGTTGGCAAAACGAATCCGTAAAGCACCCGTGACGGAGCCAATAAGTTCTTAAGGACAGAGATCATCTCGACTTGGACAATTCTGTGATCTCCATTTTCTGGTTTGTTTTAATGGTTTTCTGGTTTTAGGGTTGCATGCATCTAGATCTACTTTTGTTGTTTTGATCTGTTTGATTGCAAGTTATATTACTGTTTGATGACA
The DNA here is from genome assembly GCA_019454045.1 of Zanthoxylum bungeanum. Lineage (NCBI taxonomy): Eukaryota > Viridiplantae > Streptophyta > Magnoliopsida > Sapindales > Rutaceae > Zanthoxylum > Zanthoxylum bungeanum. Next base: position 64,263 of record SKCR01027533.1, read on the forward strand.
CATATTTTACAACATTAAGCAATCAATTAAGTTTGATTAAGAGGTCTCTACAAGCATAAAATGTATGCAATTGTGTTGTGGTTAGTATAGATTTATTTCAATTAGCATGTAAATAAATCTAGGACTAGTAATACATGTATGGTTAGATCCTAAGAGGACAAACATGTAAATATATTAGGGATTATGTTTCATAACATTGGTATCAGTAGCTTAAATGCATGTATTCTAGTTGGATTACACAAAAATTGCATGAACATGCATGAAAAATGTTGAAAATGCTTCTGGTTTTTGTTTTTCAAAAATGAATTTCTTACAAATTTGGGCCGTAATAACTCTATGTAGAAAATTGATAATCGCATGTTCAAATATATTTTGAAAACTAGGTCATGAGATCTTCAATTTGGTATATCATTTGCTTAATTTGGATTAAAATTGAGAAATATATGGACCCTAGAAGTTGGCTAGTTGAATATGTTTTTACCCAGAAAAACACTCCCAGAAGAGCCGTACTACATGTCATCCGGTACTTAAAACAGCAGACGACAAGTCATCCGATTTGTGTACGATAAATAGTACGCTTAGAGCTCAAAGGGACGACATGTCGTCCATGTATCACACAATCGACAAGTCGGTTACACCTATAATTTCCAACCGACATGTCATACAGTCACGGAACACGCGGACGACATGTCGTCTGCGCGTGTAACTTGGCCGAGACTGGCCGGCGCGTGAGAGCGCGTGAGGGCGAGCGGGAGTCCGTGGCCGGCGCGTGGTGGCGCGTGAGCCACTCATGTGGCGCGTGGATGGCGCGTGAAAATCCGTGAGGCCCGTATTGGTCATGTCTGTATCGGTTTGCTTCGGTAATTCTGATCCGTCATGGTTAAAAGTCTAATCCTTTGTGCAAAATATTTTAATCGACCACGATAATTTGTTTTATCATATAAACTTTGTGTTTATGAAAATGAATATCTTTGTGATGTTTATTTTAGTCAATGTAACTTTGTGTTTCATTGTATTGATTTTTTCTTGTATTTGTTGCAGAAAAATCATGGCGATTATTCGAGGAATTGCAAAAGTGATTACGACACCCACAGACCGGGAGATGATATTAGACATGTTGATGGAAATGGATAAATATCGAATGAGTGAAAGCGATGATATGATTTCGCATATCATCACTTTCAATAACATGTTACAGGAGTCTATCTGGGCAGGTAATTGGATAGGACAACCGAATAGATTCAGATTACTGAGAAACACTCTCCCCAAGATATGGCAAAAACAATTTACTCGTATTTGGATATTAGTAAAACGTGAGGAAAAACATGTTCCTTATAATAAAGCCATTGAGAGGTTAGCGGTTCAGTATCTACGGCATAAGGCAAATAATAATATTTTTCCTTCGATGTCCCTGAAACGTTGTAAGGATCCTAAATTTGCTATAGGTTTTCCATGGCTGTCCAAGATCAATTACGAGTTACCCAAAGAGTTTGAGGATTCGTATCCAAAAACATATATGAGTTGAGACTCTACAACTGGGAAAATTATTGTCGTAAATATTAATTTCTTTCATGTTATTTCTGTGTGTAATGATGTGTTATTTTATGGCATGTAAATATTGTATTTATATATATGAATGTTTCATGTTGAATTTAATTTATGTAATTAAATCAATGATTGTCATGTACAATTGTCGCATGATTAAGATGTTCTAAGAATTTATGTAATTTTTAGAAATGATTTTACATGATTGATTATGTTGATAATATTTTTACATTGGGTAATTGGATGGTGATTGGACACATAGTGGCCTTTTGACTCTAACCCAATTGAAAAAATATGTTAAACATAATTTATTTCATGATAAATAAGTTAAAAGTATTAACATTTGTGCATGAATGTCTGTAGAAACTTTGTGTTTTTTAATGGCTTCCGCAACAAAGAACATTATTGCTGAACTCAACAAGGGTGAGAAACTGAATGGCGATAATTATGAAATTTGGAGCATGAAAATCCAATATGTGCTAGAAGAACAAGAGGTTCTTGAAACTTTGAAAATGAGCATGGATGAACCTGAACAGGGCACTACGGCCCAACACAGGCGAGACCGAGAGGCTTATGAGGCCTGGAAGAAAAAGAATTCCATTGCTCGCATTATGTTGCTGAGTAGTATGGATAATGACCTAATGAAATAGTTCAGGAAATATGACATGGCTAAGGACATGTGGTCCACACTAGCTGAAAAGTTTGGTAGTACCTCAATAACCAAACTCAGGTCACTGACAATCAAGTTTGACACATACAAGAAACGTCATGAGTTCACTATGTCAAAACACTTGAGGCAGATGTCAAACATGATTACTGAACTGGCAGATGCTGGACATGTTCTTACAGATGAACAGAAAGTCCAAGCAGTCATTCGTTCTTTTCCAAATAGCTGGGAGCATATGAAGATGCATTTGACCCACAATGAGAGCATCAAAACCTTTGATGATGCTAAACGTCACCTTGAATTAGAAAGCGACCGCTTTGCGGCTGCTAAGTCAAATACTGAAGTGTATATGACAGAAACTAGCAAACCTGGAGGTTTCAAGAAGAAGAAAATTTCATGGTGGTGGGTTCCAGTTCGGAAAAGAACAAAATTCTTCCAACCAGAAAAGAAACAGAAAACCAATCAATATGGGAAAGGAAAATATCCTACCAAAAAGAAAAACATGGCAAAGGTTAAATGTTTTAACTATAGTAAGAAATGTCATTTTGCTCGTGACTGCACTGAGCCTAAAAAGACTCAGGAGCCACAGACCATGTAGCGAAGGATAGAGATGCCTTCGTGGAATTTCGGCGAATTTCACTTGGGGTGAAGTGGATATTTGTTGGCAATAACTCACGGGTTGAAGTCAAAGGCATAGGAACATGCAAGTTAATCATGCATGGTGGAAAAACTTTACTACTACATGATGTATTGTTTGCTCCACAAATTCGTCGAAATTTAGTCTCTGTGTTGGTTTTGGTTAATTTAGGTTTCAATTTGAACTTCCATAAATTTGGTGTTGATTTGTACTTAGGTACAATACACTATGGTTCTGGTTATTTTCTTGATGGTTTTATTGTATTGAATGTTGAGTGTTTCAATCACAATTCCAGTTTTTCGTTTGTTACTTCAACTGTCAATAATGATGGTGATGTAATTGTGTGGCATGCTAGACTTGGCCACATAGGCCAGCAAAGAATGAACAGATTAGCCAAAGAAGGCTTTCTGGGAAATATTGAGAAGGTAGAATTGTCAACCTGTGAATATTGATTGACAGGAAAAACTGCGAGAAAACCATTTGGAAAATGGATTAGAGCAGAATTTCCATTACAATTAATTCATTCAGATATCTGTGGTCCAATGAATGTCGGGCAAGGCATGAGCATCTTGTTTCATCACATTTATAGATGATTTTACACGCTTGGTTATGTCTATTTGATTACTCATAAATCCGAAGCATTAGAATGTTTCAAGAAATTTATGAATTTAACAAAAAATCAATTAGACAAGAAAATTAAAGCACTACGCACTGACCGTGGTCGTGAGTACTTATCTGATCAGTTCAGAGGATTATGTGATGAAAAAGGAATTAGTCGTCAGTTGACTACTCTGCTACTCTCAACAAAATGGTGTTGCGGAAAGAAGAAATATAACTCTTCTGGAAATGGTTAGGTCTATGATGGCACAAGCAAATTTGCCTATAACCTATTGGGGTGATGCATTATTAACTGCCACATATGTACTTAACCGAGTGCCATCAAAATATGTGTCCACCACAGCATATGAGTTATGGACAGGTTGTAAACCAGATTTTCACTTTCTAAAACCTTGGGGTTGTGCGGCTTATGTTCATCTGCGTTCTCACGAACATGGAAAGTTAGGCCCAAGAGGAAAAAATAGTATCTTCATAAGATATTCAGAACAATCAAAAGGGTATGTTTGCATATGTGAACATGAAAGTGGAGGCGTGACAGAATTTGAATCACGAGATATCACATTTTTAGAAAATGATTTTCCTAAGCAGTGAGAGATAGGTCACGATTTATCTCTATATGAAACTCAGGATCACATGGATCACATGATTGGTGAACACTCGGGTTTACCTAATTCAAGTGGGAGTGATGAGAGAAATTTGAGAAAACATGATGAATTGTTTCACATGAATCTCAAAATGATGAATTAGTTTCACACGAGTCTCATTTACGTGATCCGAGTGGGAGTGATGTACATAATCCAAGTGGGAGCAATGTGCACGATCCAAATGGGAATAATATCGAAAGTGAGGAATCAGTTCCACCACTAGAATCCCAATTGCGATGTAGTAATCGTATAGGCATTCCTCGACGTCGTTTCGATATCGAAGGAGAAACCTTTATGATTCTACCTCAAGATGATGAAGAACCTAGAACATAAGAGAGGCTCTTCGGTGTACTGCTAAGGAAAAATGGATGAAAACAATGGAAGAAGAGATGGAGTCAATGAGGTCCAACCAAGTTTGGGATTGGTTGATCTACCCAAAGGACGCAAAGCTGTTAAGAACAATGGGTTCTTAAAATAAAGCGTAATGCCGATGCAATATCGAAAGATATAAAGCACGACTTGTGCAAAGGGTATACGCAACATGAAGGAATTGACTACGAAGAGATTTTTTCACATGTTGTAAGGTTTACCTCAATTCGCTTGATTCTGGCTATAGTAGCAAGTATGGATCTAGAATTACATCAAATGGATGTAAAGACTGCTTTTCTCAATGGAGAACTTGATGAAGAAATCTACATGGAACAACCGTAGGTTTCATAAAAGAAAATGAAAAGGAGAAAGTATGTAGACTTTTAAAGTCTATATATGGTCTCAAGCAATCGTCTAGACAATGGTATATACGATTCCACAATACAATCATTTCGAATGATTTCACAATGATAGATGATGATCATTGTGTGTACACCAAGAGAGATAAAGATAAGTTCATTATCTTATCTTTGTACGTGGATGATATACTTATAGCCGGAAATGATAAGGAGTTTGTAAAACACATTAAAGAATGGTTATCATCTAACTTCGAGATGAAAGATATGGTGAAGCTACATATTCTTGGGGTTAAGATCTCAAGAAATCGTTCAAAGAATTTATTATCTCTTTCACAGGAGTCATATATAAAGAAAATTCTTGAACGTTTCCAAATGCAGGCTTGCAAACCCATTGATACTCCTATCACGAAAACTGAAGCTTTGAGTCGTAGATTGTGCCCTGAAACTCCACAGGAAAAGGAACAAATGAAGAAAGTTCCTTATGCAAATGCAGTTGGAAGTTTAATGTACGCAATGTTGTGTACTAGACCTGATATCTGTTTCGCTGTTAGAATGGTAAGTAGATACCAATCCAATCCAGGACTAGCACATTGGAAAGCAGTTAAAAGAATATTTAGGTATCTGAGAGGGACAGCTGATTACTCATTGTATTATCAAGGAAATGATCTGCAATTGAGAGGCTATACTGATGCTGACTGGGGAGGAGATTTAGATGAAAGAAAATCTACCTCCAGTTTTATTTTCTTGCTAAACAATGGTGCCATTTCATGGAGCAGTAAGAAACAATCTTGTATAGTCTTATCCACAATGGAGGCTGAATTTGTGGCCTTTTCATCAGCAGTACAAGAGGCTGTGTGGTTGAAAAGGTTCTTGGATCATTTGGGTATGTCAAATGAAGCTTCTGGTCCAGTATTAGTTAACTGTGATAGTGAAGCAGCGATAGCCTACACAAAAGACCCAAAATTCCATTGTAAAACGAAACATATAGATACCAAATATAACTTTGTGAAAGACATAGTTGCACGAGAAGAGGTAACATGAAGTACATTTCTACGCAAGAATGGTAGCAGATCAATTGACCAAGCCTGTTCCTAGAGATGTCTTTGTTAGACATGTAAGAACTCAGGGATTGCGTAGATGTTAATGTGCTTACATATTAGGATATTATTTTTCCTAAATAAGTTTTACTAATGTTAATACTCATTGATATTTGGTGTTCAATGCTTACATGTTATTATGTTGATACATGTTTAAACAAATATACTTTTGTTAGTATGAGAAGTATGTCGGACAAGTGAATGATTGGCCCTCTCACACGGGCAATCGCCTCCATTACTTTGTGTTAATGGGAGATGAGACAAATTTTTAAGCTAATTATTTGAGTGATAATTTAGAGAGCTCAAACTTGAAAATTAAGTAATGTCGTTATGAGGTCACTTTCTCTATGATATGACCTAAGGTGAATAAGTTCATTTCACCTTAATTGTCTTAATGTCAGTTATGAGTTAGACATTGTGTTTTGTCTGAACTATAATCTGTACGGTATTTTATGAGACATATGCTCTCCATGGAAATGAGAGAATACCGTAGCACATGTTTTTCATACCATGTGTACGTTTGTGACTATTGAGGGTAATACAAGTAAAGATCTCAGTCTTGATATTGTGTGAGACCCTTGAGATTATTTCAATCTCACATTGTACCCTTTAGACTCTTGTCTATTTCTTAAAACTTAGATTTGATGATTGCTATCTTGGAATATTACTGAAAGATCATGAGAGATTCGATCTGAAAGGACATCTCTGGAAAAGCGAATTGAATCAAAGTTGAGAGATTCGAGAAAGGAGAAAGATCATTATATGAATAATATCACATTAGCTTGTATTCACTGGTCGACCAATTATGTTATTCTATGTGATCAAACATGATTGTGAATACAAAATAAATATTACATTCGAAAAGAGATCGAGAGAAATTTAATGTGATAAATGATCGAGGATACTGCATACATAATCCATTATGGTTCTATCCTTTTTCAAGCGGCTATATATTCCTAACAGATGTATAGCAAGTGAGCTCTCGAAGTATGCTGGGTCGCCACGACATAATTGCGAAGTATGAATTATTCTTGTAGAGATAATAAAATTGTTGATCCCATCATGTGTGAGTGGGAGATGTTGGAAATTAGTTGTTGTTAATTATTTGGTGTTGTTAATAACAACAATTAGTAATAATTTCATGTTGGAAATTATTATTGTTAATTATTTGGTGTTGTTAAATAACAACAATTAGTAATAATTTCATGTTGGAAACTATAATAGTTAATTATGTGGTGTTGTTAAATAACAACAATTAGTAATGATTTCAGTACTAAGTAAACAAACAGAGTTGTTAATCAAATAATTAAGTAACAACAAAAGTTGTTAAGTGACAACAATTAGTAAAATGTTAAATGGGGAACAAATGGTACACCCATGATGGTAACATTTTTGGAAGGGTTAGAGAAAATCATTATGCATCCAAATACATGTGATTACATAGTAATCAATGCATGTGATTAAATAGTAATTAAGGATTAATAGTAATTCATGCATGTGAGCTAATAGTGACTTGATTTCCCTCCTATAAATAAGACCATTTGCTATTGAGTTAAGCAATCAATAAGTTTGATTAAGAGGTCTCTACAAGCATAAAATGTTTGCAATTGTGTTGTGGTTAGTATAGATTTATTTCAATTAGCATGTAAATAAATCTAGGACTAGTAATACATGTATGGTTAGATCCTAAGAGGACAAACATGTAAATATATTAGGGATTATGTTTCCTAACATATATAAACATGGAAGAAATTCCTAAACTATAATGACTGGTTATGTAATATATTCTTTTGAATAAATTGGGCCTTAGAGCCATTTGATATCAATATTTATTCAACTGAGTTATACTTGTTTTCCATTTCTCTGACTTGGGGGTACTTTTTTTTTTTTTTTTGTTTTTTTTGTTTTTTCCATTTATTATACAGAATTTTTCTCGTCCAAAATTTCTAAGAAAAAATAAAAATAATGCGACATCCAAATCATATATGGTTATAGAACAATCAAATAACACAGAAGGGACCATCAAAGTGGCCGCACCATGGATGTTTGTCGTCTTTGATTTCAACCCATGTTAGTGTTTCAATAGTGAATGTTTTTATGCCACTCTAACAACCACTCGGGAGGCTCCCTGTGGAATAGAATTGTGTGGGATTGTTTAGGGAATAATTTTGGGTGTTAGTTGTTGTGATTCACCGAGCTATACAGATTCAGATATGGCAGGAGATCTTGATGGTAGGAAATCTACATCAGGATTCATTTACACTTTTGCAGGGGGAGCTGTGTCATGGCAGTCAAGATTGCAGAGGTGTATAGCATTATCCACAACAGAAGCTGAGTACATTGCCATAGCTGAGGCAGGAAAAGAAATGTTGTGGCTAAAGCGGTTTCTCCAAGAGTTAGGGATTAAGCAAACAGACTACAAGATGGCTACTGTTCATGCCACAAATTACTCCACAATTCATGGCATCTCTTTGTTTGCTTCACCAAATTTCAAACCTCCTGATTTTGTGGCAATCACCACCTCAATGTTTGTTGGCTTGATGCAGAAAAAGGAGGTGGTAGTTGGATGCTTGCTGGACCTCACATTAGTGGATCGTGAGCTAAAGTTGGCACGTAAGTAAAGTGAATTGAGAACAATTTAATTCAGGAGGCGTTACTTATTATATAACAATACAATAAAAATTAGGAGGCTTAATATACTATAAATATTAACTATAAATAAAGTAATAAGATACAAATTTAATGTGGTAAAACCCTTAATGTGAGAGAAATTTTTACGGACAAATGTAGAAGGATTTCACTAGAATGGAAAGAATTTGACACACTCTCTCTAAACATAAGGAGTGAACAATCTCACACTCTCTTGGAATATGAGAAATACAACTCTCTCATAAACTTTTAAGAAGAAACAATATTTTTCTCTCTTAGAATACAAAAGATTCGGTTGAGAATGAAAATAAGAAAATAATGAAATGAAGCCTAGTGAATTTTAATTTTTATTATTTTTTTTTATGCATGTGGGACACACCCATAAATTTAATATATATATATTTTTTTATCTTATACACATTTCGGTGCTGACTTTAAACACCGAAATGTGCTTAACATTGGGTATCTCTATCGAGTATTCAAAACGGATAAATAACCTCCTAAAAAGAGATGGCATGAAAATGCATTCAAATAGGAAACTAGATTCAGCATTAAGTAGAGCATCATACCGAGCTTTATATATATATATAAATTATAATTGATAGTTATGAAATAATAATTTATATGTAACAATTGCTTAACCGTGTATTATTATTACAACACGCGAGTAAAATATTATGAAAAGCTTAGCAAAGCTCGTATATACCATAATTATTTTTTGATATATTCTCTAAAACTATTGGCCCCTGGATCTATTTTTTTAATTATAATATTTTGTTATGGTAAGAGACCTCAAAATGTAAAAATAACCTTACACCCCACATTTACTAGTGATGGTCCCGAGTTCAACATTGCATCCAAATTCTGTTGATAGATGTTGTGTGGAAAAGAAATTCTCTAGATTAAAACAAGAATTTGACTATTATGGCCTTTTGAATTTACCCTTTCACCAGATATATGGCTATTTTTTTGAAACGTTAAAAATCTAGTGTTAAATCACCCGATCCGAATTTAAGTGTAGCATGTAAAACTTCCGGCTGCTCCAGATGGAAAGTGGATGTTTTTTAAATTTTTGATGGAACACTGAACTTTCAATAAATAACATGTAGACAATGAATAATTTTCCTAAACTTATTTATAAATGGGGTGGTCATATAAGTGTAATGAACATTGATATAAAATATTTTTCTTGTTTTTTCTTTTTCTTAAAAGTGTAGGACCGTAGACAAAGTTCAAATTAATTTTTTTGCCTCAACCCATTTGAACTATAAGGGACATCTGAAGAAAGTTACTTGAAAACTACTTGGTTAAGTATCGAAGGACTACTAATATAAAAGTAACATTAATGAGAAGTCTCTGACAATCCAAAAATGAAATAACATTAATTTATCAATGGTAATCCTGAGATTCGGAGAGCTTTAAGCATGTTCTTAAAATGTGATTCCTACTGATAAATGATAACAAACATAAAAAAAATCGGCCTTAAATTTAGGTGTCTAACCAGCCAGTCACTTAAGTGGAATGTCTCCAAAATTGTCCATGTTCTTTACTATCACTCTATCCGTGAACGGCTCAATTTGCAGGTGCTAATTACTTTAACTAAAAATATTTTTAAAATAGTATAAAAAAATTTTAGTTCGAACTCCGGTCACATAGGTGTGGAGAATAAGTAAGAATGTATTGTATCTGTTTGTCTGTTGTACATGTGATTTTATGTTAATCATATTGTGTCTGATATACTTTAATATCAAGATATATTTTGTGTGATTTAAATTTTATATTCAAAATTTCTGAAATTAATATACATGTTTCTGGCTTCTTGATGTAATGAAAATCCTGACTCTACTCGTGACAATCAACGTAACTAGAAATAAATGGACACCCCTCGTTTGCCTCGCTGCAAATAATACGATCTTCTAAGCAGATATTTCGCGAAATAAGTAATAATTGTAGTTGCATTACTCATTAAGTTATTCGTGACCATCGATTTTTTTATTTTATTTTTATATTCTTATGCTCAAAATGATAAAATAATATTAAAGATTAATTATTCCTTTTGAATGAAATGATAAAGGAATTTCCGAAAAGACATCTAGAAAAAACTTCTTATAGGGTAATTGAGTTCTTTTTTCGAGTATAACCAGAATAAGATATCATTTATTTGAGAGGATTAGGAAAATCTTATTGACTACAGCTTTCTCCGGACCTCCGAGGAAAAAAAAAAAAAAAAAAAAAAAGGCTCACAACTCTTTCAATTATTGCCTTGGGTCCACAATTAATCATAGAGGTTATTAAAATCCTCGTATTATTTTCTATCCCGCAATTTTGCCCTAAAGTATCACAACTTCTTCAACCCATCATGTATATTGTCTGTTTCGTTTTCTGTTGGTTAAAAACCTGAAGTTGCAAAAGCTTGGGTAAAAATAACACTTGGTGCCAAATTTATTATAAAGATAAAAATTTGATACTAATGGAGTAATTAAAAAGTGCAACTAACATTTTATTTGCGAATATATAAACACGGATGGAAACTTTTTAAGCCAACGCATATTAGTTTGTTAGTTTAAATTTTTTTTCTTGTAAGAACAATGAACATTAAACTTGCTAAGATTTTCCAGATTTGTTGGCATATAATAACAAGTTTCAATAGGAAAATCTGAAGTTGTTGAGATATGCTTTCTCACATTCAATATTATATTCATAGTACTACAATTTATATATTAAACACAAGCATGTAATTGTAACTACTCAATACAAAATAAAATTTGTATATTCAAAAATTGATTTGATTTGAGAGAGATTCTATTTCAAAAGTTCAATATGAAATAACACGTGTGTGTAGGGATGTTAATAATTTTGTCGATGATCAACATATCGAGATAAGTTTATTCGAGAAAGAAATTCAAATTATTGCAGGCATTTTCAGCTACTAATAATGATGAAATTGTTATGAAAAAATGTCGAAGAGAAGCTCAAAAAAAGAAAATTCTAAAATCTCTCTACTATATATATATATATATATATATATATATATATATATATATATATATATATATATGATTTGATCATGAAATTTATTGTACGCATCTCGAATCACACATTGAACTCAAGATTCAAATTAATTATCTTCTTTTATAGTCTTTCTTCTACTTAATACAAGCACCATGTAGTCTTAGTCGGCTGATAGGGCTAGTCAATATAGATCATCGCCTAAGATTTTATTTTTTGATAAAATTTCAGAGTCCTCAATTTAATTATTCAATAATTTTTTTTTGTTATATTTCTTTTGTTGAAAAAAGAATAATTACATCCCATCACATCTTATATATTTAGTCAATCTTCATTATTTTAGGATCCAAATCCTTTTAAATGGGAACAAAATTTAGAATTTCAAACCTTTTCGGATACTAATATGAATAAATAATGTCATATACCAATTTTCCAGGACGTGATCGGCATGAGACGACTTATCATCTTCTTGAATCTCATGAATTGCACATGCACGACATGACATAATATATAACTGAACTGATTGATCTTAAATACATACATTAGACATGAATTACTTGAAATATACTTGATATACATTATTTATGTTGTGATATATGTCATAGAGCTTCATGTAATGTAAACAGAATTATTTGATATAAAATAAACGATGCATTGTTCATTTATTAATTGTTTTGATTTAAATATCATATTATAAATTATCATGTTTACCCTTAATTACTTATGTGATTTCAGACTTAGTGTATAAGTGTTATACATAAGAGGATTTGACAAAAACATAACACCTTTGACATCTGAGCGTCAGATTCAAGTATATCAGAATGATATGTCGCCTAGACACAATGAGAGGGTTGTACGACAACCTGATCGTTATCTAGGGGTTAGAGAGGCAAAAGTTATCGCATACAGTGATGGTGCAGATGATCCATTGACCAATCATAGTGCAATGTATGATTGTGATAAAGAGGCATGACTTAAAGCTATGAACCTCAAGATGGAGTCGATGTACTCCAACTCAGTCTTGGAACTTGTATACCAACCTAATGGGATAAAACTCATAGGTTGTAAGTGGATCCACAAGATAAATAGGGGAGTAGATGGGAAGGTATAGACCTTAAAGGTTAGACTAGTGGCCAAGGGTTATACCCAGAAAGAGTGAGTTGACTATGAGGAGATTTTCTCGCACTACAAGAAAAAAGGCTTTTACTGATACTAAATTAGTGTCAGTAAAGGGTTTTACTGACACTATATAAATGTGTCAGTGTTGCCGCAGCCAGAAATCACTGACACTAGTTTCTAGTGTCAGTGATTCTTAGTGTCAGTAAACGTTAATACTGTAGTATCAGAAAATTATTGACACTATGGTATCAGTAATCTCTCACACTATTTTAGTGTCAGTAAATTATTGACACTATATCATCAGTATTTAGTGATACTATAGTGTCGGTAAATTTTGTTACTGCAGTATCAGTATATCGCATATATTTGATTTTTAGTGTCAGTAATTATTGTTACTATAGTATCAATATCCGTCAATATCTTTTAAAATTTAAAAATCGTATTATTTCACAATTATATTTCTTATTTTTTGTAATTAAATTAATCATAAAATATATATATATATATATACCAACTCAATGAAATAAAAAACTAAAAAATTACATTTATATAAAATTCGCAATATAATAGATTAATCGTATTAATCAATTCAACAGTATCACATGATGAATACAAAAACTCCATAGACAATCTTTAAATTAACATATATATATTTCAAAAACTACTCTTAAAGTCCCATCAAAATGTCATGCCCCCACCAAAATTCATGATACTTGTTGAGAAGCCTGCAACAATCCCCCAACAATATGATATCTGGCACAAAATCTGAAATTATAAACCAAATGTTAAGAATTAGATGGACTTCCAAAAAAAATCGATATCTTCATAAATAAAAACATTAAATACATCCAAATAAAAATACAAAATATAACCATAATCTAATTTTTGTCACATAAAGCACTTATTGACAATAACCATACCAACAACCTAAGAGCATGCATATAAAAAACCAAATGGCATCCATAATAACAAGTTGTATCTTTCATACCGCTACATAATCACCAAAACAAACAAATCAATAACACACACACACACACACACACACACACACACACACACACACACACACACACACATATATATATATAGACGGACATAAAACTGAAATAAAAGGATCTCATGAACCAGATGAAGTTTATCAGATGACATGATCTAATACTGTTTCCAAATGCAGGAAGCAAATCAAGATGACAAGATAGTTGTTCATTATGGAATTCCTGGAAACTAAAAGTTCAAAGCTCAAAATGTACTAGAATGTAACATTCCAGGTAATTGCCATAAAAATAGATGAGATAAACATGTTAGATCTCAATATATCAAATACTGCTTACTATAATCCCTACAATACTGAAAACAACAAATAAGTACATCATTTAAATAACATTTAATAACAAACTGCTTTCTCTGATCCATATTATAAAGTACATATATAAATCACTTACATAATTAGAGACACAAAATAATGGTTTAAGGTAAAGATAAATAAAAGAGATAGACGAATCTAATAAAAAAGTGTCATTTAATATAAGAAACAAACCACTTACATAATTCAAAAACTGTCATATTCATAGCCTAATGAAATTATAAAATTACAAATCTTTATCTACTGGAATTCTCCCACATCATCATCATCATTCAAATTACAAAGTGGAAGTTTGTTGGATAATGGTGCATATACATCAATGTCATCACAACCATCTCCACTGGAATAATAGCTAACTTTTTCTTTCACTGAACAGACAATTGATTTTCTATTATCAATCTGGTCTTTAACATAAAATACTTGCTTTGCATGACCAGCAAGAATAAAACAATCAGATTTATAGCCTATCCGATTCAAGTCAACTACAGTAAACCCTAAATCATCAATATTAACCCCTCTATCGTCCACCCATGAACACTTGAAAACTGTTTTCTTAAACATCAAATAATCAAGTTGCCAAATTTCATCAATGACCCCATAAAATTTCATGTTCCCAGAATGAGGATGTTTATCTTTTGAGCTTGAAATTTGCAAAGTATTAGCAACAACCATAACACCACTATTTTGTGTTTCACGGTTGTTGTCCCGATCCTTCGTCGTAAAACTTGAACCATTAATCTGGTAGCTGGGATATGTTACCACACTTGGTCGCAGTTTACTTGTCAACGACCATATTGTATCATCAATTGGCACATTATTTGCCTTATCTTCTCCTACCTATTGTTTGAAATCACAAAAGAACAATAATTACTTTAATAGGAACAATTTATGAGTAAAATTATATAAACATGTGTTTACCACTACAAACCTTATTTGTCGATGTAAGTTTATAAAATTTTCATAATTAGTTTCAAAGGTTTAAAGAAAACATACATTAGAGTAAAATAACGAAGAACATTGGCTTGAATACATTAGGTTAAAACAATGAGCAAACAGTTTATTATATCTTTAGTGCTTAGATTCATAAGTTGTTGGTTTTTTTTTTCAGTTTATAAGTTTGAATGCCATGTGGCCATGCACAATCCCAGTAACGTACTAGATAGAAACAAAAGGGAAACAATCACCCAAAAACCGGCATGCTAAGTCAAAGATAAGCCGAAGCATAGCAATACATAACATTAAACTTCAACACATAAACTATCAAAATAGGCATCACACATAGGAAATCACTAAAGAACTGTACAAGCCCTTCAATTACCTCCATAAGATGCACTAACTTAATATAGAAAATCATAAAATTTTGTGTACCTTTCCACTTTGAGGACTGCCCGAGCACTTGGTGGTATTATAACTTTTTGAAGCGTGCTTTAAACAATGATCCTGTGAAACTTCTTTTGTTAGAAATCTACTTTTTACATTTTGATAATATTACCAACAGCTCTATATGTCAGTTCGAAATCTACATAAATTCTAGTAAAACCAGACATGAAACTCTGACCATCAAAATTTGGCCATGATGAGAAGCTCGCAAACCGTTATGCTGGATTTGGAAGAACAGAATACTTTGTAAATCAGTAAGGTTGTAAAATATTAAACATTAAACATTAAACAATCACCTTATCACAGCAAGTGAGCAGCTGAATTAGATTATAAACCCCACCAAAATTCTTGTCCAGAAAGCTCTGCAGATGGGTTATGCAATTAAGTAATATCAAACTCCCTATAACTTGTGAAAGAAAGTGTAGTCCCAGCAGCCTCCATGACTTTTTCGAAAAGTTTAGTCCCACCAAATGAACAATAAAGATAAATGCAAAGCCAATAAAAGATGAGCTATAGTCAACAAAGTTGAGTAATATAAGGAAGAGAAAGCATACACAAATAAAAATAGAATTCCAAATGACAAATAATGGAGGTGAGACGTAACAGTCAACAGGTTATGCTAGCAGATCTATATTGCCAGTGACTAGCAATCAATGTCAAGAAAACCTACAAAAGCTAATGACCATAATATGTGGATAAACATTTGTCAATCACTTCTATAGGAAAATTTATACCCCACATATAACTGGAACAAAATTCCTGAAAAATCACTGAAATTCAAGGAAAATTTATACCCCACGATTTGAAATAATCTCCTTGCATATATCAGTCTTAATTCCCAAAAATTCAAACTTCAGATATAAAAGTTATACGAAATGGATCAACAATCAACATTATAGATCTCAACATGCAACCGGCAACTCCTGATCCAAAAATAAAAGCAAAGAAAAACCCAGAGGAGAGACCGAGAGAGCAAAAAATGACATACCTAACATTGATGAGAGGAACCCTAAATTACTAAGAGAAGTGGACTTGTGGAGGTCCCAAACGACGAAGGCATCCTAAATAGACTGAAGGATGTCATTGAGACCCTACAAGGAAAATAGCGAGGATTAGACACAAAAAAAAAAAAAAAAACTTACAGCCTCGGGATCGAGAGTATACGACAATAACACATCAGTTAAAGGAACCACTAGAGCATTGGTGGTGGACGGAGAAGATGCAGGTCGACCGCCTCATGGAGAAGTTGCAGTGATGTCTACCTCAGAAGGAAAAAATATTATAGGACTTTGAGGCGGCATCGAGGAGGAAAATAAACTGCATCGGGTAGGTCGAAAGGACTGCTGGGCAGAGAAGGCTTAGGATCGTGCCTTGGAATATGAGGTTTGTAGGTCTTGAAAAGTCAGTTAAAGAATCAGCGGAGTCAGATGAGTCAAAAATTTCAACCACCTCAAGAATCTCATTAGCTATCTCAAAAGTAATATAGGACCTAGCCCTCTCCAAAACCCTAAGCTCGACCTGGCTAAAAAATATCGACCATTATCCATCTACGTGCTAGAGGGCGAACAAGTGGGAATGAGAGGAACCCTAAATTACTAAGATTGATTGGTAACTACGGTTCAGGTTTTGACCCGACAAATACATATATATTTTTATAAACCGCGGTTTAAGGAACAAAAGTCACGATTTGGCCCAGTGGTAAAGCCTTACAATAAAAAAAAAATTTATATCAATGGTTACAATTTCGAGTCCCAGCAGACTTAAGGAAATAATTTTTTTTTTAATTTTTTTACTGATACTAAGGTATCATTAATTTCTGACACTAAATTTACTGATACTCTAGTGTCAGTAATATATGCGAAAAACGTCACTTCCGCGAGGTGTTGGTTCGACTCCAGACGACTACGCGTTTTTTTTTTTTTTATTTCTTACTGATACTATTGTAATAGTAATTACTGACACTAAAATCGCTGATACCATAGTGTCAGTAATTATTGATATTTAAGTGAAAAACACGAAAATAGGCCCATTTACACGTCGTTTCTGACACTTTTAGCCTAGTGTCACTAACCTTAGTGTCAGTAAAGGCCTTTTTTCTTGTAGTGTCGCCAGCAGTCATGCTCAAATCCATCCGCACTCTTCTCTACATTGCCGCATATTATGACTATTAGATTTAACAGATGGACGTCAAGATTGCATTCTTGAATGACTATCTTGATGAGTGTATCTATATGGTACAACCAAATGGGTTGTTGCCTAAGGTTAAGAGTAAAATATTTGCAAGTTGCAAATGTCCATTTATGGACTTAAACATGAATCTCGATCTTAGAACATAAGAACCGATACTACGATCAAGTCTTATAATTTTGAGCAGAATGTCGATGAGCCTTGTGTATACAAGCACATCATTGACAGATGAATGATTTTTCTAATTTTTTATGTCGATGATATTTTACTCATTGGGAATGATGTAAAAATATTATCGGACGTGAAATAATGACCATCTAACTAATTCCAAATGAAGGATTTGGGAGAGACCAGATATGTACTTGAGATCCAGATTATTCGGGATCGCAAGAGACGATTGTTAGCTATGTCTCAGGCATCCTATATCAACAAGATCCTTGTGCGAATTGGGATACATAATTCCAAGAAAGGCAATTTGCATTTCTGACATGAAATTCATTTGTCAAATGAACAGTCTCCTAAAACACCTCAATGAGTTAAAGAAATGAGACATATCTTATATGCCTTAGCAGTTGGTAGTATCATGTATGCTATGTTATGCATGAGACCAAACATTTGTTTTGTAATGAGAGTAGTCAGTAGGTTTCAGTCTAACCCATGATTAGATCATTGGGAGGTTGTGAAACACATTCTCAAATATTTTAAGAGAATGAGAAATTATATGCTTGTATATTCTGGTGAGGATATGATCCCCAATGAGATATATACAGACTATAATTTTCAGACGGATTTCGATTCTAGGAAATCAACATATGAGTCAGTGTTTACCCTTGGTGGTGAGGCTATTATGTGGAAGACCATAAAGCAATCTTGTATTGCTGACTCCACCATTGAAGCTGAGTATGTAGAAGTTTTTGAAGCAGCTAAGGAAGCAGTCTGGCTCCAAAAATTCTTGGGAGTTTTGGAAGTTGTTCCAGATATGGATAAACCACTCACACTTTGTTGCGTTAATAATGGTGCAGTGGCGAATTCCAAAGAACCAAAAAGCCACAAAAACGGAAAGCATAAGAGAGAAAATATCATCTCTTCATGGAGATAGTGCAGAGATGAGACGTGTCTGTCACGAAGATTGCCTCCGCAGAGAACCTGACTGATTTGTTTACAAATACCTTATCGGCTAAAGTTTATGAAGGTCATTTAGAGGGTATATGATTACGTGACATTTCCCATTTGCTCTAGTACAATTGGGAGATTGTTGTGATATATGCCCTAGAACTTCATGTAAAGTAAACATAATTATTTGATATAAATTAAAATACATTGTTCATTTATCAATTGTTTTGATTTAAATCGCTTATTATAAATTTCTTGTTCACCCTTGATTACTTATGTGCCTTCAGATTTAGTGTATGAGTGTCATACACAATAAAATTTAAGTATGAAGATAGCAATCTAAAATAGTACATTGAGAGCAAACAAATCAGATACTTTATTTGTGGTTTATCTATAATTGCGATCCATTCTATAATTATATGGCGACCTTGATCTGCGATCGTTCATGTGGTGACATGAGAATGAAGACACCTTATATAATGCGATCATATGAGACTGGACCCATATATAAATAAATTTATATAATATCTCTTAAATAAAGAAATTCATTTCAATCTACTAGATAGTCATATATGGATTGATCTGAATCATGAGTGTACTACTAACTCCTACATGGCAGGCCATGTCCTTTGATTTACAAAGGTGAGGTTGGTGTAATAATCTCGATCAAGTCTTTCTAATACGAATAGAAAGATTAATATTCATAATGATTATGAATAAATCGTTCATTAGAGAATCAATAGTACTTAAGGTTAAAAATAATTAAAGGGGTTTAACGAATATTATGACCCAGCTATAATTATGAGATACTTGTGAAGGGTCAATCTGTATGCAATGACTATACCGATGGACACCGGCGTAGTTCAGCTTACATAATATATATACAGCGACGATATCGCAACTTTAGGTTTTTAGTGGAATAACCTAAAGTTAATAATTCGACATATTTAATTAAAGAGTTTAATTAATATTTTCGGATCATTGGAGCTTGGAACTGTAGGTTCATTTGGTCCTCATACTAGCTCGATATACTATAATAAATCATATTATAATTGGATAGTCCAATTATGAACTCACATGTATAATAATAGATTATGTTAAAATTATTAATGTGATTAATGATTGAAATCACACTTGAAAATTATATAAAATAAGTTTAATAAAAAAATTTCATTATTTAATGATTACGAGATAATCATATACATTTATATTTATATTTTATAAATATTAAATTATATGATAATTTAATTATTATTTTGAATTAAAATGTGTATTAATATTTGATATCAATATACATTATTTCAAAATGAGTTACAAAATTTGTATTAAAGTGGAGGTTTAATGTGGTCATTATGAATAGGGATGAGCAAATCGATTTCGATTCCGGTTCCGATTCGGCGTGGAACCGGAACCTAGCCGGAAAAATCGGTTCTTAACTAGGTGGAACCGAAATCTACCCAATTAAATAGGGTACCCTATTAATTGATTCCAATTCGGTTCCGCGTGTAACCAGAATCTATCCAATTAAATAAGATACCTTATTAATAGATTCCAATTCGATTCCAATTCTATCCAATTAAATAAGATACCCTATTAAGATACCCTATTAATTATGAAGACATTAAACCATTATTTTTTGGTTACAAAATTTGAAAAGTTTGGCAAAATATGCCCAAGAATTTAGGGATATAATGGTGATTTCAATTACAATTATGTTAACCTAAACCTTATTATATAAAAACAAAAGTTGTTTTATTTTATGACTTAATTTTTCTTTTTACAAACCCTAGCCACCATTGTTCTTGTTTTCTCTCAAGAGTTGGAAGAATAAGAAAGAACAAGGATAAGAAAAATAAGCATGTGACAAAACTTTATTTCTCTAAAGAGTTTAGAGATTTAAGTGGTAAGTGAAGCCCACACTTCATTTTGTTGGTAATGAGTCATAGCACTGAAGATCATTTGGTGTTGAAACAAATTCTTCATTCTTCTTTTCCATAGCGCTCACGGCAGTGAGCAGAGAATTTTGCTCACAGCCGTCATTTTTATAAGTCATTTGTGAGTCGTTTGTGGTAATTTTGCTCAGAAATTTTTGGGAACACAAATGACTATTTTTTGGAGGTATTGGGATTGTTTTGTAGTCATTATTTTTTCTAAAATAGTGGCAGAAAAATTAGCGAACAACCAGCACAAAAATAGTGAGCTGTGGGAGCGTAAAGAGTGTTTTTGGGTTGCAAAACATTCCAATTTTTGGGCTGCTGTTCGGGGCTGGATAAATCATAAAAATAGAAGGAAAATAAGTCTAAAGGGGCTGGACAGTTTCAGCTAAGAAGGGGAAAAGTCAGGAAAATTTTTCAAGGTCGATCCCGGTGCCTAACACGCTTTCACCGCGCGGGAAATCATTTCCTACAACTTACACATATTGACATTCAGCCACATGACCTAACATGATAGATACATGTACATTTGGACCACTGTTACCGCAATCCTATTGACTGCAGCCGGTGTCCATCTTCTCCAAAAAATTTCATCTGCATGCATGAAATTCTGCAACACCAAATTGAAAATGGAAAAGTAAGTTGTATGAACGACCCAGTGAGTGAACATTGGAATTAAATGTAACAACGTGACATTAAATGTATAAGTGAAATTATTTCAAACCTGATTCGTAGAGCGTAATTAAATCAATTAGTTTGAACTGTAAATCCTAAAATGAACTGAACACATGTAACATGACTTGTGAATTGATTCATAATAACATGAATGTAATCTAGGGGTGAGCAAAACCGGTTTCGGTTCCGGTTCCGCATGGAACCAAACCATACTCGGAAAAAATCGGTTCCTAACTATGTGGAACCGGAACCTACCCAATTAAATAGGGTACCCTATTATTCGGTTCCAATTCGGTTCCGGTCCGGTTCCGAATTACCCTATTTATATAACATTGACAACCTTTGAAAATTGAAACTGCCAACAAAAAGAAACCAGATAATGCGAGTTTCTTATAAACAAATGTTACCTCTGAACAAGCAGCATGAGGAGCAAAAAAATTAAGGAAATCGCCAAAATAACCAGCAACATTATCATGATTACATCTTTCCACCTGATAATAATATAATTCCATATACCAAATTCAGATTTAAGAACGGAAAATGCCCAAATTTATTTTGAGGGCTGATTTTAGCAAAGCACCAATGCTATCAGGGGTGTTACCATCATGGGCCATGGCGAGCATTTCAATCATAAAATTAAATATTGAAATTAATCGTATGGCAAAGAAAATCTCAAGAAAGACATCATACCAAGCTTGCGTAATATTAGCCTTCAAGTATGCAACATACAAGATGCCAGTCCAAAGACACAATGTTGTCTCTTCGCAAACGTACCACCTAAAGTAAATGCAACACAAAAAACAGAGGAAAATAAAGAAAGAAAGAAGGAAATCCTTGTCAGAAATTGATTAACGTTAACATATGAAAACAAATAAGAAAAACAGTAAGTCTTATAAACAACAAATGCACTTATGCACATCATTAATCGGTTCTAAATTCGGTTTCGGTTCTATGGTCCGGTTCCGGTTCCAATTATTCTAGAACCAGAACCAGACCGGTTAAAAATCGATTCCATCTATTTGGAACCGGAACCAGACCGATTACAACCGGTTCCGGTTCCATACTGTAGGCATTGCATTTTCGCATGTGAAACCCGATGATGAGTCTCAATTGGAGGCACTACCTTTTTAGCTAAGGATATTGCGGGAAACAGAGGTCGGAATGGGAAATTCGGAATAAGTATGTCATCAAGTTCATTCCACAAGTTCACTGTCTTCGTTGGTGCTGCGTTCGTTCCTCCGTTCGAACCTCGTGCAGATTGCGGACGTTCGTGCCGCGTGCGAGGAGGCGTTCGAACGGAGACGGTAATTCTGGTTTTACTGCTAGCCTTACACCCCAGCCCATTTGGCCCCCCAAAGCCCATAAAACACATCCCAAATTAAATAAATAAATATTAAACATTAAATAAAATATTTAAATCATTTACCAATTAAATAAAACATAAAATAAAATCATGCCTAATATAAATAAATCAAATATATTATATACTAAAACTAAAAATAAGATTTGCCTAATTAAAATCAATCAACCAATTAAAGCCAATCATATATTTGACTTCCTAATCTAATAAGATAATTACCAATCTAAAATATTGTATTCCTAAACCAAACCAAATCAAATCCCTTGCTTCCTTGTCCAACACCAAATCAAATCCCTATTTAATTAGCCAAATCCCTTTCCTTGTCAAGCCCAACCCTTTGCCTATAAAAAGAACCCTTCACCAACCTTCTCAACCCTAGTCCCTAGTCCCTAGCTCATACACAACACATATAAAAATTACAGGAAGAACACACCTAAAAAGAGTAAGCAAAAGATAAAGAGGAGACGGCAGCGAAACCATAAGGAAACAACAGCAAAACGGACTCAAAACAGTAAGACAACGAACGAGAACAGTGAACCAGTGAACCGGGAGAGTTGCGAAGCATCCACCCTTCCGACGATCGTGTACCGTACATCCGAGAGGTGATTTAAAAGGTTAGACCTGAGGGTACCTTTTCATTAGTTTATATTCGTTTTTTTTATTATTATTAAATTCTATTCGCATGAGAGTCGTTTATGGATGCATGTTGCGGCTTGTCGTTTATTATTAAATTTTATTATTAGACAATGAAATGGAAGAGTGTCGTCTCTTGTGGTATATAGGATGGAAACCCAGACGTAAATTTCGTAGCCGAATCCGAATGGACGGTAGTGCGGTCTGTACTTGGGATACAACTCCACGTACCACTTGAGTAAACGGCACATTCTCTTGTTTTGTGTTGCTTTGATTTATTTATTTTTCGTCACTTAAATTATGCAAGTTGCTTATTATGCATGACTCAATCGAGCGCATGGGCTTAGTAAGTGGAATGAAAGATCCCCTATGGGGAGAGGTTAAAACCCTTTACCACGATGCTTTGCCGCGCCGGTTGATGTGTGTTCGGTTGGATGCAAGACACTTTCAATCGGACATACTTAGAATAATATGATTGTCTTTATGTTTGTATGCATGATGTGATGTGACGCGCATGGGCTTAGTATGTTGGTCTAAAGGTCCTCTCTTTGAGAGATCAAGAGCCCCAAAAGGCCATCTTTACGGCAGTACTTCGTCGCGCCCCTTTATTTTGTTGTTTATGTATTGCGTCTCATTTCATGCATCAGGTAGGGGTGGGCGCGGTTCGGTTTGGTTCGGTTTTTGCTAAAAACCGAACCAAACCATATTTTACGGTTCGGATTTTTTACCTCTCAAACCAAACCATTAAATAACGGTTTGGTTCGGATTGAAAATTTTTTAAACCAGCGGTTTACGGATTGGTTCGGTTCGGTTTACGGATTATTATATTTAAAACAAATTTTCATCCACATAAGTGAAGACAAAAAAAAAATTATTCTATCAACAAATAGTATGAAGTGCTGGGGTGTAAACTGTGACTCCATGTAACACATGCACTCCATAAATGATTGAAAAATGAGGCACAATTAATTCTTGTATTTTTTAAAAATTACCTCGTATAATAATGTTACCATCATTCTAATTAAGAAAAAAATCAAACGTCTTACTTTCAAGAATAATGATGCTACCATAAAACAAAAAAAAAATTAAGAATAAAAGTATTAACAAATAAATTGAAGAATAAAAGTATTAACAAATAAATATATTAACAAAAAATTTAAGAATAAAAATATTAACATACTAATAAAAAGAAAACATATAATAAAATTAAAAGAAAAATACATTTTTTTATAAAAATATATAATTTTTTTAATTATAACGATTCGGTTCGGTTTAACAGGTGCGGTTCGGATTAGCTCCTGAACCGAACCGTAAACCGTTTGGGGTGGGCCAATCCGAACCGCAAACCGAACCGGAAAAAAACCGTAAATTCGGTCCGGTTTGGTTCGGTTTACGGTTTGGTTCGGTTCGGTCGGTTTTTTTGCCTACCCCTAGCATCAGGTCTATTCCCGTTCGAACGCGTTTACAAACGCAACTCGAACGCGCATGCATTTTTTTGCCTTATCATGCATCAGGTCTCATTTCCGTTCGAACGCGTTATCAAACGCCATACGAACGCGAGCATTCTGTTTCATTTCCGTTCGAACGCGTTATCAAACGCTATACGAACGCGAGCATTCTGTTTCATTTACGTTCGAACGCGTTATCAAACGCCATACGAACGCGAGCATTCTGTCTCATTTCCGTTCGAACGCGTTATCAAACGTCACACGAACGCGAACCTTCTGTTTACCGTTCGAACGCGTTTACGAACGCTACACGAACGCGCACACACTGAACTGAGTCTGTCTTATCATATTCATGCATAATTGCCTATTGGTTGATCTTTCTTGTGTTATATAGCCAACCGTATTATTTGTATTCCTGCATTTATCCATTCTATGTGTTCTTGGGATTGTATTCAAGCATGATTAGGCTGTTAGCATGTTATTTGGTTAATAGGTTCATGAGATAGTACTCACGCATGATTATGTTGTTCTTAGTTTTCCATATCATAGGATTGAAACATGTTCATGAGATTGCCATGTGATGTTGCATGTTGTGATGAACTTGTTGATGTATGCATATGAATTTAGAAGCATGATATTTTTGGAAATAAATGTTATTTAAGCCTGGTTAAATTATTACATAAATCCTTTTATTACAAGTGACATAAGTAAGGGACCGTTCCGAACCCAATGGTTTGAGGTCTTCCCTTGCGAGGGGTGAGTGCAGCCTTAAATCTTTGTCCCGGTTCACACCGGGTGGCGACTCCATATTATTTAGTACTTCCCAACTAGTGCCGCGAGCCTAGGAACGGCGTCGCCCAGGTCCTGTGTCCTACACATACCCTGATTTTTTGTCCTGTTCCAATCGGTTCTGGGTAGACCCGGAACCGATGCTCACCCCTAATGTAATCTGTAAGCATGAAAAAAAATGAAAATGAACATGTTTTTATCCAAAAATATCAACATGAACTAGGAACGTCATCATAAACCGATAATTGTGAACACGACTACAATTGAAACCATGACTTAAAATATATAATGTGTAAACGTGAACTGAAATTTATAAACATATCTTGAAATCTATAAACATGAATCGTAACATGAACATGTAAATTGTCCACATGGGCTAAAAATAACTTGTCATAAAAGATCTCACCAATATCATAATCTGAGGGCGTGATACCTACTTAATGGGACCTAGCACCACATACGTAAAGGAACATGAACATGAAATGCCTAAGAGGGTCACTAAAAGACCGTTAGGCCCGCTAAGTTTAGCATACCAGGGATAGCTATACGTGAGGGAACGTCACTCTACTGGTGATTTGAAAATATTTTATTTTACTTATTCTTGTAAATTATGTACATGAAAAAGTAAACTGTTAATCATGAAAATCATATCTGAAAACTTGAAACGTGGTCTATAAACAGTGAAACATGAAAACATAATCACAACTAACACGTAATAAGAACATAAATCGTGACCTGACCCAAAAACCGCAACCATGACACTTGGATACGTCACTTGTGGACTGAAACGTGTATCAAAGTCATGTAATTCGTAAACTAAAAACTTAAATTGAAATTTTGATATGAGCATTCCATGTTCTACATTCATTTTCTATGGTGCATGCATGCCATAATAAAGCAATTTTCCATGCAATTTTCACTGGTAAGAACATGATAGTTCGATGTTCTCCTCACAAATGGTGCTAATTTGAGCCTGACAGTTCAGAGTGCAGTTAAAATTGGGGTTTAGATGGGTATGATTTTATTTAATCTTTAGTTCTATGATGACTTCTTGTGTAAATGCACCACCAAGATTAGTTACTTCATCTTCCTCTTCTGTCTGTCTGTAGCAGTTATACTAAAAAAAACATGCTGAGGAAGATTCATCTAGGTGGCGACATGTAGTTAATATACATGGTTAAACCTACAATATGTAAAGTCTAAAGACCACATTATAACTAATGATTATAGAATGACATAAAGATATTCATTTGTGAATGAATGACAATGATATAATTTAAAATAGCAATGATGGAGCCACTAAGAGTTGAGCCACATAAAGATATTCAAAATATTTAGGTAGGACTATTTTAATTTTAATTTTTGACTTAAAATTTTATTAATCATTAATCTTATGCAATCAAACAGTAAATAAATTGACATCAATTTATCTTTGAATATTGCTAGTCATTGAACACATCTTCCATCAACATAATGAAATAAAAGAGTGAGAAAATCCCTTCAAAACAAACAAGAAAAAGATAAAATTCATTTTTTGCATACATAAACAATTGCCAATTTCTCCTAAAATAACTCACGACAAGCATCTTACTTGTCACAACAATCTTCAAATAAAAACAAACTTCGACAAAGGCACACTTGATTATTAAAAAAACAAAAACAAACAAAAACAATTCACACTTAGAAGAATAGCTTGTGAAAAAAGAGAAGCAAAAAGATGTCTGATGTATCAAAATAAGATCTTATATCAGATTGATCATATGCTGTCCAGATCAATTTAGCTTCCTACAATTCTTCCTGATCTCACCATTGGATCCAGTGAGGGGGCTGATATCACCCATCTTGATCATTGCAGCAGCAAAATCAGAATTGAAAGTGTTAGAGTTACTTCCATATGTACTGACCAAAGAATCAGTGGATCCTCCATTGAACAAGATTTGATCAGAGTGAAGCAGGCCCTTTTGGTTTAAGAGATTCTTATAGTATTGATTGTCAAAATTATTTGGACTTTGAAAATCCAATGGAGCTAGATTATCATCTCCTGTTCCTGTAGGGCTTGGGCAGTTCCCTTGCATATTTTTGGCAAATGAACTTTCAATGTTGCTTTCATTGTATATGCGATTCCTGAAGAGTAAACACCTTGCTTGCCCAATTGTATGTGCTCCTGGAATCAAAATGAATAAAGTTGTAAAATCTATTAATTAATTGTGTGTGTTTTAACGATTATTTGGTTTAGTTTAGGGAAGATGAACGAAACCCTATTGTTATTTTAATTTCAAGAATTGATTTTCACATCAAATCTCTGACTCTCGATATCTTGTGCCATTAAATTACAACTTAATTGAATCTTTTTAATGACCATGGATTTTAGGATTAGGTCTCATTTCTACATGGATCCTACTTATCTCCTCCCATATGGGTCCTATTTATCTCATGAATATTGATCCAATATTCAATACAAACTTAATTAGACAATAGATCACAATTCTTGAAGCATAAGGGGGAATGATTAATTTCGACAAGCAATCAAGAGTTTCTATTATTATTTTCCGATTGTATTAATAAGAATTTTTAAAATAATAAAATAGATTTGCGATTTGAATCTCGCTCACACTAAACTGACAAATAAAAAAAAGAAAAAGAGAGAGGTTGAAAGTATACCGGATAAAGCAACCATGTCCTTGGCAGAGAGGCCTTTATCCTGGAATCTGTTGATGAGGTTGCTTAAAGTAGAAGTAGGAGGAGGGATGACACCACTATTTGCAGCAGATAAGCTAGCTGTTTTTGAATCCCTTCTTCCAAGTTTAACTTCCCAACTTGGCCCTCCAAGCTGCATAAATAACAAATTTATTATAATCATTAAAATTGAGTATTTCAATGGTTAATTAAAAGACTAATTCAAAGTAACATAATTTTCCAATCATAAAGCTAGCTAATTCAACGATTATATTATATGATTATCGAGAGCATTAAATTGTAATCATTTGACTTAAAAGTTTAAGTTATAATCCGGGCAATCCTAGGTTATATTAATTTTTTTGGATCATATACGAGTTCTGAAAATAGAGCCTTATAGATAAAGAATTAATATAAATCATAATTTATATTTAAAAATTTAATTTTTCTTTAGGTTTTGGGCTCTAATATTGGGCCAACCAGCTGCCTGTGTCGATGATCCCTAGGACCACCTCTAGTTGTGACATTCAGAGATGACCTTAAGTTGTCTTTAATTTTAGAGGCTTTAGGTGTTAAAAAAAATATATATAAATTATATATTATACAATTGAAAAAAATATAATTTTTTTAAATTTGATCCTATTTTTAAGCTTGACCAACCACATGTATAGATTGTTCTCCAGCCGACATTATAAGATCTCACCATTAGCATTTTATGTAAATGTTTTATATGGAGAAAGAAGAGAACATACAATCGAAACTGAATCACGAGCAGCAATGGATAAAATATCAGCGCATGAAACGACGCCGGGGCATGCTTTCTCAACCTCGGATTTAATATCATCAACAACTTCAAAACCTCTTACTGATTTGCTATTCGGACCAGCAGTCTTCTCACCAGTGAAAGAAGATGTGTCGTCTAAGAGAATTGACCCATCACACCCCTGAAAATAAGAAAATATTTATTGAAGTTAGAAAATTTTAGTAAAAAACTATTAATATTTGTCATTAACTAAGAGATAATTATCTACAAAACAAACTTCTTGTTTTTTTTCTTTCCTAATAATTTTCATAAAAAAATATCGGCATTCCAATAAGACTGCTCTTTTGCAACTTAATTTGTTGTGTTGCTGAGAATGAAACCTAAAGCTCCTATAAGATCCAACTCAGTTTTTTGTCAAAATTAATTAATTATCCCTTGATAATTCAAACATATGAAAATTAATATTTTATTTTGAAGGTAGGAAAATTTTGATGAGTTTTTAAACACATGGAGAAAATGATTAATTTATTGAAAAATGAAAAAGGTTTTTGATCATTTTCCCTACCATTAGTTCAAAAGAATAATAGTGTAGCAAAACCCCATTGGTGATGGGCTGTGGAGGAAAAAATCTCACACATCCATGACCGAGAAAAATGAATGAATTTAAAATATAAATTTTGAGTAACTCTCAATCTTAAAGTTAGTTTTGGATTTTGTTACGCACATAAATTTCAATATGATATTAAATGATAAGGATCAGTCAAAAGGCAAGCATGGATGTGAGAGGAGAAAATCTCTCTCACTGATTAAAAAAAATTATTGAATTTAAAATATAAGACTTGGACAATCCTCAATTCTAAAATTAGATGCTTTATTAATTTGAATACTACCCGAGTCTAAATTAAGAGGGAAATAGGCCAAAAAAAAAAAAAAAAGACTCAAGAGACGAAAAATGATTATTACATTGACAAAACAGTCATGAAAGTGTAAGCGAAGTAGAGAAGCACCCATCCGACTCTCTTTTGAAACTGCTGATTGAACAGCAGATCTCACCGTACTCAACACTTTTGGACAACTTTTTGAATAGAAATTAGTAGAGAGTTGAGCATTTGATTTCCCTGTGAAAATCACAAGAAACCCTAATGCCAAAATCACTACCATTAAAGAACAAGAATAAGAAGAAGAAGAAACCATTTTGCTTTGCTTTGCTAGTTTTTAATAATTAAACTAACAGTATTGTGTGTGTATTGTGAGCATATATGGTCGAACTATTGAGGTTATATATAGGCGTTTGGCATCGGCAGGTGACCTAATCTATTCAGGAATAGTCGATGCATGGGCTTGGTATTTTTTGTCTACCTCAAATTATTGAAATGGTAAACAAGTGAGACTTTTATCGATAAACAAGTATAAGCTCACTTAGTCAAAATAGCATAATCTATTTCATATAATAAGTTTTAGGTTCGATTCCTCACGGTGATTAAATGAATAAAAAAATCATATAATTATTAATTTTCATATCTAGTTCTATTAGTTTACAGACCTCATTCTCATTTCTGTAAGTGCCTAATTTTTAGTGATCCGTCAAGCGAAAAGTATATTATAAATAAAAGTGATAAGGATGTAATTTAGATTTATATATATATATATATATATAAAGAGACATAGTCTTTCCTTAAATTAAAAATATGTGGAACTTTTATTGATTCATAATATGATAAAGAAAAACCAAATACACGTTTACGTAAAATGATGTGCTTCAAAGGTTGATGTAAAAGGGTATCAATTTGTCAAATGAATGGGTCCAAAATAAGCTTACAGATAAACTTTTAAATATTGATTTGGTAGAGATACCTTGCATGGAGAGAGCGAATAAAAACCTTAATGTTGCAACTTTGACTCTCTAAAATTCTCATGTTTTTAAATTTTTTTTAATAATTCAATAAATTTTCAATATTATAATTTTAATATTCAAATTTTACTGTTGAAGGATAAATGTAACTTCTTAATTAATATGCATATCATTTTTTTTTTTAATCTTTTGACACATATGTCATATGAAACTCAGATCATGATAGTTAAAGGTAATATAATTTATTTTCCCTCACCATGTGGCATATTGTTCCATGTTTTATTCCTATTTATGAGTCATTGAGAATTTGTGTGGGAAGCCTCCCTTTCTGTAATGTCAATGATCGAATTCTGACACTTTAAGCGATGTAGATTCTTTTAATGTATCAAAAGTACGAACAAAACAAATTGACATCGATGGTGATCTTATAAATAAATAAATAAATAAATAAATATATATATATATATATATACACATACATACACACATACTCGGTCATTACTTCACATGTACTACAGAGAAATGTGAAATTACCGACCGACTATTTTAGTCGGTAATTTTTTTATATTTACCGACCGAATACTGATCGAAAATGATAAGAATAATTTCTGACCAATTATCGGTATATTACCGTCGAAATATTCAGTCGATAGTCAGTCGGTAATTTGGCGCGAAATATAAATTTGACGCCAGTTTATGCCGCCAATAACTACCGACCGACTATCGTTCGAAATTTGATAATAAATAGGGAACGGATATCATTTGGTCGCTAAAAGAATATTAATTATATAAAACTAATTAATTATTTATTTATTTATTCATTCGGTCGGTAATCTGGTCGGTAAGTTACTAACCCACGTTATTTCGATCAGTAATTTATCACCGATGAGTCAAATACCGACCGAAAATATTCGGTCGATTTTCGATCGATAATCATGATTACCGACCGAATTCGATCGGTAATTTTCAATTTTCTTATAGTGATGATTTGATATTATTTGGGATGTCAAGCTAGTTTGGATGTTAAGTAAGGTTATGATTCATCATTCAACTGGATCATTTATTATAAAACAGAGATACTATAATGAAAAGTGAAAATATTTAAAAAAAAAAAAAAAAAAAAAAAAAAAGTAGCTGGAAAGTGAATCCTCCAATGGAACAGTAAACTTAATGCAAAACTGGAATTTTGAAGTAGTCTGAGAATTGAATTTTTCTGCTTTTGTAGTCCAAAATTGCTTACCATGTATTTGGTCTTTGGCTTCCTCTTTAAGTAAAGAATTACAAGAAAACTGGGTCCGCATACAAAAACGCCATGTAATTTTTTTTTTTTACATGATATTTAGATCTCGATGGATCAATTGATTAAATTTATCTTCTTCTTTTTCCCTGCAATTTCATAACACTCATACTTTCAAGTAAGGATGGCAACATGCCAACATGATAAGAGAATGTTAATATTCATATTCGTAGTTGTCCTAACATAACGGGCTTCATAAAGATCCATATTTTACTTTCCTTAGAATAGCGATGCCAAAAATATCCGTTCAATTAATAGGTATATGATATTATCCTTTTATCCACCAATAAATTTGGTATTTGCTTGAGGTGCCAATCTAGTTGGGATGCTAAATAAGACTATGATGCATCATTCGGAATTTTTTTTTTTTTTAAAAGTAGCTAGAAAGAGAATCAGTAAATGATATGTATAAG
Organism: Zanthoxylum bungeanum; assembly: GCA_019454045.1. Classification (NCBI taxonomy): domain Eukaryota; kingdom Viridiplantae; phylum Streptophyta; class Magnoliopsida; order Sapindales; family Rutaceae; genus Zanthoxylum; species Zanthoxylum bungeanum. Next base: position 96,859 of record SKCR01027533.1, read on the forward strand.
TAATTGCATTGAATTTCCAAGTTATCATGGCTGCCTAGCCCCATGAATGTGTTGGGGATTTAGCGCGGGCACAGTGGAAGCGTGCGGTCCGTGCGAAATCGTAACTTTAAAATTTTAAAACTTATCAAATAAATTATTCAATATCTAATATGAATAATTCATTCATATTTCACCTAAACATATTTATTCGATATCAAATAACGACATAAATAATGAAGAAACACCACGGAACTTTTAAGAAAAATGTTTTTCCTCAAAGTGGCTTAAAAGGCATTTTTGTCCGAACCGATCAACCAATACACACGGGGGCTGCCCAGGTCAGCCCCAATAGTACTTGAGCAGTTCATGGGCTGCCCGAACAGTGATCAATTCACTGTTTGGACAGCGGACACCCGGTAAGCCCGAAACTCACCGGTAAAGTCGTTTTTCACCTTTTTTGCGTATTTCAACTCCGAAACAATTTCTGACAATTGTTCCAATGCCCAAAACACATGCAATATATTTATACAAGATACTTTTCATCACCAAAATCACAGAAATTCCAGATCTGATTTGGTAACCTTTAAATCTAATTTTCTCAACATTAATCATATTAATACTTACACCAACCAAAGTCACCATAAATTAATAACTCAAGAACAATTCTAGGAGTTACAAGAGTGGTCATAACACTCTAAAATGACAACAAGTCATCAAATGATAAAATTGAACTAATATTACAATAATATTATTCAATCTAACTTCACACATGCATATATCCTCCAAATTCATCCTCCAAATCAAAAAACCCCAAAATCTAAGAAAGGAAGAAACCCTAGATCTATTCTAGATGCTCAAGAATAAGAAACAAACTTTCGAAGTTTAAGATTATTGAAGATTACCTCAAAATCTCCTAATTTCCTTAAACTTTCTTCTTGATTTCTTAACTTTCTCCTTCAAACAAAATTTTGGTGCTTCCATGCTTGAGAGGTTCGGCCATAGGAGATAATGAATGAGCAAACAAAATTTTCTCACTTTAAATTTAGGGTCATGACCGACTTGAAAGGGTATTTTGGTCATTTGGTTGATTTAATCTAATTAAATAATAATAATAATAATAATAAGCTTTAAGTTAAGAAATCAAATTTGTATACTTGAACCTTAAAAGAATCATGCCACATGTAACCAATAATAATCAAACATATTGCATAACAATTATGTAATATTGATATAATTTAATTATTTAGGTATTTAACATTTAAACACCTAAATTATTAATTAATGTGATTATTATTATATATGTATTTTTAATTTACAATAAATAACAAATACATATATCAATGCATGTGTCAAAGTCTCATTTGACAATTAATTAATATGTATAAAATCAAATCTTATATCAAATACAAATACATATTAATTATTAGTTGACCAAAATCCCCTAATGCATGTATTTTCGTTTAACCATTAAAACGATTCAGATTAACTCATTTAATCCGATAAAGTATTATGAATTATCTTTATTATTCATAACGTGTTGCCCAAGTGCTCAACGAGTACACTTCATATTGCGGGACTCTCTAAGTCTAGGTTTATCCGTCACGGAATCCAATTTCGTGTCTATAATTCACACACTCATGAATTATGATGACCACAGATAATCTCGCTAAACTATCCAAATCGAGGTCATTGCATACATATAATCTCTCCATCACAAGCTATCAGTATTATGCCGAGGATATAGATAGGAACGTCAAATCCCTATTATAGTTGACTTTCAAATTTACGATCTCTAAATAACACTCAGAACTCGCTTCTAAAGTATACCACGACTATGGATTTACTATATCGCAAACATGTACATGATAAGTAATTGCATTGAATTTCCAAGTTATCATGGTTGTCTAGCCCCATGAATGTGTTGGAGATTTAGCGCGGGCGCAGCAGAAGCGTGTGGTTTGGGCGAAATCGTAACTTTACAATTTTTAGACTTACCGAATAAATTATTCAATATCCAATATGAATAATTCATTCATATTTCACCTAAACATATTTATTCGATATCAAATAAAGAGATAAATAATTAAGAAACACCACAAAACTTTTACGAAAAGTATTTTTCCGTAAAGTGGCATAAAGGCATTTTTGTCCGAACCGACCAACCAATACACACGAGGGCTGCCTAGTAGACCCGGCCATGGTTCCGGTTCGAAACTGGAAGCGAACCGGAACCGAATTGGTTAGAATCGAACCGTAAAGGACCGATTTGGTTAGGGTTCAACCCCCAACCGAACCGGTTGGAATCGTTGGAACTGAACGATTCCAACAGGAACCCTACCCTAAATTATTTTAAATTATTTTCGATTTTTTATATAATTAAAAAAGAAAAAAGAAAAGGTTCGAACCGGAATCAGAACCGGAACCGGAACCGACCGATTCGGTTCCGGTTCGGTTTACGATTTTGATTCCACTTAAGTGTGGAACCGGGAACCGGCCGGTTCGGTTCGGTTCCAAACCGGAACCGAACCACCGGCTAGATCTACTGTCTAGGTCAGCCCCAATAGTACTTGGGCAGTTCATGGCCTGCCCGAACAGTGATCAATTCACTGTTTGGATAGCGGACCCCCGGTAAACCCGAAACTCACCCGGTAAAGCCGTTTTTCACCGTTTTCACGTATTTCAACTCCGAAATAATTTCTGACAATTATTCCAATGCCCAAAATACATGCAATACATTTATACAACATACCTTTCATCACCAAAATCACAGAAATTCCAGATCTTATTTGGTAACCTTTAAATCCAATTTTCTCAACATTAATCATATTAATACTTACACCAACCAAAGTCACTACAAATGAAGAACTCAATAACAATTCCAGAAGTTACAAGTAGTTGTGTTCACGGGTCGGGTTTTTCAAAAAAAAATTGACCCGATCGGGTCGGGTCATTCGGGAAACCCGAAATTTAAGGAGTTAACCCGCGCGGGTCGGGTCGTCACGGGTCGGGTCAAAAAAATAGCGGGTCGGGTCGGGTCGCACAATCTGCAGTGAACATAATATATATTTTTATTTATATAAAATTTACAATTTATATGTGTAGTTGAGATGGCATAATCTGAGTTTTACTTGTAAATAATCACAAGTTCGAATCTCACCTGAAGCAACATTTTTTTTTGAAAAGAGTGAAAAAAAAATAAGAGATGTGAATGGTGAGATTTGAACTTGGTACTACAACAAGACCAAGGAAAAGTTTTGTCATTCCAGCCACAACACTTTATCATCAAAGTTAAACCATTAAAAATATATATTGTAATTATAATATAATTTACAGCGGGTCGGGTCGGGTCAGACCCGAGTTTGCTGCCCAAAACCCGTGACCCGACCCGGAAGATCGGGTCGGGTCGGGTCAGACCCGAAATTAAAATTTAGAATTTATAAACCCGACTGGGTTGGGTCGGGTTAGCGCGGGTCGGGCCTATGAACACCAATAGTTACAAGAGTGGTCATAACACTCTAAATTGACAACAAGTCATCAAATGACAAAATTGAACTAATATTACAATAATATTATTCAATCTAACTTCACACATGCATCTAGCCTCCAAATTCATCCTCCAAATTAAAAAAACCCAAAATCTAAGAAAGGAAGAAACCTTAGAACTAATCTAGATGCTCAAGAACAAGAAACAAACTTTCTAAGTTTAAGATTATTGAAGATTACCTCAAAATCTCCTAATTTCCTTAAATTTTTTTCTTGATTTCTTCACTTTCTTCCTTGTTTCTTCAAACAAATTTTTGGGTGCTTCCATGCTTGAAAGGTTCGACCATATGAGATAATGAATGAGAAAATAAAATTTTCTCACTTTAAATTTAGGGTCATGACCGACTTGAAATGGTATTTTGGCCATTTGGTTGATTTAATCTAATTAAATAATAATAATAATAATAATAATAACAACAACAACAATAATAATAATAATAATAACAATAATAATAATAATAATAACAATAATAATAATAATAATAATAATAATAATAAGCTTTATGTTAACAAATCCAATTTGTATACTTCAAGCTTAAAAGAATCATGCCACATGTAACCAATAATAATCAAACATATTGCATAACAATTATGTAATATTGATATAATTTAATTATTTAGATATTTAACATTTAAACACCTAAATTATTAATTAATGCGATTATTATTATATATGTATTTTTTATTTATATTAAATAATAAATATATATATATCAATGGCATGTGTCAAAGTCTTATTTGACAATTAATTAATATATATCAAATCAAATCTTGTATCAAATACAAATACATATTAATTATTAGTTGACCAAAATCCCCTAATGTATATATTTTTGTTTAACCATTTAAACGATTTGAATTAACTCATTTAATCCGATAAAGTGTTATGAATAATATGTATTATTCATAACGCGTTGTCTAAGTGCTCAACGAGTACACTTTATATTGTGAGACTCTCTAAGTTTAGGTTTATCTGCCCATAATTCACGCACTCATGAATTATGACGACCACGGATAATCTCGCTAAACTATGCAAGTCGAGGTCATTGCATACGTATAATAACTCCGTCACATGCTGTCAATATTATACCGGGGATATAGATAGGAACATCAAATCCCTAAGGTATAATATAGTCGACTTTCAAATTTACGATCTCTAAATAACACTCGGAACTCGTTTCCGAAGTATACCATAGCCATAGATTTACTAGATCACAAACACGTACATGATACCTATGCCATATACACAGGACTGACGGATTCTATCTGATACTCACAAGATATCATGAGCATCAGTTCACACCCAATTAACAAACGAAGGTCTACTCTAAATAGATCGGTGACGTGACTACCATCAAAGTGTGGAGGATATCTCATATATCCACAGTGGTATCTTAAGTCGAATGACCACTATGCTACTCGACTCGAGAAGATTCCTATTGACGTTGGGTATCATATATTAGGAAATCTTCGGTGAGTCGTTTAGTGTTTATCAAATAAACACCTACATGTCTATACGAGTCTCATGAGACTCATGGTTCATTGGGATAAACCATCAGACCAAGTCACGATATACGACATGTACTGGTCTCATCGGATTTTACTAACCGACCCATGTTAGTAAATCTTGACAATATACTTTATTTGATAATATACTTCTAATAGTGACACTTCTCAATGTCAATTATAAACTACTTTGTAACTGCGCACTACAAAATATATTATCGAGTCTTTATCAAAAATATACATATCACTAAATCATATTTAGTTTCGATCTAGTCATAATTAGATCGAATATGTATATAAAAGCAAGAAGTACTACCATAAATAAGTAATATTATGGAAAAAAGAATTGTTCGTATTCATGAATCAGACATAAACATGATCCGTATTGGCACTCCGAGCACCAACCCTAACAATTTGTCCCACTTGCTCTAGTGCCAATCCACAGAATCATATACCATCTAAATATGTATTACATACGCATGGTCCTCAAGAGCTGACCTAGCACTCAAGAGGTAGGCAAAAACAAGTAAGTCTGCTATAACATATTAAGTTTGTCCAACAAACCCAATCATTTTCCTTAGCCAACATAATTCATATGTTTTCCTTAGCCAACATCAATATGACTCAGATGCGACATCAATATTGTGCTACAACTCCTCAGTTGTCTAAGTATTTAGATATCAAATCCAAATATTATGAGGCAACCACAAGCACAATACTAATATCAAAACTTCTAATCTATAAGGTCACTATGCAACTTCATAATTCAATACTTTATAATTTACAACTAATTTAACTAATACAGTAGAATCAATCGTGACACTCCCACTGCATCTTTTCTGACTCTATATGACGTAGACCATCTAGCGTCAAAAATAGACTCAAAACTAATCTGACCCTAATGGTTACAGACTATATTCCCCATGAATAAGAAACTTGTTCTTAATATCTTAAAGATAACAAAGAACATGTTTCAAGACCCATCATATGGTCTACATGGTATCAAAAGAGCTCGTAACAATTACGATCAAATTGATATCATTAATCGCACATAATATAGTATTCATCATGCCATCATCCTATGATGCATAAGATTGACTTGTCATTCTAGTCAATTTCATTTTCGACAAAGGAATCATCCTTTATGAAAGATGAATACTATATACAAGAGACACACTAATTGTCAAACAGTTATACTAATTGTCTCAGATATAGTCTTGTTGTGTTCTTTATTAAACCATATCTAATGCACGACTAATGAGAGTATCTTACTAGTCTCTTGTTTTATATCATATATAAACTTTATATCAAATATAAAAGAGACTAATCTCACTGCTTTCATGGAGAAAAGAAGACTATGTAAACTTTTTTACCTTATAAACATCTCATTATTACATTAAAAATGATAATGTCGTTAGGATATATACTACTAGAAAGAAATTTGTACGCTCCTACTGAAGGGGTTATTTAGGGGGTCAGTCCGGTAACGCAGCGGAAGCGGTGAAAATCCGATTTTCAGATTTCAAAACTTTTTCTCGGATAAATTAAATAAACATATTTATTTAATATTCCAATAATCAAATTATGAAAATAAATTCAATAAAACAATTTTAAGTGAATTTACCGAAATACCCTTGCTTTGTATTTTTGTCCGTTTTAGTCCGAAATTGATCCAATCAATTTTGAATGATTCTAAATCATTTCCAAGATGAACTTATGATGTTCAAAACATCAAAACACCAAAGCAACCAAAATCCCCAATTTCTTACTCAAAAGCCGTGAGCACCATTTGGTGTCCAATTTGTGCATTTTGCACTTTCATGCTTCAAGACACATCCAAATGATATCCAATCAACATGAAACTTTATATGCATCATATACACACATAAATACACAACATATATGAAAACCCCCAAATTTGGAATAGGTTATAAACCCTAATTTTTCAATTTCCACAAATTGGGCAAATTAGGCCATTTACATTAAATCAAATGTTTCAATCATCAATTTTCATCTAATTCAAGTCTCAACACAATGAAACAACTCAAGATCAAATCTAGGTCATTTAAGAGTGGGTCAACAACTCTAGAATAGCAACATGGTTTCATAAACCTTAAAAGAATCCTTACAACTACAATAGTCACAAGTTTCCTTCACCATACATGCTCAACACTTCTATCAAACTTCCACCAACTAAAACACAAAGAAATAAAGAAAGAAATAATCTAAGAACATCACATGTTGAAGCCTTGAACCTAAGGAACATATTCCTCTCTAATAGTAAGTTGAAAAACTTACTAAATCCAAGCTATCTTTGATTTTGTCTTTCTTTTCTCAAGCTTCCTTTCCTTTCTTCAATGGAGTTTATTTTGATAAAGTGTATTAGGTTAAGTGTATCATGAAATGAAAATCAATTTATACTTGTTTCATTTGGCCTTTGGCCGAAAATGGCTAAGACAAAAACAAGGAAAATAATTTCAATTTCATTTCAAATTCATTTGGTCAACTTAGACAAATATCTTATAAACTACTTTATTAGATATTTATTTTGGTCAACAAATGCAACTAATGTCATTTACTTAAATATCCTAATGTAAGATATTTATATTTTAATTAATTTAATCATTTAACAATTAAATAATTAATTAATTAATCAAATACAAATATATTAAATATATGTATAATATTTACATTAAATATTAAAAATATATATCATTTAGGAAATAAGTCAAATAACTCATTTTGACTATTAATTAATGTGTATTTAAATTAATCAAGTATTAAATGTAAATACACAATAATTAAGGAAATGACTATCTAGTCTCTTTAGCATGTATCTTGCGTTTAACCATTAAACGACTTTATAAATAATCAATATTATTTATTTATGTTGCTCTAGTGCTCAACGAGTATGTTTCATTATTGAGACTCTCTAGGTTCAGGTATATCCGTCACAAAATCTAATTTCGTGTCCATAATCTATCCACCCGTAGATTATGACGATCACGGATAATCTCGCTGAACCATACAGGTCGAGGTCATCGCAAATGTATAATTCCTCCGTCACAGGTATCCGGATAAATCCCAGAGATATAGATGTAAACGTCAAATCTCTATCGGGACTATCCAGTCGACTATTCTATTAGCAATCTCAAAAGAATGTTTAGAACTAGCTTCTAAACTTTACCACGGGCCCATGGTTTTATCTGATTGCTAATCATATGGACTACCTATGCTCTGATACACAGAACTGACGGATCCTATCTTGATACACATAGGACACCCTGAGGATCTATCTACACCCAACGAACAGGCGGAGGTCTGATCTAAATAGATCGGTGACGTGACTGCCGTCTAAGTGTAGAAGATGTCTCATGTGCCCACAATGGCATCTCAAGTCTAAGAATCACAAGTGCTACTCAACCAAGAAGATTCTTATTGACGCTGGTGTACCATCCATTAAGAATCTTCGGTGAGTCGTTCAGTGTTTATCCGCTATAAACACCTACACGTCTATACTAGTCTCCAAGACTAATGGTTCATTGAGAAACCATTGGAATCATATATTCCAGTATACGACATGTACCGGTCTCAACGGGTTTACTATACTGACCAAGTAGTGTAAACCTTGACCAGGAACTGTCTGAGAATGACAACGTCATGATACGACTCAATGTCCGTTGCGACGCTTTTGCAACTGTATCATGACTAATCATTCTAGGGTCATTACGTCTTTACCATATAAAAGAATAGATTATATTATAGAAACTGCATATATTATTACTGATAATAACGTTTTACAGAAGTATTTAACAAAAATACAACCGGGAATTGGCGCTCTGAGCACCAACCCCTACAAAATCTCCCACTTGCTCTAGTGCCAAAATCGATTGTATCTAATACCCATCGACTCCACGTGTTTATCAAACAACTTCAGAGGTATGGCCTTCGTCAGCGGGTCTGCTACATTATCTTCACTCGGTACCTTGCACACGACAATATCCCCTCGCGACACGATCTCTCGAATGATGTGGTACTTGCGTTCCACATGCTTCGACTTCTGATGCGCCCTCGGTTCCTTTGCTTGCGCAATGGCTCCAGTATTATCACAGTATAACGGAATCGCATTCTCGATACTTGGGACAACTCCCAATTCTGTGATAAAATTCTTTATCCACACAGCCTCTTTTGCAGCTTCAGAAGCTGCAATATATTCCGCCTCAGTGGTGGAATCAGCTGTCGATCCCTGTTTGGAACTCTTCCAACAAACTGCACCTCCGTTAAGGGTAAAGACAAATCCAGATGTAGACTTTCTATCATCGGGATCCGATTGGAAATCGGAGTCTGTATACCATTAACCTGCAGTTCGTTTCCTCAATATATAATCAACTTATCCTTAGTACCTTTAAGATACTTTAGGATATGTTTAATGGCCATCCAATGATCATTACCTGGATTGGACTGATATCGACTGGTTACGCTAACAGCGAAACTGATATCAGGCCTCGTACATAACATGGCATACATTATGCTACCCAAACACGAAGCATAAGGTTGGTTAGACATTCTAACCTTCTCATCTTCTGTTTGTGGACACATCTTCTTAGAAAGATGTATCACATGTCTGAACGGTATGTTTGCTGTCTTACAGTTACCAAAGCTATACCGTTCCAAGATCTTATCTACGTACGTTGATTGGGATTTCCCAATCAGCCTCCTTTGTCTATCTCTATAGAGTTTTATCCCTAAAACATAGGAAGCTTCTCCCAGGTCCTTCATGGAGAAATTCTTACAGAGGTACGCTTTCACGCTTTGCAACATACCTAAATCATTCCCAATGATTAGGATGTCATCAACATATAGGACTAAAAATACGACCATGCTCCCACTGGCCTTCTGATACACACAGGATTCTTCCGAATTCTTGAGAAAACCAGGACGATCTAATAATCTCATCGAATCGAAGATTCCAACTTCGTGAAGCTTGTTTAAGTCCATAAATGGACTTCTTAAGCTTACATACCATACCCGAGGTTTCGCTGGACGTGAAACCTTCCGGCTGTTCCATATAGATTTCTTCATCAAGAAATCCATTTAGAAAAGTCGTTTTGACATCCATTTGCCAAATCTCGTAGTCATGATACGCAGCTATAGAAAGCAAAATCCGGATAGACTTAAGCATTGCTACCGGCGAAAAAGTTTCATCGTAGTCGACGCCAGGTCGCGCTGTGTAACCTTTTGCTACCAGTCGGGCCTTGTAAGTTTCAACCTTACCGTCAGGCCCGCGCTTCCTCTTGTAAACCCATTTACAACCGATAGGAACAATTCCTTCGGGAAGCGGAATCAAGTCCCAAACTTGATTTTCATGCATTGAGTCTATCTCGGATTTCATGGCACTTTGCCATTTCACGGAGTCGATGTCCAACATCGATTCTCTATAGGTGAAATGATCTGTCTCTTCAACTAAGAGAACATCCAGACTCTTTCTTGTATCAAATACAAGCGTTCAGGAGGTCTAGATACCTTTTCCGACCTACGGAGTGTGTGTGTGTTGAAGGTCCTTCATCTACTTGAACTTCAGGTTCCTCCGTTGGTTCGTTGTTTTCAGGTTGGACTTCATCAAGCTCAACCTGTCTATGATCACCACCTTCTGACAAAAATTCTACTTCTAGAAATTTTGCGAAGCGAGCTACGAACACATTTCGATGCTCGGTATCATAGAACAGATATCCCCTCGTGTTCGAGGGATATCCAACAAACCTAAACTTTTGCCCTCGAGGCGAAAGCTTACTTTGCTGAGTTACCCTGACATAGGCAGGACAACCCCAAACTTAATATAATTAAGATTCGGTCTCCTACCGAACCATATCTGATACGGTGTCGTAGGAACAGCCTTTGAAGGAATCTTATTCAAAAGATGTGCGGCTGTTAAGAGACAGTAGCCCCATAAGTAATAGGGCAAATCTGTGAAACTCAACATCGATCGGACCATATCCAATAAAGTCCGATTTCTCCTTTCAGATACACCATTGTGCTGTGGTGTACCTGGAGGAGTATATTGAGCGAGAATCCCATTCTCCTTCATATAATCCATGAACTCACCACTCATATATTCGCCGCCTCGATCTGATCGAAGGCATTTAATATATTTACCAGTTTTTTTCTACTTCATTTCGGAACTCTTTGAACTTTTCAAAGGTTTCCGATTTATGTCGCATCAAATACACATAACCGTACCGTGACAAATCATCGGTAAAGGTAACGAAGTACGAATAACCACTGTGAGCAGTTTGACTTAGTGGACCACATACATCAGAATGTACGAGTTCCAGTAAGTTTGTGGCGCGGTGTCCAACACCAGAAAATGGGGCTTTGGTCATCTTACCCTGAATACAGGATTCACAAGTTGGATAGGACTCAATGGTAAGATCTGATATCAAACCATTCCTAACCAATTGGGTAAGGCGTTTAACGCCAATGTGACCAAGTCTCATATGCCAAAGTTCAGTATTATTAATTACAGGTAAACTACGTTTATTAACTCCAGTATTTAATATATCTTTTGAAGTTTGCAATGTGTAATGACCATGCTGGTTTGGACAACTAAGGATCTGAATATTATTTTTATCATATAAATACAAAGAACTATTCTTAATATTAATACAATAGCCTTCTGTATCTAATACAAAAAGTGATATAATATTAGCGACACATCCTGGTACAAAATGACAGTCATATAACAAAAGTGTCCCATTCGGCAATGAGATCTCGCATACCCACTGCAACTGCATCCAAAGAGTCTCCACTCCCGAACCGCAACTGCATCTCCCTGGCTTCAGCCTCCTACTTTCCTTCAGCACCTGCAACGAATTGCAAATGTGAATGGGACAAGCAGAATCTAAAATCCAGCTGGATGTAACGGCTTCACAAGCCAAAGATAAATCAATAACTGGAAAAATAAAAGTACCTGATGTAGATGCTCTGTCTCTCCTCAGCTGGGCAATGTAATCTGGACAGTTCCTCTTCCAGTGCCCGACCTTGCCGCAGTGGTGGCATTTGTCTTCAGCAGCCCTTTTGGGCTTAGCTATCTTCGCCTGCTGTTGAGGACCGAAGGTCTTCTTCTTCCCTTTCTTCTTCTTTCCCTTGGACATTCCTTGGGAAGAAGCAGAGAGAGAAGTAGATCTAGGTGGGCGAGTCGGTACTCCCTTCTTCAGATCCTCTTCTGCCGTGAGCAACATCCTATGTAGCTCCTGGTAGGTGCAGACTGTCCCGTGCATGTTGAAGTACATCACAAACTGGCGGAATGAAGCTGGCAGAGAACCAAGAATGACACTCCTACCGAGAATGTCATTAGGATGAGATTATGTTGTCTCAATTGATCGATCAAATCGATCATTTGAAGAACATGTGGGCTAACACTTTGCCCCTCATCCAGACGCGCATGGAACAGTTCCATGGCGACCTTGTGAACAATAACCTGTTCCTGGTTCTCGAACGATTGTCTTAATCGCGTTATCATACTATAGGAATCTGATGTTCCATAGTATTGTTGCTTGAGTTTCGGAGAGAGCGAACTAAGGATGTATGATTTAACCCTTAAATCATCATTCTTCCAAGCTTCAAAAACTTGGCGTTCCTCCTCTGAAGCCATACTGCCCCACCCACTGCAAGGGGTAAAGACCCTCAAGAACATAACCCAACTTTTCGGAATCGAGGACAATCCTCAAATCCAATTCCCAGTCTATAAAGTTCTCAGCGCCTTTTAGTTTGTTCGCATCTAACATACGCGCAAACTGATTTGTGGATTGACCCGCCATCGCAAATCTATCATATAGATCACGAAAAACGGTTAGCAGAAAATAAGCAGTTTCATATAATATCAAAAGCATAAACTAGATCATGGATTTTTAATCTAATATGCCCCTCCCACTAAATCATGCAATACTGTAATCCCAAAACAGAATACAAATATTTAATAATTAAATTAAATATAAATAGTGAAAGGTGGATCCCGTGAATATATTTCAGCTCACAGCAGAGGCACGGTCTCGCCTACGTATATTCATCAGGTAGACAACTACTCCTAAGTATCCGGTCCTGGCCGTTTCTCGTTGTCGCTGCGAAGGCAGGCCCACAAGGAGACGTACCAAGGTAATACTCGTCAATGATAAACTCAAGTTACTTACGTAATCCTGACAGCTAGGGCACGTTCAGAATTCCGCTTTTACTTGAATTTATCTAGTATCAGATATACATCCGGTATAAATAAATCTTTATCGGCTACAGCCTCACAGCAGAGGCACGGTCTCGGATGTAGTCACAAAGAAGTATTCATAAACCATATTGACAAGACGGACCATATAACATGCATCAAATACATAATTACATTTAAACCTTATTATTAGGGATTTTCCGCTAAGTGTCATACACCCTAAATCAAACCAGTTTAGATCCTAATAAGCATGCATAAAGTCAAGAAAACATGATTAAACATTGATTCAATGAAGAATCACATTAGGTGGCCTAGAATCAGACTCGCTCTGATACCATTTTGAAGGGGTTATTTAGGGGGTCAGTCCGGTAACGCAGCAGCGGAAGCGGTGAAAATCCGATTTTCAGATTTCAAAACTTTTTCTCGGATAAATTAAATAAACATATTTATTTAATATTCCAATAATCAAATTATGAAAATAAATTCAATAAAACAATTTTAAGTGAATTTATCGAAATACCCTTGCTTTGTATTTTGTCCGTTTTAGTCCGAAATTGATCCAATCAATTTTGAATGATTCTAAATCATTTCCAAGATGAACTTATGATGTTCAAAACATCAAAACACCAAAGCAACCAAAATCCCCAATTTCTTACTCAAAAGCCGTGAGCACCATTTGGTGTCCAATTTGTGCATTTTGCACTTTCATGATTCAAGACACATCCAAATGATATCCAATCAACATGAAACTTTATATGCATCATATACACACATAAATACACAACATATATGAAAACCCCCAAATTTGGAATAGGTTATAAACCCTAATTTTTCAATTTCCACAAATTGGGCAAATTAGGCCATTTACATTAAATCAAATGTTTCAATCATCAATCTTTCATCTAATTCAAGTCTCAACACAATGAAACAACTCAAGATAAAATCTATGTCATTTAAGAGTGGGTCAACAACTCTAGAATAGCAACATGGTTTCATAAACCTTAAAAGAATCCTTACAACTACAATAGTCACAAGTTTCCTTCACCATACATGCTCAACACTTCTATCAAACTTCCACCAACTAAAACACAAAGAAATAAAGAAATAAATAATCTAAGAACATCACATGTTGAAGCCTGAACCTAAGGAACATATTCCTCTCTAATAGTAAGTTGGAAAACTTACTAAATTCCAAGCTATCTTTGATTTTGTCTTTCTTTTCTCAAGCTTCCTTTGCCTTTCTTCAATGGAGTTTATTTTGATAAGTGTATTAGGTTAAGTGTATCATGAAATGAAAATCAATTTATACTTGTTCATTTGGCCTTTGGCCGAAAATGGCTAAGACAAAAACAAGGAAAATAATTTCAATTTCATTTCAAATTCATTTGGTCAACTTGGACAAATATCTTATAAACTACTTTATTAGATATTTATTTTGGTCAACAAATGCAACAAGTCATTTACTTTAAATATCCTAATGTAAGATATTTATATTTTAATTAATTAATAATCATTTAACAATTAAATAATTAATTAATTAATCAAATACAAATATATTAAATATATGTATAATATTTACATTAAATATTAAAAACATATATTCATTTAGGAAATAAGTCAAATAACTCATTTTGACTATTAATTAATGTGTATTTAAATTAATCAAGTATTAAATGTAAATACACAATAATTAAGGAAATGACTATCTAGTCTCTTTAGCATGTATCTTGCGTTTAACCATTAAACGACTTTATAAATAATCAATATTATTTATTTATGTTGCTCTAGTGCTCAACGAGTATGTTTCATTATTGAGACTCTCTAGGTTCAGGTATATCCGTCACAAAATCTAATTTCGTGTCCATAATCTATCCACCCGTAGATTATGACGATCACGGATAATCTCGCTGAACCATACAGGTCGAGGTCATCGCAAATGTATAATTCCTCCGTCACAGGTATCCGGATAAATCCCAGAGATATAGATGTAAACGTCAAATCTCTATCGGGACTATCCAGTCGACTATTCTATTAGCAATCTCAAAAGAATGTTTAGAACTAGCTTCTAAACTTTACCACGGGCCCATGGTTTTATCTGATTGCTAATCATATGGACTACCTATGCTCTGATACACAGAACTGACGGATCCTATCTTGATACACATAGGACACCCTGAGGATCTATCTACACCCAACGAACAGGCGGAGGTCTGATCTAAATAGATCGGTGACGTGACTGCCGTCTAAGTGTAGAAGATGTCTCATGTGCCCACAATGGCATCTCAAGTCTAAGAATCACAAGTGCTACTCAAACCAAGAAGATTCTTATTGTCGCTGGTGTACCATCCATTAAGAATCTTCGGTGAGTCGTTCAGTGTTTATCCGCTATAAACACCTACACGTCTATACTAGTCTCCAAGACTAATGGTTCATTGAGAAACCATTGGAATCATATATTCCAGTATACGACATGTACCGGTCTCAACGGGTTTACTATACTGACCAAGTAGTGTAAACCTTGACCAGGAACTGTCTGAGAATGACAACGTCATGATACGACTCAATGTCCGTTGCGACGCTTTTGCAACTGTATCATGACTAATCATTCTAGGGTCATTACGTCTTTACCATATAAAAGAATATATTATATTATAGAAACTGCATATATTATTACTGATAATAACGTTTTACAGAAGTATTTAACAAAAATACAACCGGGAATTGGCGCTCTGAGCACCAACCCCTACACCTACTACCCTAATAATTTTATGTGTATTCTCTATGCTTTGATAAAATCAGACAATCTGACTGTTATCAAAATTAGAAAACACAGATTTCCAGAAAGCTTATCTGAATATACAATAGGCTCAATAAACTAGTATATCAAACTGTGATCTTAGCATAATACAAACTCCAGAGCCATTCTAGAATGAACTCTTCAAACAAAGAAATCAAAACGGATCTCTTATCCGAAGAAACCATTCAAAAACACCACTTTGCATTCCTCGCTAAAATATACAGTTTAATACCAACATTAACCAACATATGTTAATTGTTCAATTAGTGCGACTAGAGATAAGTTTTCTCAGAATCTACAATAGATGGCTGAGTATAACCTTTCTCATTGTCATACTATAAAGGTCAAACCTTTAATAAGCTCATTATATTTTTGCTACGCAAATAATTTGCACATTTTATGAACGATTCATAACGAAAGCTCAATCAAGTTCCAAACTTGACCGTAGTAAGCTATGAGCAATCTTAGATCTATGGTTTAATGCTAACTTCCGAAATCGATAACAAATGTCATTTCCACTAAAAGTTATAGGAAAATTTTCTTCGATAAGAAAACAACAAAACTATTAAGTATCAAATACTTTGCAAACGATTCTGACATCCTATTGGACTTATATGGAAGCTGTCAAATGGTCTTTTCATCTTATTAATTATGCAGTTCCATTTATAGTTTATCACTCTCATATTTGACTTCAATAAGTCAAGTCTTTTCTACAATGGTCAACATCTGATGTTACACACCAAGTAATAAAATATTTTTATTACTCGGGATCATAGAAAATATATTTTCCTATAAAATATAATACAATATTATGTTAAATAGAATAAATAATAATCTTTTACTTGTACCTTCGAGGCGTAAATACTTTTCAATTATATAACCATTATACAAAATAAAAACTCAAATCTCAAACTTTTCAAGATTTGAATTTTATATCTATACATATCATATACGTAACTGTAGAAACTAATGGAACTTTAATTAAAATGATGAATTAGTATTACTGGAGTATATCCCCAAGAGTATTGAAACTAATTTGGTAGCACTCAATATCAAACGAATCAAATCATATAAGATTCGATTTCTCCCACTGACCAATTCCATCACGATGGAATCGTAGAAGAATAATATTGAGTAAGAATCATATTCATTGAATAACTTTAGAACTAATTGCCATAAATTCATATGTTTGATCATATCAAACATCTTTGAACAGTTCAAAGACTCATAATGAATTTTAAGGATATAGTTTTCAAAACTTCAAATCGAATATCTTGTAACCATACAAAATATTCTATCTATGTTTCACCAGAAACACATTGAAAGTTCTCATTCAAGACATTCAATATGTGTTCTTTTAGAAAAGCGTAACCAAGTTATGACAACTCATTAACTAAGTTACAAAGTAAATAAAACTATCCATAAGTTATGATAACTCATTAACTAAGTTACGAAGTAAAGAAAACTATCCAATGTAATTTACAATTCATTAAAATTCATATATATAATGTATCAATGTAATAAATTTTATGGTCCAATGAAAATCATTGGTTAAATAAGATTTAATCATAATCATGAATACAATGTTCATTAAATGGATAAGGATATGTGGTGTAATCTCATATCAGACCATTCTTTACCATACAGAATAAACATCTAATGCTCAAGTGATAAAATCTCATAAAACACCATTCTAAGTTATTTACTTAACCGAATATTTTTCTTAATGTTTATCTCTTCATCAATGACACTACTAGTCATATTAAAATATGAAATAATTATTTATAAAGAACAAATAATTATCCAATAGTCGCAAGTTCTGATATCAAATATCAAAACAATCATTAAACACTATTTTAAATAATTAGACGGGAGATATGGTATCCAATACATATAGTTGTCGTATTGTGAGAATCAATATTCTCTGCGCACAACTATACACATCTCATTTCTTTAGCTTTATAATTTACCTTCAACTATTCACAATAATTGCAAATAATTGATTAGCAAACTGTGTCAGACACGGTACCTCTAAAGGTCACTAAAGCCAAGAAACATCATTATCAGATAAACAAATACCTAATGAGGTTTTCTTAATGTCAGTCAAGAATCTCGAGACATGGACTAATTCACATCAATTCTTACTGCAAAAGAAACTATTCTCTCTACAGAATTATATCCTAAAACAGATATCTATTCAGGTTTCCTAATGTGACTTAGTAACTAAGTCACTAACCATCTTGATTTTTTAAGAAAATCGGAACAACAGTTCCCGATGGTTTTATCTAATCTAACAATATCCAAGCCTACTTTTAGTTTATATATATATATATATATATATATATATATATATGCAGTAGATTAAAAGTTGAATTTTATCAATAATATAGAATAAGGAAAACATAAGCGGTAATTTTCATAATATTACACACTGTTTTAGTTATGGATTTTTAACCCAACAGTGCCTCTCACTATTTTACGTAATATCGTAATCCCCAATGAAAAATGAGAATTCAATAATTAAATTGAATTCCATAGTGAGAAGTGAATCCCATGAATATATTTCGACTCACAGCTTTGACACGTTCTCACCTACGTATATTCACAGGTAGACAATTCATTGTCAATCACACTCACTGAGACTCCTGATTTCGGTCCTAATTGTTTCTCGTTGTGACAAATTTAGCATGTTCACAGGGAGGCGTATGAAGGCTTCACTTGTCAGTGACAAACTACCGATGTAGTCCTGCCAACTTAGGCATGTTCAGGATTTCCACTTTCACTTGAATTTATCTCTTATCATATAAGTTCTACCGACGTAAATGAACTACCATCAGCCATAACTGCACAGCTTTGGCACGATACAACTACAGCATCAGGAAGTCATTTGCATCAAATGCAGATTTTAATCTAGATCAATTTCTCAAAAGTTTAATTCTACTGGGAAAACATAACTTAACTCAAACATTAAATCTCGGTTATGTTTTCTGTTAGCGTAGAACCGAAAAATTAAGAAACATCTAAATTACATACATGTGAAAATATCAAAATTGGAATATATATCATCTATCAAGCATGAAAAATGTAATGGATGAAGGATCAGACCTGCTCTGATACAAATTTTATTGGGGATTTAGCGCGGGCGCAGCAGAAGAGCGAGGTTCGGGTGAAATCGTATCTTCAAAATTTCTAAACTTACCGAATAAATTATTCAAAATCCAATATGAATAATTTATTCATATTTCACCTAAACCTATTTATTTTATATCAAATAACGACATAAATAAATAAGAAACAACACAACCATTTTATGAAAAATGTTTTTCCGCAAAGTGTCATAAAATACGTTTTTGTCCGAACCGACCAACCAATACACACGGGGGCTTCCCAGGTCAGCCCCAATAGTACTTGGGAAGTTCATGGACTACCCGAACAGTGATTAATTCATTGTTTGGACAGCGGGCACACGGTAAGCCCGAAAATCACCCGGTAAAGCAGTTTTTCACCGTTTTCGCGTATTTCAACTCCGAAATAATTTCTGACAATTGTTCCAATGCCTAAAATACATGAAATATATTTATACAATATACTTTTCATCACCAAAATCACAGAAATTCCAAATCTGATTTGGTAACCTTTAAATCTAATTTTCTCAATATTAATCAAATTAATACTTACACCAACCAAAATCACCATAAATGAAGAACTCAAGAACAATTGTAGGAGTTACAAGAGTGGTCATAACACTCTAAAATGACAACAAGTCATCAAATGATAAAATTGAACTAATATTATAGTAATATTATTCAATCTAACTTCACACATGCATCTAGTCTCCAAATCCATCCTCCAAATCAAAAAACCTCAAAATCTAAGAAAGGAAGAAACCCTAGAAATATTCTAGATGCTCAAGAACAAGAAAAAAACTTTCTAAGTTTAAGATTATAGAATATTACCTCAAAGTCTCCTAATTTCCTTAAACTTTCTTCTTGATTTCTTCACTTTCTTCCTTGTTTCTTCGAACAAAATTTTGGGTGCTTTCATGCTTGAGAGGTTCAGCCATTGGAGATAATAAATGAGAAAATAAAATTTTTTCACTTTAAATTTAGGTTCATCACTGACTTGAAGGGTTATTTTGGTCATTTGATTGATTTAATCTAATTAAATAATAATAATAATAAGCTTTAAGTTAATAAATCCAATTTGTATACTTCAACCTTAAAAGAATCATGCCACATGTAACCAATAATAATCAAACATATTGCATAAAAATTATGTAATATTGATATAATTTTGTTATTTAGATATTTAACATTTAAACACATAAATTATTAATTAATGCGATTATTATTATATATGTATTTTTTATTTACATTAAATAACAAATACATATATCAATGACATGTGTCAAAGTCTCATTTGACAATTAATTAATATGTATCAAATCAAATTTTGTATAAAAAACAAATACATATTAATTATTAGTTGACCAAAATCGCCTAATGTATGTATTTTTGTTTAACTGTTTAACGATGCGAATTAACTCATTTAATCCGATAAGTATTATGAATTATCTGTATTATCCATAACGCGTTGCCCAAGTGCTCAACGAGTACACTTCATATTGCGGGACTATCTAAGTTTAGGTTTATCCGTCAATGAATCCAATTTCGTGTCCATAATTCACCCACTCATGAATTATGACGACCACAAATAATCTCGCTAAACTATCCAAGTCGAGGTCATTGCATACGTATAATCTCTCCGTCATAGGCTATCAATATTATACTGGGGATATAAAGAGGAACGTCAAATCCCTATTATATTTGACTTTCAAATTTACGATCTCTAAATAACACTCGGAACTCGCTTCTAAAGTATACCACGACCATGAATTTACTAGATTGTAAACACGTACATGATATCTATCCCATGTACACATGACTGGCGGATTTTATCTGATACTCACAGGATATCATGAGCATCAGTCCACACCCAAAGAACAGACGGAGGTCTGATCTAAATAGATCGGTGACGTGAGTGCCATCAAATTGTGGGGATATCTCATATATCCACAGTGGTTCTCAAGTCGAAGGACCACTACGCTACTCGACTCGAGAAGATTCCTATTGACATTGGTTTACCATATATTATGAAATCTTCGGTGAGTCGTTCAGTGTTTATCAAATAAACACCTACATGTCTATACGAGTCTCACGAGACTCATGGTTCATTGGGATAAATCATCGGACCAAGTCACGATATACGACATGTACTGGTTTCAGCGGATTTTACTAACCGACTCCGTGTTAGTAAATCTTGACCATGAACTTTATTTGATAATATACTTCTAGTAGTGACACTTCACAATGTCAATAACAAATTACTTTGTAACTGCGCACTACAAAATATATTATCGGGTCTTTGTCTAATATATGCATATCACTAAATCATATTTAGTTTCAATCTAATCATGATTAGATCGAATATGTATATAAAAGCAGGAAGTACTACCATAAATAAATAATATTATGGAAAAAAGAATTGTTCGTATTCATGAATCGGACATAAATACGATATGGATTGACATTTCGAGTATCAATCCTAACAGAATGTAATCAAAATTAAACAATAAACAAATTGTTTCGTGATGCCAATGGTTTGCTTAGGTATAGATTTTGTTGATGTTGCATTTCTCTTTAAAACACACCCTCTTGTTTTTCTTTTTTCTCCTTGCTTGTAGAAACAAGTATGAAAATAAATAAATTTGACTGGGAATAATATCAAATAGCTATCTCGGTCTGTGCTTTTAAATGCATGGAATCTGCGATTAATCAGTCAATAATCATCTCGTAAAATTTTTAATTAATGTTTTCTCTTAGACGAAGTTTAATTAAAAAAATTAAAACACACAAATAAATGGTAAAATGTGATAAGTAATCCTATCATATAGAATAAAATAATAAAAGAGAGAATCTCATTGTATACTGCCAACTTACTTTTATAAAAGCATATTATTACAATTAATATAGCATAATCATATCCTGCTCATGTTTCAAAACCAATGATTAACCATTTTCTTTTTTTGTATTTTATTAGTAAAATAGTAATTTTAGTGATTATCTAAAATAGATCTCAGGTAAAATAGATCTCAGGTAAAATAGTAAAATGCACAAAAATTAAGAATCGATAATTTTTTTAGTGATTATCTATTTTTGACTTGCCGACTTTTATCCTTTTTAAGGAAAAACAATAATTTTCCCTTTCTAAAGGAATTTATTGTATTGATTTTTAATACAAAATGAGTATCACCTCATTTGGGATACTTTTTTTTTTAATGATAAATTTTAGATATGAAGCATTGCCATTACTTTTTTTTTTTTTTTTTTTTTAAGATAAGAAGATAGATAATATCTAAATTCATTTTTTTCCTTTATTTCTTCTAAAATACGAACCTAGTAGCGTTAATGTCTTTCCAAATGGATTATTTAATTAATTATCTTAATCGGCATGCAAAGATCAAACTAACTTGAACATTTTAAAAGAATAAAATGTCAAACCAACAATTAATTTTCAATATTTATTTTGTATATGCATGTAACATGTTGATTCTTTTTATTCACAAGTTTTGAAATCAACATATTCGTTTCATATTACAATTTTATGAATCGTCTAAATATTGAATTTGAAGTCATTAATTAGTTAAAAAATTTCAAAGTCGAAATATAAATATTTAATATTTAGTATTTAGGTTTAAAGTTAATTCTTTTATCAAATAAAATTTTATTGTTAAATTTCTCGGTTAATTGTTGATGACTAAAGGACAAAAGTAAATAATATACTCCTTAAACGAAGGCCTGTTTTAAAGTTAATTTTTTAGCACTCTCTGACTAACAAGTAGGATTAATGTAAATAAACCAAGCCGTTCATCAATAGCTTGAACTAAACTTATAGTTGACTTAATTCGAGATCGATTTGTTTAATAAATGAGTTACTCGAACTTGAAAATAACTCGATTATTAAATACGACCGACTCACAAAACTTGACTCGGTTCGTTTTTTACTCATGAACACAATTCGAAATAAACTCGGCTCGAAATGTATTGACAACTTACTTGAGGTCGATTTGTTTAAATAAATGAGCTACTCGAACTTGAAAATAATAACCCGATTATTAAATGAGACGACTCGTAAAAGCTTGAATCGTTTTTGACACCTCGAACGCTATTCGAAATAAACTCGATTCAGATGTAAGAGTTTGTATAGTAAATAGAGGAAGTAGTCCCACATGGAAAAGAAAAAGGGAAAAGAAAAGTTTATAAGTGTTCTCTAGACACTTATATTAAATTAGAAAAACAAGACTTGTGCTTGGGCTTGGGTTTGGATGAGTGTGGTTGGCTGGCTTGGTATTAAATTTATGCAATGACTATATCGATGGACACCGACGTATTTCGACTTATATAATATATCTACAGCAACGAGAGTGAAACTTTAGGTTTTTAATGGAATAACCTAAAGTTAATAATTCAAAATATTTAATTAAAAAGTTTAACTAATATTCTGAGATCATTGGAGCTCGGAACTATAGGTCCATTTGGTCCCCATGCTAGCTCGATATATTATTGCAAATCCTATTATAATTGGATAGTCCAATTATAAACTCACGAGCATAATAATAGATTATGTTAAAATTATTAATGTGATTAATAATTGAAGTCACACTTGAAAATTATATTAAATAAGTTTAATAAAAAGTTTTCATTAGTTAATGATTATGAGATAATCATTTACAATTATATTTATATTTTGTAAATATTTAATTATATGATAATTTAATTATTATTTTGAATTAAAATGTGTATTAATATTTGATATCAAAACACATTATTTCAAAATCAGTTACAAAATTTGTATTACGGTGGAGGTTTAATGTCGTCATTATGAATAAGGATGAGCAAAATCGATTTCGGTTCCGATTCCGCTTGGAACCGAACCCTACCCGGAAAAAATTGATTCCTAACTATGTGGAACCGAGATCTACCCATTAAATATGGTACCATATTAATCGATTCCAATTCGATTCTGCGTGGAACCGGAACCTACCCAATTAAATAGGGTACCATATTAGTCAAGATATTGAGGGTTTAGAGAGGCTGTTTGGAAGCTCAGAAACTTTTGGAAGAAAATGATTATTTCTTATTAAAATGAATCAGACGAATAATAATTTATACTACAAGATCTGTAACAGAAATGCCAGATGGCATGACTCTATTAGACACAGAGTAACTGAATCAAAGGTTGTTACATTGGAAGTACTGGAGTAATAATGACTGCCAGTGATAGTACGCATACTTGCTTAAGACTCTACTATGCCCCCTCAAACTCAAGGTGGAGAAGAAAGCACATTGAGTTTGGTACGAAGCCTGGAGAAAGCATTGAAAGCCAAAGGTTTGGTAAGAACATCAGCAATTTGATCAGAACTGAAGATGTGGAAAATATGGACTGCATTGGAGAGAACTTGATCGCGAATGTAGTGAAGATCCAGTTCAAAATGTTTGGTGCGAGAATGATAAACATGATTCTTTGCTAGAGCAACATCACTAGCATTATCACACCATAAATGAGGCTGTCGAATGCAAGGCAATCTCATCTCTATAAACAAAGACTTGAGCCATGTGAGTTCTGCACAAGCATCAGCAATTGCTCGGTACTCAGATTCTGTGCTGGAACGAGCAACCAACTGTTGCTTCTTAGATGACCATGAGATAAAATTTTTGCCCAAGTAGATACAATAAGGACCAATGGAACGTCTATCATCAAGATCATTTTCCCAGTTGGCATCTGTATAGGCAGTAAGAGCCATATTACCAGTAGGAACAAATTGAAGACCATGGTGAAAAGTGCTTTGTAGGTATCTCAATACACGTTTGCAGGCTGTCCAGTGAAAGTCAGTAGGTGCACTGAGGTATTGACTCAACTTATAGACTGAGTATGATATGTCAGAACGTGTTAAGGTAACATACTGAAGAGCTCCAACAATACTTATATATTCTGAAGGATGAGCATAAAGAGTACCCAGAGTGCTATGAAGCTTTTGTATAACACTCATGGGAGTGTCACAAGGCTTACAGTTGTCCATATTTGCCCTATGAAGAAGATTTAGAACATATTTGGCTTGATTGAGATGTAAACCTCCATTGGACGATTTAACTTCAATGCCAAGAAAGAAATTAAGGTTTCCAAGATCCTTGAGAGCAAATGTAGAACTCAACCTGCAAATAAATTGTTCAACATCTGAAGGGTTAGAGCCAGTGACAAGAATATCATCCACATAGATCAATATCATCATAACTTCTCCATCATAATGTTTATAGAAGAATGAGCTGTCTGTTCTAGAGTTAGCAAATGCCCAGCTAATTAAGGTAGACTTCAGTTTATCATACCAGGCTCGTGGAGCCTGTTTGAGACCATAAAGAGCCTTATTAAGTTTGCAAATATGTGTGGGAAACTGAAGATCTTCAAAGCCAACTGGTTGGGGCATAAAAACAGCTTCAGAAAGTCTCCATTTAGGAAAGCATTATTGATATCAACCTGTCTAATCTTCCAATTATACATGATTGCTAAGGCTAGAATCACTATGACAGTGGATTGTTTAACAACAGAACTGAAAGTATCAAAATAATCAATGCCAGCTACTTGAAGAAATCCTTTTGCAACTAGCCTGGCTTTATACTACCGAACTGAACCATCCGAGTTTTTCTTAATTTTAAATACCCATTTGTTCCCAATAAGCTTGTGTTGCCCATCATTTGGTACAAGAGTCCATGTGTTGTTCCTCATGAGAGCCTGATATTCTTCTGTCATAGCTTGCTTCCACTTAGGCTGAGATATTGCAACTTTGGCTGAAACAGGCTCTTCCTGATCATTTATTTGAACTGTGAACAGCTTGAGCTTGAATATTCCATTTTTAGATCTTGTAACCATGGAGTGAGATACCTTGTGAACTGGAACAGAACTTGATTGACCAGAAGGTTCTTCATTCAATCTATGAGAATTAGGAGCACTATCATTGACAGCTTGGGACTGTGAACCACTGTCAGGTAGGATTATGTCTTCAGCAAATTGAGCTACATCAGGAGATGTGGTTGGTAAAGGCGATGAAGGAGAGAAACTGCTGAGTGGAGATAGTGCTATGGGCATTGTGTGAGATTGAACCTTAGGTATAAAGGGAATTTGAAGTTGGGAACAATGAGGATGTGAGGAAGATGAGGATGAAAACTTAGGGTCTGTAGAGTATGGAAAATCAGACTCATCAAAAACAACATGGCGACAGATGTAAATACGACCATTAGAGCTTAGACATTAATATACCTTATGGAGAGGACTATAACCAATGAACACACACTTGGCAGTATGAAAGTCTAACTTATATGTATTATAATATCTAAGATAAAGATATCAAGCACAACCAAAACATCTAAGAAACCTATAGTCTGGTAATGAGTGATTTAGTTTCTGAAATGGTGAAACGTGATGGAGAATAGGTGTAGGGAGTCTGTTGATGAGAAAAACAGCAGTAAGAAATGTTGGCGACTTGGTCGCGTAATTGGATTTTGATGACGTCAACGCAATTGACGACTTCGACGTGCAAAACGAAGCAATACAAAAAGTGTCGAAGCATAAGGAGTGAAGAGCGAGAATGTGAAGACTAGCGGCAAATCGAAGATAATGATTAAGAGCTAAATTTTATTGTAAGTGAGTTTACTCAAGTGATCTAAAGCTCTTAGGAATCATACATTTTGCATCACTTGCATTTAAAATGGATTAGAATGCTTAAAGAATCATTTGCACTTTATTTGCACAAAAATGAATTTCTATGCACAAGTGCATCGGTAAATGATCTTCCAAAAACTATCAAACGGTTGAATTAAACTTCAAATAATATACCGTTAGATAGATATGTGTCTCTAGTTTGCTACGGTTCAAACGGAACATAATTCCGATGCATAGAACTTTTTCTAGAGCCTTTTTAGTACAACATGTTCAGATGTGCGTTTTCTGCATACACGTCACATTAGAAAAATTCCATAAAATTCATCTTAATGTTTTTGGAGTTGAATTTTTTACAGAAGCTAGATCTATGTGTCTAGTTTATGTATAAATTTACGGATCATGATTTGGAATTTTCTAGAGAAAGTTACGGCCAAAATACCAAGTGTCGCAGTCTTGACTGATCATGCACATACTGAAACCGGAGCTCCATGCCGGTCCCCATGCCGGTTTGCTCGCCGGTCTCCATGCCGGTTTTAGCTGAGCAAATAATTCTCTCTGGAACCAGAGAGCTCCTCACCGGTCTCCTCGCCGGTCTCCTCGCCGGTTTGCTCGCCGGTCCAACGGCTAGTTTTTTGAACGTTATGTTACCGTTGGAGCCCTAGACCGGTATGCCGGTCCCCTCGCCGGTGTGCTCGCCGGTCTCGCTGTAAGTTGGGGAAAACTTTGCATTTTGTTATAAATAGAACCCCAACTCCTTTGCCTTAGGTTAGAGACTCAATACACAATCTTCATACATTCTCTAAGGCAAGAAAAGAGTGTCCAAAACCTTCACACACTTTAAACACTCATCCAAGCTCACCACACATCTTCATATCATTAGTGAGCTTAGAACACTTGGGTTTGCTCTCACACAATCTTCTTATTATTTGTGAGTGCCCAAGTGTGTTGTAATTCTTCTTTATCAAAAGCACTTGTGGTTTGTGAAATCCCATTGTTTGGGTAGTTTGTAAAGGTTGTGAGTGCACCTACGTAGAAAACTCAATCTTGTAAAAGGTTCGGAGTGCGCCTTGGCGGAAAACTCTTGGTTACGAGTAAACACGGAAAACTCGATTCTAGTGGAAATCTTCAAGCGAGGCTTGGGGAGTGGACGTAGGCACGATTTGCCGAACCACTATAAATCTTGGTGTCGTATCTCTTTCCCCTAACTTTTACTTATTTGCAAGTTTATTTACATTTATATTATTAATTTGAAAACTTGCATATAGGTTGTTATTTACAATAGAGAAAATTAACCTAAGAGCCTAATTGGTAATAAGAGCTTAAAATCGGCAAAGATTTTATAATTCCGCATTTATAGCGATAACCCAATTCACCCCCCCTCTTGGGTATAGAGATTGTTTGTCGCTATTGCTTGTAGGTACTTTCAGTTGGTATCAGAGCGAGGTATTCTCAAGAAAGACTTGATCGTCTGAGAATAGATCATGGCTTCTACAAGCAACTCGTCAAATCTTGCCGAGGGATTTTCAACAACTAGACCTCCATTTTACACCGGAACGGACTACAATTATTGGAAGATGAGAATGCTAAATTATCTCCTAGCCAATGATTCGCAATCTATTTGATTATCACACGGGGTGCAAATATGCCAACAAAGAAGGATAGCAACAGAGTTGATATTCCAAAACCAAATTTGGAATGGGATAATGAGGATGTAAAAATAGCCTCACAAAATGCTAGAGCACTCAACCAACTCCTATGTGCCATTGATCGGGATCAAGTAAACAAACTTCCGGAGTGTGGAAATGCTTATGATTTGTGGAAGTCTTTGGAAATGGTCATCATGAGGGCACAAGCCAAGTAGGAATCGAAGATCAACCGGTTCATGTGCGAATTGGACAATTTCAAGATGGAATCCGGGGAAGAAATCGATCACATGATTTCGAGGTTTACGGTCATCATCAATCATTTGGGAGCCTTGGGAAAAGTCATCGGGACATCGGATCAAGTGAAGAAAATTTTAAGATCTCTCCCGAAAGAGTTTAGAAGCTATACCTCCTCCATTAGAGAAGCAAACGACATAAACACATTAAAGATGGATGATTTGGTCGGCAAATTGCTTGAGTATGAAATGGAGATCAAAATGGATAAAAAGGAGGAAGATGAGAAAAGGACAAGGAAATCCTTGGCCTTAAAAGCCAGAAGAAAAGATGAGTCAAGTGAAAGTGAAAGTGATAGTGATGATGAGTTGGCTAAAATAAATAAGAATTTCAAGAAGCTTCTTCAATCCGTAAAACAAAAAGGAAAATCAAAGACGGATGTAAAGAAAGAAGAAAATGGCCGCGGAAGAACAAGAAAATTGTTGTTATGAATGCAACAAAACCGGGGGTCATATAGCTATGGATTGCCCATTGAGGAAAATGAAAGGAAAATCAAAGAAAAAGGCAATGAAAGCTACTTCAACTTGGAGTGATAGCGATTCAAGCTCATCCGAGGAGGAAGAGGAAGAAGTCAATGATAAATCAATAGCATTTATGGCTATCACGGATGAGGATATCCGCTTTGAAATTGAAGAAGAAAGCGAAGAAGAAGAGGTACACAATTCTGAATTACTTGATGCTTTTAATGGTTTAAAAGAATTGTGTGACATGCTTAAAAAGAAATTGAAGTTAGTTAAAAATGAGCATGCTATACTTAAAATTGAACATGCAACTAGTATGGATAAAATTCATGTTTTAGATTATGATATGATATGCTTAAAGGCTAAACATGAAAAAGAAATTGCATGCCTAAATGATGAAAATGCATGTTTAAAATTGAAAAAGCTAGAACTTGAAAATGCCATATCAAATATGCCATCTAGCTCTAAGACATGCAATTGTGAATCTATATTGAATGAAAATGTTTTATTGAACACTAAGGTTATAGATTTGCAATACTTACTTAGCAAATTCACATTGGGACATAAAAATTTTAATATGCTTATTGGATCCCAAAAATGTGCTTTTAAAAGAGAAGGATTAGGATATAGGCCTTACATTAAAAGAAAATTTTTGAAGAATTATTTTGTTAAGGCATCCGATTCTCATGCTAAGAATGTTGTAAATGAAAATGTCACATGTCATGCTTGCAATGAAAAAGGACATAAAATTTTTGAATGCATGTATATGAATGTGAATAAGAATGCATGGATTCCTCAAGGAATCAAAACTAACCCCAATGGACCCAAGAAAGTTTGGGTACCAAAGTGTCATTGATAAATTTGTAGGGGGGGCTTTGGGAATGGATCTTTAAAGAGAATTGCAAAATTGATCCCAAAGGCTCAAGGAAATGGGGAATTGCAACGGTAATAGGTAAACTCCGTATTCACAGAAACATTGGTACCGTTTCCTCTAAATTACGTATGTATGCATATTTCAAATTGATATAAATGTTTTGAAGCATACAAAATGATTAGGCAAGTATTCAAACTTCTATTGGTATCGATTTTCATTTGATATCTCTAATGCCTTAATCATATATTTAAACCCCTATTGTATTTCATTTGATATCACATTGAACTTATTGATTAAAAGCATATATGTGATCATTTGGTTTATTTTTCATTGAAAATGACTTTGCCATGTAACATAATTGAATAATCATGAAAAGCATGGATTTTGATTGTTTAGTAATTGGTAAGATATTCATAAGAAGACAATCATTAATATGCATTGAAGTCATTGATTTTAATTGGTATCATGATATATAATGACTTATTACATTTGATATCACAATTAAGGAGATACAATGCTTAAGTGATATGATATTCAATTGGATTCATTGATATAAATTGTTAATTGGTATCATGAGTACATAATCTTTTTGAAAATTGCATTATACATGATCTTTTCATCTTATGGCAAAAAGGGGGAAATGCCAAAATGTGCATATTTTTTATTTTGGTATCTTTTTATAGCACATATATAATTGGTATCTCATTTAGATTTAAATTTTACTTCTCCACTTTTTGATAATGTCAAAGGGGGAGAAATCATTAGAAATGAGATTAAAACTTGTTTAACCCTCACCCTTAGTTTAAGGGGGAGTAAATTTACTAATGTGTTTGTCAAGTTGTTATAGAGCTATTTTGAAGACAATCACACATTGAGGGGGAGCTTATGTTGAGGGGGAGCAAAATGGTCAAATTTGGACTCCAAGAAGCTCACAAGTTGCAACAAGTTTTAAGGGGTTGCCATCATCAAAAAGGGGGAGATTGTTGGCGACTTGGTCGCGTAATTGGATTTTGATGACGTCAACGCAATTGACGACTTCGACGTGCAAACACGAAGCAATACAAAAAGTGTCGAAGCATAAGGAGTGAAGAGCGAGAATGTGAAGACTAGCGGCAAATCGAAGATAATGATTAAGAGCTAAATTTTATTGTAAGTGAGTTTACTCAAGTGATCTAAAGCTCTTAGGAATCATACATTTTGCATCACTTGCATTTAAAATGGATTAGAATGCTTAAAGAATCATTTGCACTTTATTTGCACAAAAATGAATTTCTATGCACAAGTGCATCGGTAAATGATCTTCCAAAAACTATCAAACGGTTGAATTAAACTTCAAATAATATACCGTTAGATAGATATGTGTCTCTAGTTTGCTACGGTTCAAACGGAACATAATTCCGATGCATAGAACTTTTTCTAGAGCCTTTTTAGTACAACATGTTCAGATGTGCGTTTTCTGCATACACGTCACATTAGAAAAATTCCATAAAATTCATCTTAATGTTTTTGGAGTTGAATTTTTTACAGAAGCTAGATCTATGTGTCTAGTTTATGTATAAATTTACGGATCATGATTTGGAATTTTCTAGAGAAAGTTACGGCCAAAATACCAAGTGTCGTCAGTCTTGACTGATCATGCACATACTGAAACCAGGGAGCTCCATGCCGGTCCCCATGCCGGTTTGCTCGCCGGTCTCCATGCCGGTTTTAGCTGAGCAAATAATTCTCTCTGGAACCAGAGAGCTCCTCACCGGTCTCCTCGCCGGTCTCCTCGCCGGTTTGCTCGCCGGTCCAACGGCTAGTTTTTTGAACGTTATGTTACCGTTGGAGCCCTAGACCGGTATGCCGGTCCCCTCGCCGGTGTGCTCGCCGGTCTCGCTGTAAGTTGGGGAAAACTTTGCATTTTGTTATAAATAGAACCCCAACTCCTTTGCCTTAGGTTAGAGACTCAATACACAATCTTCATACATTCTCTAAGGCAAGAAAAGAGTGTCCAAAACCTTCACACACTTTAAACACTCATCCAAGCTCACACACATCTTCATATCATTTAGTGAGCTTAGAACACTTGGGTTTGCTCTCACACAATCTTCTTATTATTTGTGAGTGCCCAAGTGTGTTGTAATTCTTCTTTATCAAAAGCACTTGTGGTTTGTGAAATCCCATTGTTTGGGTAGTTTGTAAAGGTTGTGAGTGCACCTACGTAGAAAACTCAATCTTGTAAAAGGTTCGGAGTGCGCCTTGGCGGAAAACTCTTGGTTACGAGTAAACCACGGAAAACTCGATTCTAGTGGAAATCTTCAAGCGAGGCTTGAGGGAGTGGACGTAGGCACGATTTGCCGAACCACTATAAATCTTGGTGTCGTATTCTCTTTCCCCTAACTTTTACTTATTTGCAAGTTTATTTACATTTATATTATTAATTTGAAAACTTGCATATAGGTTGTTATTTACAATAGAGAAAATTAACCTAAGAGCCTAATGGTAATAAGAGCTTAAAATCGGCAAAGATTTTATAATTCCGCATTTATAGCGATAACCCAATTCACCCCCCCCCCTCTTGGGTATAGAGATTGTTTGTCGCTATTGCTTGTAGGTACTTTCAAGAAATACTTCCCACCAGAACTTCAAGGGTAGGGATGCTTGAGCAAGAAGAGTTAATCCTAGATCAGTGATGTGTCTATGTTTTCTTTCAATAACTCCATTTTGATGAATTGTATGTGGACAGGAATGTCGAAACAAGATACCCTCACTTTTCAAGTATGATACAAATGACATATACTCCACCCCCCCCAGTCTGACTGCAGAACCTTAATACTATGATTGTAATGTTTTTCAACTTGTGTTTTGAATGCTATAAAGGTAGGCAGGGCCTCAGATTTGAGTTTCAGAGGGAAAATCCAGGTGTATCTGGTAAAGTCATCAACAAAGGCTATGTAATATTTAAAACCCTGAATTGAAGGAACATGGGATGGCCCCCATAAATCAGTATAGACAAGCTCTAATGGTTGTGTTGATTTGGACTCTGTAACAGGAAAGTGAAGTTTATGAATCTTACCATATTGACAGGATTCATAAAATTTTGCAATAGAATTTTTATTGAATGAAAAATCATTACAAGTTTTCAGTATGTGATGTAACACAGTACTGTTAGGGTGACTAAATCTCTTGTGCAGCAGGTCTATATCAGTTGAAGAACTAGACCAGGATTTAGTATGTACAGAACTCAAAAGCATAGGACAGACTCTTGATACAACGGACGAATGTTGATCAACTTTATTGAAATTTAAAGAACTAAAGGTAGATAATATGGATATAGGATCAATGATTTGAGCGTGGATTTTGTTATTGACTCTAGAAACAGGTTCAATCAGAATCTTGTATAGCCCTTTCACAGCAACTCCCTCCAGCAGCAGAGTTCCCTTCAGCTTGTCCTTAATATAGCACATATCATCAAAGAACTCAACAATTAGATCATTATCAGTTGTGAGCCTAGATACACTTATGAGATTATTAGTAATGCTAGGCACACAAAGCATATGTTTTAAAATCAATGTGTTATTAGTGTTGTTTTGTGATGCAGTGGTGTAAATATAGCTATTACCAGTATGTGTGATAATTAGTCCTTGACCATTGCCAACAACTAATCTATCATTACCTCTGTATTCAGTCCTGTTATTCATCCTTGCTGCATCATTGGTCAGATGGTGAGTAGCACCACTGTCAATATACCAGCCTTCATCAGCAGCAATTCCACTGTTAGCAATAAAGGCATACATGTTCACTTTCCAATTTGCATTGCCTGAGCTGGAAGCTTGGTTATTTTGTGGCCTCTGAGTTGGAACATAGTTGTTCTTAAACCTATGATAGCAGATATTGGCAGTGTGTCCTGGTTTGAGGCAAATTTGACAAATTGCCTTAGTATTCCCTTTGTCATTATGAGAATCTTTATGGCTATCAGTGAACACTCATTGATCATTCCTATGATAGTTAAGATTGTTTCCATGATGACTTTGTTGAGATTTTACTCTTCCATATCCACCTCCAGGATTATAGCCATAAGCAACTGCCTTTCCCTTTCTTTGATTGTTAGTAGCCTGAGCATAATTGGCTGAAAAATTTCCTCTAGTATCAACTGAGTGAGATATGTTTTGTTACTCAATTCGACACTCGTGAGTCAACAAATGAGACAAGGCAGAGTTAGAATCTATTGAATCATTTCTACTAGTAATCATAACCACAACTGAATTAAACTCATGACCTAAACCTCCAAGAAAATGCATCAGAAAATCATCTTCAGTAATTCCACTACCAGCTGAAGCAAGATTATCAGCTATTGCACTCATCTTAGTGTAATACTCCATGATTGACATTGCATCATTCTTAACAGAGTTCAATTGCATACGGAGTTGTAAAACCCTAGCTCTTGATTAAGAACCAAAATGTCGATCTAATGCTATCCACAAATCAAAAGAGGTTTCACAATTAAGCACAAGAAGCAAAATACCTTCACTTATAGTCGTCATCAGCCACCCTAGGAGTAGTTGATCTTGCTTCCTCCATCTGAGATACTCAGAATTCTCTGTTCTTGATGAGGAACTGGAGCCGACACTTTCAACAAACTGATCAGGCATTGGAGTCGTTCTTGTGATGAAGTGATCATGTCCATTACCACGAATCAATGGTAGCACTTGTGATTTCCACAGAAGAAAATTTGTTCTATCAAGCTTGAGAGGAAGTGTTAATGAAAGAGACACATAGGCACATGAGTTATGATTTTGTGAGTCACTCTTTGGAGTTGAAGAGATGGTGTTGGCCATTGAAGCTCTGATACCAAGTCAAGATATTGGGGGTTTAGAGAGGGTGTTTGGAAGCTCAGAAACCTTTGGAAGAAAATGATTATTTCTTATTAAAATGAATCAGACGAATAAAAATTTATACTACAAGATATGTAACAGAAATGCCAGATGGCATGACTCTATTGGACACAGAGTAACTGAATCAAAGGTTGTTACATTGGAAGTGTTGTAAATTCTTCAATTAAAAGAAAGGGTATTTATGTCCTTTGCTCTTGTATAGGGGTGGTTACTAACCTTGAAGGGTTACAACCCCACCCCAAGGGGTGCCCCTTTGGCACCCCTCCATGCCTTATAAAAGAAGGCTCTACCCTCCAAATTTGGGGGTTGGAAAAATACACAAGAGATAAATCCTGCATTTCAGACACTTGGTTTTCCTTTGGTTTTGAGAAGAGATCCACCACCTTCCTTGTTCAATTACTTGTCAAGGAGTGCACCTTGGACAAGTAGCATCCAAGTTATCCTGGGAAACGTTGGCCATTGGATCCGTAGAGCACCTGTGACGGGGCCAATAAGTTCTTAAGGACAGAGAACTACTCGACTTGGAATCTCAGTAAATTCTGTTTTCTTAATTTTTGTCTTCATATATTTTTGTTTAGGGTTTTTGGCATATAGATTTTGTTGGAATTGATCTGTTGTGTTTGCATGTTAAATTACTGTTTGATTACACTAAATTTTACCAACAATCTTAAGAACTTATTGTATCGTGTTATTAAATAGTAATTTGCATGTTAGGGTTTTAATATTTTCTGGAAAATATGACCTGTGCATGAAAAACCCGTAGGGCGTTCGAACGCCCAATGCACGCGAAGGCTAAAAATTTGAATTCTCGTAAGAACGTTCGAACGCGTCTTCAAACGCACCTCGAACGAAAGCCTTCTGCCTTAGAACGTTCGAACGCGTACTAAACGCAACTCGAACGCAAACTCTCTGGAATCATTCTGTTCGAACGCGTTATCAAACGCTACTCGAACGTGAACTCTCTGGAAAACACATCGTTCGAACGCGTTATCAAACGCAACACGAACGCACACACACTGGACAGTCTCGTTCGAACGTAGTTACGAACGCGACACTAACGAAATAGTCCTGTACTTATTATAAACTGCAAACTTAAATAATATTAACTTAGTAAGTCATATACTGTTAACACATTAATCTTGGTAGTATAGATTTGAGTTATTATTAGGTTGTTCAAATATCACAAGCATACACATAGTGATAAAGTTGAAATTGTTTGATTGTTGCATAATTGGTTGAGAATTTAAAGTGTAATAATACACAAGTAATTCCATCCAATCTTGATTGAATTATATATATCTACATTTATCGTATATCACTTTGAACAAGATCATTCGTTGATCGTTGTGCAATTTGTCTTTCGTAGACTAATTGACCCTGTTGATTTTCCAGTTACATATGGCTAGCGGAAATATCACGGTACCGGTCTCTCATGGAGAAAAACCGGAGAAATTTGGTGGGGCAAATTTCAAACAATGGCAGAGCAAGATGTTGTTCTACCTGACAACTCTCCAGTTGGCAAAATTCCTCAAAGATCCTCCGGGTCCTGTGGAGGGTGAATCCGAATTGGCCAAGGAAGAGCGAGAACAGACTTGGATGTCTGGAGACTTCTTATGCAAGAACTACCTTTTGGGTGGTCTTGACAATACCCTATACAATGTGTACCAAGGCATGACTTCTGCGAAGATTCTCTGGGAATCTCTCGAGAAGAAGTATAAAACTGAAGATGCCGGACAAAAGAAATTTGTCGTGGGTAGGTTCATGGACTACAAAATGGTAGATTCAAGGACGGTGATGTCTCAGTTGGGTGAACTGCAATTATCATTCATGAAATATTGGATGAAGGAATGAAACTTTGTGAGACGTTTCAAGTTGCCGCCATAATTGAAAAGTTGCCTCCATCATGGAAGGACTTCAGGAGCTATCTGAAACACAAAAAGAAGCAGATGAGCCTTGAAGACCTCAGTGTTCGATTGAGAATCGAGGAGGACAACAGGATGTCCGAGAAGGTCAGCTACAAGACTCTGGAGTCTAAGGCCAACATCATTGAAGGTGTAAAGGGTAGCAAAAAGAGAAAGAACAGTGGAGCTGACTCTGGGAACAAGAAGTTCAAGGGAAAATGCTACAACTGTGGAAAGAGCGGTCATATGTCAAAAGACTGCAGAAACAAGAAGTCTCAGGACAAGGGCAAGAAAAAGAGAAATGAGGCTCATGTCACTGAAGGCGAGCAGCTGACTGATGATATCTCAGAGATGGAACTATCAGCAGTGGTAACTGAAGCCAACATAGTTGGGAATCCGAGAGAATGGTGGGTAGACACTGGGGCTACTCGTCATATCTGTGCAGACAGTAAGATGTTTTCCATGTACCAGAAGGTCGATGGCGGCGATCATCTGACAATGGGAAACTCGTCTACCTCTCAGGTGGTTGGACAAGGCACAGTGGTTCTGAAGATGACATCCGGAAAGGAGCTAACATTGAAGAATGTACTGCACGTTCCAGATATTCGGAAGAATTTGGTCTCGGGTTCTCTTCTTAGTAAGGCTGGTTTTAAGCTTGTATTTGTTTCTGATAAGTTTGTAATGACAAAGAATGATATGTATGTAGGAAAATGTTACCTGACTGAGGGCCTTTTTAAGCTAAATGTAATGACTGTTAACCGTGCTATAAATAAAGCTAGTTCGTCTGCTTATATTATTGTGTCACAAAATGTATGGCATGGGAGGTTAGGACATGTTAATTATGATACTATGCATAAATTAATTAACATGGACCTTATACCTAAATTTGCAATTGATAGCCAACATAAGTGTGAAGCATGTGTGTGGGAACACAGGATCTGGGCGACGCATGCTGTCCCGGGCTCGCGGCCCGATCGGGAGTACGGAGTAGCCACGGGGGACTAAACCGGAGAATAATGGAGTCGCCACCCGGTGTGAACCGGGAAAATGAGATTTAAGGCCGCACTCACCCCTCGCAAGGGAAGACCTCAAACCGTTGGGTTCGGAATGGTCCCTTACTCATGTCACTTGTAATGAAAGGATTTATATAATAATTTAAACAAGCTGAAGTAACACTTATTTCTAAGGGTATCATGCTTCTAAATTCACATTTATAAGATAAAATATGCGCCTAAACATACATGTATTTCACATATAAGATTGCATGCTTAGAAGTACATTAAATCAACAAACAGACAATTTCATTGGCATGTTGTATTCACGAAAACGCAAGCACATACTAACCACACAAGCACACATAGAGGCGAATCAAATGATGGTGAACATGTGATTTCATAGACATACCATAAACAAATAGCCATTATATTTCCATGCACAACAAAAAGGGTCGACTAAGTACATAATGCAAAAAGACGCTTAGGGATGCAATTAGGCATTAAAGTGAGCATGCTATGACATGGTGCAAAGGAAGATAGATATAGGCATAGACGCACATATGATGAAAATGACTCAATTCAGTGTGTTCGCGTTCGTGTAGCGTTCGTAAACGCGTTCGAACGGTAAACAGAAGGTTCGCGTTCGTATGGCGTTTGATAACGCGTTCGAACGAGACCCGACAGAAAACATGCGTTCGTGCGGCGTTCTGAAACGCGTTCGAACGGGGATCAGCAAGTGACCTCCAAAATGCAGTAAACAACACGACACATACATGGACGGATGAG
Organism: Zanthoxylum bungeanum; assembly: GCA_019454045.1. NCBI lineage: Eukaryota > Viridiplantae > Streptophyta > Magnoliopsida > Sapindales > Rutaceae > Zanthoxylum > Zanthoxylum bungeanum. Next base: position 135,500 of record SKCR01027533.1, read on the forward strand.
GATATGACATGTAGTAAACAATAACGGATTAAGGGGCGCGACAAATCACTGTAGCAAAGGTAGCTTTTAAGCATTTTCATCCCTCAAAGTGGAGGACCCTTGATCTCACTTGATAAGCCCATGCGCAATGCAATATGATGCATGAATTTTCAAAAAGACATTATGAAGCGAATGACTAAATAAAAGAGGCGCGGCGAAGTACTGCCGTAAAGGTGGCCTTTTAGGCTCTTTGTCTCTCAAAGAGAGGACCTTTAGACCAACATACTAAGCCCATGCGCAATGTGATATGATGCATGGTCATGTAAGAATACGTCATACTAAACAACAAAATAAAGGAAAGCGCGGCGAAGTACTGCCGTAAAGGTGGCCTTTTGGGGCTCTTTGTCTCTCAAAGAGAGGACCTTTAGACCAACATACTAAGCCCATGCGCGTCACATCACAATACATGAAATAAAGACAATAAAAGTGTAGGACTTCGTATGCCCGATTGAACGTACATTCAACCCAAACACACTTCGTCCGGCGCGGCGAAGTAGTGTCACAAAGGTGGCCTTTTAGGCTCTTCGTCTCTCAAAGAGGGGACCTTTGGACTAACTCACTAAGCCCATGCGCGTCACATCACAATACATGAAATAAAGACAATAAAAGTGTAGGACTTCATATGCCCGATTGAACGTACATTCAACCCAAACACACTTCGTCCGGCGCGGCGAAGTAGTGTCACAAAGGTGGCCTTTTAGGCTCTTCGTCTCTCAAAGAGGGGACCTTTGGACTAACTCACTAAGCCCATGCGCTCGATCGCATCATAACATAAATAAATAACATGCGGAAATTAAAAGGCGGAATAATAAAGTGAGGATAATCAAAATAACATAAAGCGAAATATACGCCATTTACTCAAGTGGTACGTGGAATTGTAGCCCAAGTACAGACCGCACTACCGTCCATTCGGAATCGGCTACGGAATTTACGTCTGGGTTTCCATCCTATATACCACGAGAGACAACGTATTTTCCGTTTTAATCAAGGGCCACAACACACATCACATGCAAGCAATATTCAATAAATGATTAAAACACAATTAAAAGAATCAATAAAAATCAAATAAAAAAGGTGTGAAAGGTACCCTCAGGTCTAACCTTTTAAGTCGTTTTTCGGACTCGCGTTTACAACCGTCGGAAGGGCTATCACTCCGCAACTTTTCTGGTTCACTTGTTTAGCGTCTTAACTTGTTGTTCCATTGTTTTCCCCGCTGTTTTCACTCCGTTTTGCTGCTGTTTCCTTGCGGTTTCTGCTTACTGTTTCAGGTCTCGTTTGTTCACTGTTTTGGCGATTTATGGACTGTTTTCTGTGGTTTTAGGCTACTGTTTTCAGGGTGCAATTTCGGTGATCAGGGACTGTTTTAGAGGCTGATTTGGTTGTGGTGATTTGATGGCAGTGCAGCGGGCAGTTTCCGGGCAATAACTGGGCTGATTTTAGGGTGTTTGTGAGGGTAGTTCACTGGCAGTTAGCTATTGAGGGTTGTGTGGCGTGATGGGCGTGTGGGTGATAAGCGTGGCTAAGGGGGGCTGTATGAGGCGTTGATGAACTGAAGCGGTGGGGTGTGTGTTTGATTGTGAGCGTCTAGGGTATTATTTTACGTGAAGGCTGGGTCAATGGCTGAGGTTTAGGATTGGTGAATGGCGCTTGAAGGGTTCATTTGGCTAAGGTGCAGGGCGTGGCAGGCTATCAATGAAGTTGGTTGAGGAGGGGCAAAGGTTATGTGTAGCAAGGGCTGGGTTTGTATGGCTATGAGTGTCTCGTTAGGACCAGAAGGTGCGTGTGAACAAAGACAAAATGACGTGCTAATGTGCTGTTGCGTGAAGGTTATGCAGGCAGTTTGAGGGCTGATGACTTAGGCATAGATTAGGGCTGCTTGTGGCTAGTTGTTTGTTGAGTGGATTGAGTGGCCAGAGAGGATTAGGGCTTGCATGAGTATTTAGGTTATTGCTTTGGTGTTTTTGTCACTGCCGAGGAGAAGGAAGAAGTCCTTTAGGGTTGCAATTAGTCATGCTTATATAGTTATCAATTAAGGTTTGCATGGCTTAATTAGGAAATAAAATCAAGTATTTTAGGTTTATTATTTTAGGTAATGGAATTGTGTATTTTAGGTGATAATATCTTTAATTTAGGTGATTGATTGTTATTTAATTAGGTGAGTGATTTATTAAATTAGGAATTAAATTTTTTGATTGATTTTAATTTGGAAGTGAATTATTTAATCTTTGTATTTGATTTTTGACTTTATTTGATTTAATTTTAATTGCAATTAATTTAATTTATTAATTTAATTGGTTTGTAATTTAGATTTAACATTTAATTCAATTAATTGATTATTTAATTTCAATTTAGTTTTTATATTTGTGAGTTAATTAATTTTAATTGTGAATTGGTTTAATTAGATTTTATTTTAATTAGTTTGTGAATTTAATTTAAAATTTGTGACATATATTTTAAATGTTTTAATTATTTTGATTTGTGACATATATTAATTATTCCTTTGGATGTGATTTAATGGGCTTGGGCTAAGGTTAAGTTTTAAAACGGAGATCCAACAGCGAACCCGAAGCTAAACACGTGAACTAAATCCGACAAAACCGTCAATTCTTGACTCTTCCCTTCCGACGTCCGTTTCCCGCGATTTCCGCGACTTAAAAGATAGTGCCTCCAAAGGAGGCTCATCATCGGGTTTCACATGCAAAAATACAATGCCTACAGTCGCCCCCACTTTGATGGGACTTGTGCAGTGTGTGACAGTGACAATCCTATCAAAGTCTATGCAATGCATTTTTACTTACCTGGCTAGCCAACTGCCACTTGACTTTCCACGTGTTTGAGTTGATTTGGGTGGTGGTGAGGTGCTGCGACCCCTGGTTCATTCCCGAACCGTGTTGTGATGTGGTCCATTCCCGAACCGTTACTGTAAGGTGGTCCATTCTCGAACCGTTACTATGAGTTGGTCCATTCCCGAACCGTTACTGTGAGGTGTTCATTCCCGAACTGTTACCGTGAGGTGTCCATTCCCGAACTGTTACCGTGATGTGTCCATTCCCGAACCGTTACTGTGAGTTGGTCCATTCCGAACCGTTACTGTGAGTTGGTCCATTCCCGAACCGTTACTGTGAGTTGGTCCATTCCCGAACCGTTACTGTGAGTGGTCCATTCCCGAACGTTACTGTGAGTTGGTCCATTCCCGAACCGTTACTGTGAGTTGGTCCATTCCCGAACCGTTACTGTGAGTTGGTCCATTCCCGAACCGTTACTGTGAGTTGGTCCATTCTCGAACCGTTACTGTGACTTGGTCCATTTCCGAACCGTTACTGTGACTGGTCCATTCCCGAACCGATCTGTGACTTGTCCATTCCCGAACCGATCTGTGACTTGGTCCATTCCGAACCGATCTCCATTTACTGTGATGTGGCGTGATGAAGTCCATCCCGAACTGTCATCGTGCGGTGGTCCATTCCCGAACGATCTCCATTCCCGGAGTGCCATTCCCGGCGTGCATTCTCGGCGTGCTCATTCTCGAGCTATCCATTCCCGGACTATATCTCCATTCTCGGAGTGCCATTCCCGGCGTGCTCATTCCCGAGCTATCCATTCCCGGACTATATCTCCATTCTCGGAGTGCCATTCTCGGCAGGACTGATCTGATGTAATATGGGCCTCGCCCCCAGAGTGCCGTACCCGGCAGTGCTGACCTGATGTAATATGGGCCTCGCCCCCAGAATGCCATATCCGGCAATGTTGATACTGAAGTGGGCCTCGGCCCTAACTGCTACCGATATGGGCCTCGCCCTTAGACTGATACTGCTGATATGGGCCTCACCCATGTGATTCATTCCTGAAGACTGCTGACATTGTACTGTTACTGCTTCTTGTTTGGCTCGTCTTTGCCGCTTTCTCTTTTTCTTCTTTGAAACCTGTTATTACAAAACAGAACAAACACAAAAAAGATGCGAATATGTTACGTGTATGCATGCATGCATGTTCCTATCCCGTCGGGTTTGGTCTTCCATCAATCCACTTGGTGACTGCTTAGTCTTCTTTTCCTCAGGCAAACCACTGCTTCAATCTGTCTATGTTGATCGGCTCCGTGGACTAATTCCCTTCCAAGTCTGATAGTTTCACTGCCTCTATTTCCCAATTTCTGAATGTCTATCTTATCTTTTCTGTTTGCTTATTGCGAAGGTTCCCCGTGTTCATCACTGGATTCCATAGTACCAAGGTTGAATACTTTTCTCAAATATACTCATATTGCAGAAGAGTTTTAGCGAAATGAACGTCTTTATTATTGTTGAGGAAAAGAGTTCGAACAAGTAACAAAATCAATGTCATTAAAAACTGGATCAAATAGACTAGGAGGAACATCTCCATCATCCGCAGCACTGCCTTCTTCCTCGGCCCATGGTTCTTCACTGTCATCCATGTAAGAAGCTTGATGGTTGATGGCTTCTTTTCATGGGTTGGGTATTTTATGGGAATCTATGAGATCTTGAATTTCATGCCTGAGGCGGGTGCAGTTGTCGGTGTCATGGCCATGTAGCTGGTGGAAGTGACAATAAAGGTCCACATTTATGTGTGGTGGTGGGGGGTGCGGAAGTGGCTTGCCTTCTAAGGGTTTCAAGATTCCTTGTCCCTGTAACTTTTCAAATACCTTCGACAAAGGTCTACCAAGGTTGGAGAATTGCCGGTTCCTGATGGCAACAACCTCGACAGTAGCGGGCTTAGTCTCAGAATACCCCCCAAAAGTCCGCCTATTCTGGCCATAGGACTTTCTGTTTTCAGCCTCCTCTTCTTCAATATCCATGACAGTTTCCCTCAACTGCCGAAAATCAGAAATCATCGAAGTCATCCTCCTCAGCTTACTATAAATAGAGGGCTTGGTGCCCTTGATGATCATTTTGATTTGGTCCTTCTCAGAGGGCCGAGTCTGCATTTTCAGAAGCTGGCTTCTCCAGCGGTCTACATACTCCTTGAAGCTTTCTTCCGGCTTCTGCTTAGTGTTCTCCAAATCACGGAGTGACAAGTCAATCTCCAAGTCTGTAACATACTGCTTCAGAAAAGCATCAGCTAGTTCCTTCCAATCTTCCTTAACCTTCTTTTCAAGGCTATGATACCAAACCACAGGTGCCCCCTCGAGTGACATCCCAAACATCTTTTGGACTTGGCGCGTGTGATAGGCCCATTGAACTCATGACTGAGACATATTGCTGCAGATGGACCCTCGGGTCTCCGTTCCCATTAAACTTGGCCATGTCCGGCATTTTAAACTGAGCTGGCAGCTGTTCTCCGAACGTCATTGCCTCATAATCTAACAACTCTTCATTTTTACCCCTCATTTTACGGGTAACTGTTTCAACCTGATCCCGAAGCTTCCGAAATTCTGCCTGAGACCCCATCACTCTGCCTGTTGCATATTCTGCCATGTCATCATCAAAAGTGGGGACATCATCCCCTAACCCATTCGGAGGCTCCTCACGCCTTACATTCTCAGAATCTCCCCGGCACGGGGCACAGCCATATTTGTCATGGCAGTAGTCAAGGCTTGCAACTGTTCAGTAATCTTGGCGAAGCCATTTTCCAACTGATCTATCCGGGATACCTCAGTATCTGATTCACTCATGTCTGTTCTCGGTATTTTGGTGAGTCTTCCCTTTTTTCTAACCCAACGGGAATCTATGATGGCTTTCAGAACAAAGGGTTAACATGATGTATGTATGCATGATGTGCATAAGAAGTATATAACATATATTAAATCAAATAAAATTCTCAAACAAATCGGCCTATTATCATTTTAGAAGCTTTTGGGACAACTGTCATAAGAGTGAACCCGTCCCAGTTTAAATGGCCCAACGAGTTCATGTCTTATGGCAAAGAGCCCAACTAAATCCAAATGATAAAATTCCGAACACAATCATAACATGGCCCATTGTTATTTAGAAGCCTTTTGGCCCAATCGTCATAAGATGTGTCCTTGTCCCAGTTTAAATGGCCCAACAAGCCCATATCCCATGATAAATGGTCCAAATGGATCCAAACAACGATGTTCCCAAACACAAGAAAGATGATGCAAACATGACATAATAATTTTTACAAAGTGGCCCATCAACATTTCAGAAGCTTTTGGCCTAATAGTCATAAGGTGCGAACTTGCCCCAGTTTAAATGGCCCAGCAAGCCCGCATTTCTGACAATAGTCCAACCGCATCCAAATGAGGATGGTCCACAAGCACATACTCAAGGAAATAATTGTTACTTTAACCATACAAACCGGTCTATGAGTGGGTTAGCAAGAGTATAGACAAAGGCTCTCACCGGCGAAGGATGGCCCACAACTAGGTCTCCCCACTCAAGGGTTCGAGCAACCAAGTGAGCGCACCCTTTTTTATACACTAAGGTACGTGCCAATGAGCTATGGTGTGTGACGGACTGTCAAATGGATTTCCCGTTGTAGATTCCCCAGAGGGAAGGTGGAGCGAGGCTCACTTAAATACCCAAGCCTCTTAGGCTCTTATCGCTTGGTGTCAGGAATAAACAACGAGTCCTCCAAATTAGTCCATCACAAAAGGCTACGAGTAGATGGCTATCTAGGTGCCTTCACAGCTTTTCCTTCTAGAAAGGTAGTGAGTGAAGGAAGACACCAAACCATTACCTAGCCTCAAAGTGCCTTTGATTAAACCCTCATTTTATCCACTATAGACACGGTCAATTAAAACATAAATCCAAACATTACAAGACAATATTCGGGGCCGATTCTCTATCCCCAGTGGAGTCGCCAGACTGTGGGAACACAGGATCTGGGCGACGCATGCTGTCCCGGGCTCGCGGCCCGATCGGGAGTACGGAGTAGCCACGGGGGACTAAACCGGAGAATAATGGAGTCGCCACCCGGTGTGAACCGGGGGGGAAAATGAAAGATTTAAGGCCGCACTCACCCCTCGCAAGGGAAGACCTCAAACCGTTGGGTTCGGAATGGTCCCTTACTCATGTCACTTGTAATGAAAGGATTTATATAATAATTTAAACAAGCTGAAGTAACACTTATTTCTAAGGGTATCATGCTTCTAAATTCACATTTATAAGATAAAATATGCGCCTAAACATACATGTATTTCACATATAAGATTGCATGCTTAGAAGTACATTAAATCAACAAACAGACAATTTCATTGGCATGTTGTATTCACGAAAACGCAAGCACATACTAACCACACAAGCACACATAGAGGCGAATCAAATGATGGTGAACATGTGATTTCATAGACATACCATAAACAAATAGCCATTATATTTCCATGCACAAACAAAAGGGTCGACTAAGTACATAATGCAAAAAGACGCTTAGGGATGCAATTAGGCATTAAAGTGAGCATGCTATGACATGGTGCAAAGGAAGATAGATATAGGCATAGACGCACATATGATGAAAATGACTCAATTCAGTGTGTTCGCGTTCGTGTAGCGTTCGTAAACGCGTTCGAACGGTAAACAGAAGGTTCGCGTTCGTATGGCGTTTGATAACGCGTTCGAACGAGACCCGACAGAAAACATGCGTTCGTGCGGCGTTCTGAAACGCGTTCGAACGGGGATCAGCAGCAGTGACCTCCAAAATGCAAGTAGTAAACAACACGACACATACATGGACGGATGAGGATATGACATGTAGTAAACAATAACGGATTAGGGGGGCGCGACAAATCACTGTAGCAAAGGTAGCTTTTAAGCATTTTCATCCCTCAAAGTGGAGGACCCTTGATCTCACTTGATAAGCCCATGCGCAATGCAATATGATGCATGAATTTTCAAAAAGACATTATGAAGCGAATGACTAAATAAAAGAGGCGCGGCGAAGTACTGCCGTAAAGGTGGCCTTTTAGGCTCTTTGTCTCTCAAAGAGAGGACCTTTAGACCAACATACTAAGCCCATGCGCAATGTGATATGATGCATGGTCATGTAAGAATACGTCATACTAACAACAAAATAAAGAAAGCGCGGCGAAGTAGTACTGCCGTAAAGGTGGCCTTTTGGGGCTCTTTGTCTCTCAAAGAGAGGACCTTTAGACCAACATACTAAGCCCATGCGCGTCACATCACAATACATGAAATAAAGACAATAAAAGTGTAGGACTTCGTATGCCCGATTGAACGTACATTCAACCCAAACACACTTCGTCCGGCGCGGCGAAGTAGTGTCACAAAGGTGGCCTTTTAGGCTCTTCGTCTCTCAAAGAGGGGACCTTTGGACTAACTCACTAAGCCCATGCGCGTCACATCACAATACATGAAATAAAGACAATAAAAGTGTAGGACTTCGTATGCCCGATTGAACGTACATTCAACCCAAACACATTCGTCCGGCGCGGCGAAGTAAGTAGTGTCACAAAGGTGGCCTTTTAGGCTCTTCGTCTCTCAAAGAGGGGACCTTTGGACTAACTCACTAAGCCCATGCGCTCGATCGCATCATAACATAAATAAATAACATGCGGAAATTAAAAGGCGGAATAATAAAGTGAGGATAATCAAAATAACATAAAGCGAAATATACGCCATTTACTCAAGTGGTACGTGGAATTGTAGCCCAAGTACAGACCGCACTACCGTCCATTCGGAATCGGCTACGGAATTTACGTCTGGGTTTCCATCCTATATACCACGAGAGACAACGTATTTTCCGTTTTAATCAAGGGCCACAACACACATCACATGCAAGCAATATTCAATAAATGATTAAAACACAATTAAAAGAATCAATAAAAATCAAATAAAAAAAAGGTGTGAAAGGTACCCTCAGGTCTAACCTTTTAAGTCGTTTTTCGGACTCGCGTTTACAACCGTCGGAAGGGCTATCACTCCGCAACTTTTCTGGTTCACTTGTTTAGCGTCTTAACTTGTTGTTCCATTGTTTTCCCCGCTGTTTTCACTCCGTTTTGCTGCTGTTTCCTTGCGGTTTCTGCTTACTGTTTCAGGTCTCGTTTGTTCACTGTTTTGGCGATTTATGGACTGTTTTCTGTGGTTTTAGGCTACTGTTTTCAGGGTGCAATTTCGGTGATCAGGGGACTGTTTTAGAGGCTGATTTGCGGTGATTTGATGGCAGTGCAGCGGGCAGTTTCCCGGCAATAACTGGGCTGATTTTAGGAGTGTTTGTGAGGGTAGTTCACTGGCAGTTAGCTATTGAAGGGTTGTGTGGCGTGATGGGCGTGTGGGTGATAAGCGTGGCTAAGGGGGGCTGTATGAGGCGTTGATGAACTGAAGCGGTGGGGTGTGTTTGATTGTGAGCGTCTAGGGTTATTATTTTACGTTGAAGGCTGGGTCAATGGCTGAGGTTTAGGATTGGTGAATGGCGCTTGAAGGGTTCATTTGGCTAAGGTGCAGGGCGTGGCAGGCTATCAATGAAGTTGGTTGAAGGGGCAAAGGTTATGTGTTAGCAAAGGGCATGGGTGTATGGCTATGAGTGTCTCGTTAGGGACCAGAAGGTGCGTGAACAAAGACAAAATGACGTGATTAATGTGCTGTTGCGTGAAGGTTATGCAGGCAGTTTGAGGGCTGATGACTTAGGCATAGATTAGGGCTGCTTGTGGCTAGTTGTTTGTTGAGTGGATTGAGTGGCCAGAGAGGATTAGGGCTGCATGAGTATTTAGGGTTTATTGCTTTGGTGTTTTTGGTCACTGCCGAGAAGGTGAAGTCCTTTAGGGTTGCAATTAGTCATGCTTATATAGTTATCAATTAAGGTTTGCATGGCTTAATTAGGAAATAAAATCAAGTATTTTAGGTTTATTATTTTAGGTAATGGAATTGTGTATTTTAGGTGATAATATCTTTAATTTAGGTGATTGATTTGTTTAATTAGGTGAGTGATTTATTAAATTAGGAATTAAATTATTTTGATTGATTTTAATTTGGAAGTGAATTATTTAATCTTGGTATTTGATTTTTGACTTTATTTGATTTAATTTTAATTGCAATTAATTTAATTTATTAATTTAATTGGTTTGTAATTTAGATTTAACATTTAATTCAATTAATTGATTATTTAATTTCAATTTAGTTTTTATATTTGTGAGTTAATTAATTTTAATTTGTGAATTTGGTTTAATTAAGATTTTATTTTAATTAGTTTGTGAATTTATTTAAAATTGTGACATATATTTTAAATGTTTTAATTATTTTGATTTGTGACATATATTAATTATTCCTTTGGATGTGATTTAATGGGCTTGGGCTAAGGTTAAGTTTTAAAACGGAGATCCAACAGCGAACCCGAAGCTAAAAAACGTGAACTAAATCCGACAAAACCGTCAATTCTTGACTCTTCCCTTCCGACGTCCGTTTCCCGCGATTTCCGCGACTTAAAAGATAGTGCCTCCAAAGGAGGCTCATCATCGGGTTTCACATGCAAAAATACAATGCCTACAATTGTTGAAGCAAAAATGCATCGAACATCATTTCATTCTATAGAACGTAGTTCTGAACCCGTGGAACTTGTACATACTGATGTATGTGATATGAATATTGTGCAAACAAGAGGCGGTAAAAAAGTACTTTGTCACTTTTATCGATGACAGCACAAGATTCTGTTATGTGTACTTGCTGAGAGAAGCAAAGCCGAAGCAATTGAGAGCTTCGTACACTATAAGAACGAAGTTGAAAACCAACTTGGCAAGAAAATCAAAAGAATCAGGAGTGATAGAGGTGGTGAATACGTTTCACCATTCGGTGAATATTGTTCTGTGCACGGAATTATTCACGAAACCACTGCTCCTTATTCTCCTCAACAGAACGGAATTGCAGAACGCAAGAACCGAACGTTGAAGAAATGATGAACGCCATGTTGACAAGTTCGGGACTACCCCAGAACTTGTGGGGGGAAGCTTTGCTTTCCGCGAACTACGTTCTTAACAAGCTTCCTCACAGAAGGTTGGACAAGACACCATATGAGTTGTGGAAAGGTTTCGTACCTTCTTACAAATACCTCAAAGTGTGGGGGTGTCTTGCCAAAGTAATGGTTCCTAAACCTAAGAAGGTTAGAATAGGACCCAAAACTGTTGATTGTATATTCATTGGATATGCTCGCAACAGTAGCGCGTATCGATTCTTGGTACACAAGTCGGAGATTCCTGACATCAATCCGGAGATGATAATTGAGTCAAGGAATGCGACATTTTTTGAAGAGACGTTTCCTTGTAAGGAAAGACAGCGCACAGTGTCTCTCAAAAGAACGACTGACGCTGTCAATGACAGTGATCAGGTTGACCTAGAATCAGATAAACATGTTAATACTGAGACAATCGAGCCTAGACGTAGCAAAAGAGCTAGAACGTCTAAGTCGTTTGGTCCCGATTTTCTGACATACCTGTTAGAAAATGAGCCTCAAAGCTATAAAGAAGCTATGTCTTCTCCTGAGGCACCTCTTTGGAAAGAGGCGATAAATAGTGAGATTGATTCAATCCTACAGAACCATACTTGGGAGTTGGTTGATCTTCCACCAGGTTGTAAGCCATTGGGCTACAAATGGATATTCAAAAGGAAGATGAAAACGGATGGATCAATAGATAAGTACAAGGCAAGACTTGTCATAAAAGGTTATAGACAAAAGGAGGGCCTTGATTACTTTGACACCTATTCACCAGTGACACGTATCACATCGATAAGAATGCTCATAGCCATAGCAGCTATATTTGGTCTTAAAATACATCAAATGGATGTAAAGACTGCATTCTTGAATGGTGAATTGGATGAAGAAATTTACATGGAACAACCAGAAGGGTTTTGTGTTCCTGGACAAGAACGGAAGGTGTGCAAACTTGTAAAATCCTTGTATGGATTAAAACAAGCACCCAAACAATGGCATGAGAAATTTGACAAAGAAATGTTGTCAAATGGGTTCAAAACCAATGAGTGTGATAAGTGTGTGTACACTAAATCAACTCAAAAGGGATATGTCATTGTGTGTCTCTATGTAGACGATATGCTAATAATTGGTAGTAATCATGAAATGATTCAGTCTACCAAAAACGTGTTATCCAGCAGATTTGATATGAAAGATATGGGGATAGCTGATGTAATCCTAGGGATTAAGATTTCTAGGACATCAGACGGATATATATTATCACAGACTCATTATATTGAGAAGATACTCGATAAATATATCAAAGGGGATCTAAATGTAGCTAGAACCCCTGTAGACCTAACTCTTCATTTATCAAAGAATACTGGTTCAAGCATATCGCAACTAGAGTATTCGAGAATCATCGGAAGTCTGATGTATCTCACGAATTGCACACGACCTGATATCGCTCAAGCTGTGAATCGGCTTAGCAGATATACGAGCAATCCAGGACACAACCACTGGAAAGCCATAGTAAGAGTTTTGAGGTATCTGCGTGAAACTTCAAAATATGGGCTACATTACGAGAGATATCCTGCTGTACTAGAGGGTTACAGCGATGCTAACAGGATATCTGATACGGTGGATTCCAAATCCACGAGTGGATTTGTTTTCACACTTGGTAATGCAGCCGTGTCATGGAAATCCTCGAGGCAAACGTGTATTGCCCGGTCTACTATGGAATCAGAATTCATAGCGTTAGACAAAACAGCGGAAGAAGCAGAATGGCTTAGAAACTTCCTGGAGGATATTCCTAGTTGGCCCAAACCGGTGCCAGCGATTAGCATACATTGTGATAGCCAATCGGCAATTGGGAGAGCCCAAAATACAATGTATAATGGTAAGTCTCGACACATACGTCGGAGACATAATACCATACGTCAACTACTCTCAAGTGGCATAATAACGATCGATTATGTCAGGTCAAGGAAAACCTAGCGGATCCACTAACTAAAGGTTTACCTCGAGAGCAAGTTGAGAAGTCATCGAGGGGAATGGGCTTGAAGCCTATAATCTAAGATTGTCATTGTGGAAAACCCCTAGTTGATTGGAGATCCCAAGATCTAGGTTCAAAAGGGACAACATAAACTTTGTGCAATTCAAAACAAGCACTGAAGAGTTTCGTACTCTTTCCCATTCCGTGGATGACGCTGAGTGCTGTCTGTCATTAGTGAGGATAAGCTTTGGCTTTTAATGATCACTATATTAGGAGATGAGTCCTAATGGGGGTAAAGACAGATTACCTCTTCATAGTAGATCACCTATTTCAAGTAAGAAGTGAGGCCGCTTCCATGGGAACCTTTAAAGGCGGGTTACCCTAGAGTGCTTGATGAATCCAGGACTGTTGTTCAGGGCCAAAATGAACACAACCGTAGAACGGGAAAATGGTTGAATTAAAGCTGTGTGTTGGCAATTGTCTTGGTTTACACTAACGGCAGAACAGTTCAAGACTATGGGTCACTGGTTTGCCTAGTAAATCCGATTGTCATTCACTAGGAAAGGTTCAAGGCGAAAGCTACCTATTTCGATGCAGTTTTAGCTCACGGTATCTCTCTCACGTGTCTGAATGGATAATTGAAGAATTGTGGGGGATTGTTGTAAATTCTTCAATTAAAAGAAAGGGTATTTATGTCCTTTGCTCTTGTATAGGGGGGTTACTACCTTGAAGGGTTACAACCCCACCCCAAGGGGTGCCCCTTTGGCACCCCTCCATGCCTTATAAAAGAAGGCTCTACCCTCCAAATTTGGGGGTTGGAAAAATACACAAGAGATAAATCCTGCATTTCAGACACTTGGTTTTCCTTTGGTTTTGAGAAGAGATCCACCACCTTCCTTGTTCAATTACTTGTCAAGGAGTGCACCTTGGACAAGTAGCATCCAAGTTATCCTGGGAGAACGTTGGCCATTTGGATCCGTAGAGCACCTGTGACGGGGCCAATAAGTTCTTAAGGACAGAGAACTACTCGACTTGGAATCTCAGTAAATTCTGTTTTCTTAATTTTTGTCTTCATATATTTTTGTTTAGGGTTTTTGGCATATAGATTTTGTTGGAATTGATCTGTTGTGTTTGCATGTTAAATTACTGTTTGATTACACTAATTTACCAACAATCTTAAGAACTTATTGTATCGTGTTATTAAATAGTAATTTGCATGTTAGGGTTTTAATATTTTCTGGAAAATATGACCTGTGCATGAAAAACCCGTAGGGCGTTCGAACGCCCAATGCACGCGAAGGCTAAAAATTTGAATTCTCGTAAGAACGTTCGAACGCGTCTTCAAACGCACCTCGAACGAAAGCCTTCTGCCTTAGAACGTTCGAACGCGTACTAAACGCAACTCGAACGCAAACTCTCTGGAATCATTCTGTTCGAACGCGTTATCAAACGCTACTCGAACGTGAACTCTCTGGAAACACATCGTTCGAACGCGCGTTATCAAACGCAACACGAACGCACACACACTGGACAGTCTCGTTCGAACGTAGTTACGAACGCGACACTAACGAAATAGTCCTGTACTTATTATAAACTGCAAACTTAAATAATATTAACTTAGTAAGTCATATACTGTTAACACATTAATCTTGGTAGTATAGATTTGAGTTATTATTAGGTTGTTCAAATTATCACAAGCATACACATAGTGATAAAGTTGAAATTGTTTGATTGTTGCATAATTGGTTGAGAATTTAAAGTGTAATAATACACAAGTAATTCCATCCAATCTTGATTGAATTATATATATCTACATTTATCGTATATCACTTTGAACAAGATCATTCGTTGATCGTTGTGCAATTGTCTTTCGTAGACTAATTGACCCTGTTGATTTTCCAGTTACATATGGCTAGCGGAAATATCACGGTACCGGTCTCTCATGGAGAAAAACCGGAGAAATTTGGTGGGGCAAATTTCAAACAATGGCAGAGCAAGATGTTGTTCTACCTGACAACTCTCCAGTTGGCAAAATTCCTCAAAGATCCTCCGGGTCCTGTGGAGGGTGAATCCGAATTGGCCAAGGAAGAGCGAGAACAGACTTGGATGTCTGGAGACTTCTTATGCAAGAACTACCTTTTGGGTGGTCTTGACAATACCCTATACAATGTGTACCAAGGCATGACTTCTGCGAAGATTCTCTGGGAATCTCTCGAGAAGAAGTATAAAACTGAAGATGCCGGACAAAAGAAATTTGTCGTGGGTAGGTTCATGGACTACAAAATGGTAGATTCAAGGACGGTGATGTCTCAGTTGGGTGAACTGCAATTAATCATTCATGAAATATTGGATGAAGGAATGAAACTTTGTGAGACGTTTCAAGTTGCCGCCATAATTGAAAAGTTGCCTCCATCATGGAAGGACTTCAGGAGCTATCTGAAACACAAAAAGAAGCAGATGAGCCTTGAAGACCTCAGTGTTCGATTGAGAATCGAGGAGGACAACAGGATGTCCGAGAAGGTCAGCTACAAGACTCTGGAGTCTAAGGCCAACATCATTGAAGGTGTAAAGGGTAGCACAAAAGAGAAAGAACAGTGGAGCTGACTCTGGGAACAAGAAGTTCAAGGGAAAATGCTACAACTGTGGAAAGAGCGGTCATATGTCAAAAGACTGCAGAAACAAGAAGTCTCAGGACAAGGGCAAGAAAAAGAGAAATGAGGCTCATGTCACTGAAGGCGAGCAGCTGACTGATTTGGCCTTGTTTACAAAGAAGTTTAAGAAATTTCTTAAACTTAGGAAGAGTGGCCATAGCAGTGATAAAGATATGGAGAATAAGCCTAGAGATATTAGACATGGCAATAGAGAGTCTAGATGGGATATGGATAATAGATCCCGAGGTGTCCAGTGCCATGAATGTGAAGGATATGGGCATGTTAGATCTGAGTGTCCCACATACCTTAGGGCTAAAGGCAAGAAAGCCTTGGCAGCATCACTTAGTGATTCTGAAGGTGATGACTCTCCTAAAGGCAATTATATTGCTTTTATTGCTAGTGTGACTGACTGAGAGAGAGATTGTTGTTAATGATGCTGATTCAGAAGTCTCTATTGATGAGTCTGTAGATGAGGAAAGTCTTCAAGTAGCTTATGTTAAACTATTTAATGAGAGTTTAGCTATTAAGAAGACTAATATAGAGGTCAATAAAAGGCTGAAAGCTGTAGAGCTAGAAAAGAATGAAGCTCAAGCAAAATTTGAGCATAGCCTTTTGATGGTAGATGACCTAGAGGAGAGGAACAGAGGCCTAATTAATAGGGTCCAAATATTAGAAACTGAACTTGAAGATACTAGAACCCAGTTGTCTGTATTTTCTAGTGAGAATAAAAACGTGGACCGTATGTTAGGAATTATTCCTGAGCCTAACTGTGATAAGGCTTCTTCTTCCAAAGATGTGCCTGTAGCAGCTAAACATGACTTAGGCAAGAAACCTGTTGAGTGTAGTCATGTTATTCTTCCATTTATTCCTCGTCCTGTGACCCAACCTCGATCTAGAGGTGCTGTGGGTAAACCTCGCTCTCGTCTGAGGTTTGTGCCTGTGTGCCACCACTGTGGCAAGGCTGGACATATTAGGCCTAAGTGTTTCATATTGCACAAGCAAAAGAGAAGGCCTCAGAGTATGTCTCCTAGATTTGATTCATCAAATCTAATGTCTCAAGTTTCTGCACTAACCAAACAAGCTCAATTTTTGAGTGAGAAACTTGCTTTGTTGTCTGGGAACTCTCATGTGGAAGAGGTTTCTAGAAAGGTTTGGGTGAGGAAGCAAGATGAATTTCCATCTTCTTCTGTATGTCCTAATGGACATGATGAGAGTGCACTTCGGTGTAACTCTGCTTAAAAGATGCATTTTTATTTTCCCATTGCATGTGTGTGTGCGTGTGTTTTATGTTTTTGCACGTTTATTTTGTTTTCACTGCATATGGGTGTGTGTGTGTCTTGTTTTTGTTATATGTCCCTTGGTATATAGGATGGAAACCCGGACATAAATTTCATAGCCGATTCCGAATGGACGGTAGTATGATCTGCACTCGGGATACAACTCCACGTACCATTGGATGTTTTGCAAGCCTGTTTATGTCTTTATTTTTATTTGTTAAAATCAGAAAAATTCAAAAAAAAATAGAAAATGAAAAAAAAAAAATTATTATTTTTTTTTCGGCTTGTTAGAGCATGAAAAGCTTATATATGTGATCCTGGTATGTAGGATATATGATTATGCATGTATGATATGCTTTTATTTTTCTTGATGCTCTATATGCATGAGGTGTGTGATAAAATTTTGGTATATATTGTGCTTGCACTTTCACATACACGTTTTTATTTTGTCAAGGCTTGGTCGCATGTATGAGTTTTTGGAATGGCAATCTAATCTCTTCCATGCTTTGTTTGCTTAATAGTGTGACCTTTGACTAGATGACTTTGCTATCCCCTTGTAAAAGCAAAAAGAAATATATTTAAAAAGAAAAATGAGACTCAAGTGCAAAAGAGCCAAATGGCCAAACCCAAAAGATAAGGGCAAAAACCCTTCACTCGAAAGAGTTATTAAATATGAACTCATGATATTTATGGGGTAAATAATATAGCATGCAACTAATGTTGCTTTTTTCAGGTCCTAGTGGTGCTGGGTTTGAACACCTATTTTGTGGACTTGGTTTGTTTAGAGATGGATTTCTTTAGCTGTGTCCAGCTCATAAAATAAGGTCTTAAGCCTTGATTCGTTATGCACTTTATTTTCCACGCAAGTGCTTTATATGCTTTGGTGTTTATGTCATATGCATGAGTGTTATACTTAGCCTCTTTTAAAATGATGCATATTGTTTCATGTCATAAACAGCTGAATATTGACTGGGTATCATTGTATCAGCTTGAAATGTTGTTTCAGTCAGCTTTTGACAGGATTTGTATTTATCTCAGTATGTGCCTATGTGTGCTTCATGTTATTGCATACCAATTTTTTTTTCTTCTTTCTTGTGCACCTTTCTGAGTTTTGATTTACTTCACGTGTTTTATTTTGCTAACTTTATGTGCCTGTTAGTGAGGGGGAGTAATTCCTCGTTGTTTATGCTCTTGCATGTGTTTTCTCATGTTCTCCTGTTATTTATCCTGTTTCTTTTACCCTTTGTCATTTCGTGACAAAAAGGGGGAGAGTAATATATTAAGGGGGAGACCTTAATATATATGAGAGAGCCGTAGAATATCCTTTAGATATCTCCGTTTTAAGGGGAGTTAAGATTAAGGGGGAGATGGATTTCTACTTGTATATGCATGAGATTTTTACATGCTTTATGTTCTATTTGATTATCCCAATGCTTTTCACGGTATATTGTTGTTTGTGGATGTTTCAGGTAGCAGGCATGTTGCTGCGGTGGCATTATTTTCAAGACTACTTTGTTAGGTGTTAGATCGAGTCCATTTGTAATAAGTCACTGTTTTGATGGTTGACAGTTGACTATTTTCATTTTGGGTCTATTACCGTAGTCTTTGTATTAGGTAGTGTTTTGTCACGGAATGCCAAAGGGGGAGATTGTTAGTTCCATTTTTATTGGCATGTGTCCGTGACAAAACAAGTTCAATTGAGTTGTAATCTTTCTTGAAGATCTTTGTGCAATTGGACTGGTTTCTGGCTGCTGTGCATCAGACATACGTTCGTGGTGCGTTCGTTGCAGTGTTCGAACGGTTGGCGTTAGTGTCACGTTCTCTATTGGGTTCGAACGGGCACATTCCAGAGAGCAACGTTCGAGGCACGTTCTTGTGGGTTCGAACGGGAGCATTCCAGAGAGCTCACGTTCGTTGTGCGTTCGATTGACGTTCGAACGAGTCTTCACAGAAGGGCGCGTTCGTGTAGCGTTCTAGTAAGCGTTCGAACGCGACTGCGATCTGAACGCGTTTTTGGCCTGCAAAACCCTAGGTTTTCACCCTACCTATAAATATAACCTTTAGCCACCATTCTCATCAGTGAAACATATTCCTTTTGAGCCAAAACCTCTCAAAGCTTTCAACTCTTAATCCACCATTGAAGACTTCTTCATCTCCTTGTTCTTCTCATTAATGGTGTGATTCCATCTTTGATAAACCTTCAACACAACATAACCCAAAATCCCTAATCCTTTAGAGTTCTATAGGAGGAGTTTTGGTAGTCGGAGTTCCGGCGTTCAGAGGTGATACAATCTACTCAGAGACTTCAGAGGTTCTGAAGAAAACCGTGGGTCGCGGGCTTGAGGAGTTGCCTTGAGTTCTTGCAGTATAGAGGTACTTGAGTCGGTGGAATTGCCACCATAGGTCTTGACCATCACTGTAAGTTTTTCTCGATATAGTGGATTGGGCTGGTAGCCGATATACCCGGAGTGGTTTTTTACTCGGAAGAGTTTTCCACTTCGTCACCGAAATTACTTGTGTTGATTTTGTGTGGTTTGATTATATTTGCTGCTTTAATTATTGTTATTGTTTTTACATTTGCAGCATATTTTATTTATTTGTTATTGTGGTTGCCTGTTAAATTTCCTGTTGCAATTCCATAGCAGCAGTAACAGGACTTGTCCTGCTTATTGTCTGTAATTCCGCATAGGGTCAGAACTTTGGATAACCCCGAATTTTCAGGGAGGCAAGTCGTGATGATATTAAGTTGGAAAATATTTATACTAATGTAAGACATATATTTATACAGAGAGAAGAGGAAATGTGACCGACGTAAACACACACGTATAACGCAAGCGCACGTATCGTTCAAGTAGTATAAAAATATCGATCCCACGAGGACTTAATTCCTACTGTTGTTATTAATTATTGAATCTATTTATTTACAAATATCTAATTAAATGGAGAAGAGAATGATTGTTTGATTGGTTGAATGTGGTTTTCCTTAATTAAAATAAATAAAATAAACAAAAGAAAATACTAAGGAAAATAACAAAAGACACAAATATTTAGGGTTGTGAATCATTCTAATATCTTTTAAAAGATGAAGTGATTATTTTATGTTTATGTAATAAATTGGTTTACTAACCTGGAACACGAAATTATGCAAAAGCCTATGTCGATGGTCAGACGCAAATACCAGTTTAACTCAATTGAACCATATGTCTATGTCAACCAAATTATCTGGATTCATTAAGTTTAAGTTCCAATTATGGCTACCCCCGCCCGACAGGTATATGTCTATCCTGTAAGGAAATCTATTAAATGGTTATCTATCCTCAAGGAAGATCGTGGGCTATTTAGTCTAAGGCTGAAACCTAAAATCCTTACGTCTAGTTCATTTTAGATTTACCACATCAATCTTATTGGTGATCAGACAACAAGAATCATTAATCTTAAGACTTAATAAGTAAACCTTTAAATTACCCAAACTATAAAATAATCCCTTATAAACCGGTGATATTAGAATTCATCACAATCCCAGATAACTAACACATAACTAGGGCTAGTAAAAACTTAAACAAAATAAAAGACATAAAGTAAATACTGAAAATTAAATACTGAAAAGTAAATTGCTGAAAAGTAAAAAAAAAAATGAAAAGTAAAAGTAAAAAGTAAAAAAAAAATTAAAGTAAATTGTTGAAAATAAATTGCTGAAATTAAATAAAGTAAAAGTACAATAAAAGAAAATGCTGGGGTTAGAGGATCAACTTTTATTACTACTATTTTAGATATCTCCCTTAATATAATATATTAACTTTGCGTGATAATTACCAACCGGCCATATAGGCGGTATCCTGATTACGTCAAATTAATAATTAATTACCAACCGACCAACCAGGCGGTATCCATATTTAGTCAGGTTAAAATCAATTTATAATTAATTACCAACCGACCAATATAGCGGTATCCTCATTAAGTCAGGTTTTAAATAGTTTATATATTATAATTAAGGGAGATTAATCTAAATAGCAATAATAAATGCTTTACCTTTTACCCCAGCAAGGGGGAATTACCTCCTCATTGCTTGAAAAATAAAAACTGAAAAAGTAAAGAAAGAAAATGTTTGTGCGTAAAAGTAATTTGCGGAAAGTAAAAACTGAAAAGTAAAGAAAAGAAAGTGCGAAAGCGAAAATTAATTACTGAAAACTGAAAATAAACAAACTAGATACAATCTTCTTATTTATTCTTAAGGAATTTCAAAGAAGAAAGTATGAATTTTACAAATGAAATGACTTGGTATTTATAGGCAAAATTTTTCATCCATCAAATCATCCATCAAATTCTCCACCAAATCCATTATTAATTTCTCCACTAATTACTCCACAAAATCTATAATTGCTCCACTAATTGCTTATCTTTTTTGGTGGTGATTTGATAATTTTTATTAATTATTTATTAATTTATATTTTACTTTGAAAATGATTGATAATGACTTTAATAATTACACACCACACACTTCTGGATGGTTCATCCATTTTGGTCATGAAATCATCAGAATTAAAAAATATTTTCTCTTTCAAAGTTGTAGATCTTTGAGTCTTTTTTAATCTGGAACTTGAATCAGCTCAATCCGATATAGGAATAAAACGTTATGCCCAAAATATTACAGATGCGCAAAATTGGAATTTCTAAAACTGCACTTCGTCAAAAACGCCCTTTCAAGTTTACAATCTCCAAAATTAAAATATCAAGTCCAATAATTGCCCTTATTTGACCCATATTTCGTCCTAAATTATTTCATTGAGATCCGATATTATTTTATCTGCAAAATAAACTAAAACACATCAAAACGTTCATCAAACCCGAGAAACTAAACGAAATATTAAGTTAAAGAGGCGGTAAATATTGATATATTTTCCGCTCATCACACCCCCAAACCTAACATTTTGCTAGTCCTCGAGCAAAACAACAAAATAAAATACAAGAAACAATTAAAATTAAACTAAGCCACTTTCGTAGGGATCACGGTTGCATTTAGCATATGCAACAAGCCTTTAAACCCCTAGATGTCCCTAGTGGACGAGTTGTAGTCTCGTGAGGGTTTACAGCAATGATACCCACAAACATTTTATAAAAGTAAAAATGTAGTGAAACTAATGCACACAAAAGAAAAAAGACAAGCGAAAATAGAATAATGATGTTAGTGACTAATCAGGTGAAACTTATACTCCATGTTACCAGTTGTTTTCTTTCTTTCTAAATTACTGAATAAGTAAATTCTCTGTATACACAGCCAACACAATATTAAACAACTTATTTTTGCCCACAACAGTCATAAGTGCAGTTGATAAGAGAGTAATATTTTTGTCCTAAAGTTCTATCAGATTTCACACCTTTTTGTAGTAATGGAATAATTTTTCTCATTTTTCTGATTTTTTCTTTGATTTTTTTTTTTATATTTTTTATTTATATACAATATCTTCCATTTATGTAACGAGTGTTGGGTCGGTGGCTCCCAAACCAGTTGGCTTTAGGGCACCAGGTGTTAAGACACCCATAAGGACTTAATACTCAGACTTCAGATATTTTTGCAGCATCTTTGATCCATGTAGCGAGCTTTGGGCCAATGACTCTCAAACCAGTTGGCTTTAGGGCACTAGGTGTTAAAACACCCTTACAGACTTAATAACTCGGATCTCGGATTTTTTTTTTACTCCATTACTTTTTGAGATGCTTCCTCCAATTAAACTAGAGCACTGAATATTACAAACTTTTCAATTTTAGCTCATGTTCGTATGTTACTATATATGTTGATAATACCTGTCAACTGAGCATATGAAGATCCATTTTAGTCAGTGTTAAGGAGAATTCACAAATTAAATAATTCAAAAGGAAATAAACAAAAATTAACTTTTTTCGAAATAGGTTTGAGATACGTCTCAAGAGTGGAAACTCCTTACTCAGCTATCTCTTACCAATTTCACATTTTTAGTCAAAATAAAAACACAAAAAATGCAAAATATTTTTGTAATTTTTGAAAAATTTCAATTTTTGTGTATTTTTCGAAAAATTTTGGACTAAAAATAAAAACAACACACAAACTAAAAACAAGGTACTGATCAACTAATTCCCTCCTCCAAACCTAAATGAGACATTGTCCCCAATGTCTTAAACAGTAAAATGAGAGTTAAGAAGGTCGTACCTGATTAGCTGAAAATCTACAGGAAATTAAAGGTTAAGATCCAGATTAATCCTACGCCTCTTACCACGATCGTCCTCGGACCAATTTATCTTTGAAAGGATAGGGTCAACTCGTGGTTCATAGGCTATGAGTTGGTCTATTAGATCCGGAGCAGTTCTGGCTGTAAAGAAGAGTTCTTTCATAGGTTTTGACACGAACCCATTTCTCCGGGCATCATCAAGAAACACACAAATAAAATCATAAAATTCATCAACGTTGAGCAGTCCAAGCGGTTTCTGGTGTATGTTCAGGTTCGCCCAAGATAGCACAATAAAAATTTCTTCCAATGTTCCCAAGCCACCTGGCAAAGCAATAAAAGCATCAACACGATTAATCATTTCTACCAGTCATTCAGACATACCTGGCACGATCAGTTCCTCTCCGTTTGATGGTTCAATAAGATTTGCCTCTGCCAAGGGTTTTGGGATGATTCCCAAAACGTGACTGCCTCCTTCCTGTACAGCCTTTGAAACGATCCCCATAAGTCCAAGATTGCCTCCGCCATATACTAAGTGCATATTCCTTGCAGCTAAGACTCGACCCAATTCTTGTGCTGCTTCTACGTATTGTGGCTTAACACCAACACTACTACCACAAAACACACAGATGTTTTCAACTCGTCTTCTTGAAGTGGCTTCCATTTTTTATGTATTTCTTTATCAAATCAGGATGCCTTCAAGAGTGCAATGACGGGCTGAATTTATAATACCTGAAAAAGGGTGAGTAATAATAGCATTAGTATCTTCCAGAGGACGTTTGTTTGCTAAACAACAAAATGAATCGTGAAAGGTCAAAAAGTCCGGATCCTGTCTACGAAAATAAAGATAATTACAACAGAAAAGCAAATCAAAGCAATAATTAAGGCAACAGAATTGTGTATGCAATACGCCACTCGCTTAGTATAAATTCATTAGGATGCGTCTCAAGAATTAATTCTTTACTCGGCCATCGCTAATGAATTGTTTCTCATATTTGTGATTGCCAAACATCATTCCTTCTGTCTTAAAATGCTTCGTTTGTGCCTTTCCCTACAAAAATAACAAACAAAATTAAAAAGTTTACACAAAATATGAAAATAAATTACAACAAATTGCATGGGTTGCCTCCCTGCTAGCGCTAAATTTTTCTTCTTCAGCCAGACGTGACTGAAATTCATCTGTTAAGGAGGTTTCAATGTCATTTTGGATGTCCGATTAAAGACAATCCCGTGAGCGTTGCTTTTGAAGGGTCTCTTCCAACGGTAAAGTGGCAAAAAGAGTTTTGTCTCATTCAGTGCTCGTGCCACCTTTTTTCTCCTTGTTGTTCCAGTGATTCCTGCAAAGAAAGAAAGAAAATCAGGAGGTCTCATATGGTGCTTGACTTGGAATGGGAGTTCCATTCTGTCAAGCTTCTGGGCGATATCTTTGATTTGTACTCCCCAAAACAGCGATGTTTCTCCTGAATGCTCTGGAACTTTATTAAGGTCATACATTTTCTCCTTCATTTGCTCTGCTTCTTGTTCCACATTTTCTTCACATATGTATTGTAAAATTTTTGTATTCAGCTCTTTATCTGTCATCTGTGAAATACATGCTTCAAAATTATCAACCCGATGATGCAAAGATGTTTCTGACATTAGGTTTTCATCCTCTGATACGACCGGAATGGATGGTTCAGATAGATCTTCTTCAAACATCATGGTAAAGCATGCTCCAAGATCTTCATTTTGAGGATTGAAAGTTTGATCCTCCGTTGTTGGTGCAGTTGGTACAAATAGATCAGCTTCATCCTCGTCAGAATCTGAATAATAAAAGTCAAATTGAGACTTTGCCGGTTCGGACTCCTGAACCGATACCTCTGGTTGTTGATACTGCTCAGCCTCCTCCTCTGTTGAAGTGTCATTGTGAAATGATTGGTACTCGAAGGCTTCATCAGTGTCATCTGAAACTGGTTCTTGAGGTATGTAGTTCTGGTTTTCTGTGAATTGTCTCATTTGATCGGTCATCCTCTGAATGAATTCTGATTGTCTCTGAATTTGTGTATCTAATTGAGCTTCCCGTTCTTCGAGCCAATGTTTGAGCGTGTGATCAACTGATCTTCCTCGGATGGTTCTGTTTGTTGATGAAGATCGTAGATGGATGGTGGATAAGATGGATAATATGATGGTTCTTCGTACCTTGAATGATTCCAATAATTCTGCCACTCTGAAAGGTATATACATTGATCGCTCGGGTGGTTACCATCACATATTACACATCTCCCCATTTCGTTCTGTTGAGCAAATGTAGAATTGCTTGGTTGTGGCATCCAGTGATAATCATTGGGCTGGACAACAGGCCTCAGAAAACCGGACTGTTGCTCCCAGATGTGGGGTGTATCTTCTTGTAAGGTTCGTAATCTCTCAATCTCCCAGTAGGGTTCCATTTTTCAACCACCTGAAAAAGAAAGAAATAAAAATTACAGATAAAAATAAAGAAAATTAGATACAAGTAAATTAGATAGCTTCAAAATTAACAACTCAAGAAATATAAGTCCCCGACAACGGCGCCAAAAACTTGACCTGCGTAAACACACACGTATAACGTAAGCGCACGTATCGTCCAAGTAGTATAAAAATATCGATCCCACGAGGACTTAATTCCTACTATTGTTATTAATTGTTGAATCTATTTATTTACAAATATCTAATTAAATGGAGAAGAGAATGATTGTTTGATTGGTTGAATGTGGTTTTCCTTAATTAAAATAAATAAAATAAACAAAAGAAAATACTAAGGAAAATAACAAAAGACACAAAGATCTAGGGTTGTGAATCATTCTAATATCTTTTAAAAGATGAAGTGATTATTTTATGTTTGTGTAATAAATTGGTTTACTAACCTGGAACACGAAATTATGCAAAAGCCTATGTCGATGGTCAGACGCAAATACTCAGTTTAACCCAATTGAACCATATGTCAACCAAATTATCTGGATTCATTAAGTTTAAGTTCCAATTATGGCTACCCCCGCCCGACAGGTATATGTCTATCATGTAAGGAAATCTATTAAAGGGTTATCTATCCTCAATGAAGATCGTGGAAAAATTAGTCTAAGGCTGAAACCTAAAATCCCTATGTCTAGTTCATTTTAGATTTACCACATCAATCTTATTGGTGATCAGACAACAAGAAGCATTAAGCTTAAGACTTAATAAGTAAACCTTTAAATTACCCAAACTATAAAATAATCCCTTATAAACCGGTGATATTAGAATTCATCACAACCCCAGATAACTAACACATAACTAGGGCTAGTAAAAACTTAAATAAAATAAAAGACATAAAGTAAATACTGAAAATTAAATACTGAAAAGTAAATTGCTGAAAAAGTAAAAAAAAATGAAAAGTAAAAAAAATTAAAGTAAATTGCTGAAAATAAATTGCTGAAATTAAATAAAGTAAAAGTACAATAAAAGAAAATGCTGGGGTTAGAGGATCAACTTTTATTACTACTATTTTAGATATCTCCCTTAATATAATATATTAACTTTGCGTGATAATTACCAACCGGCCATATAGGCGGTATCCTGATTACGTCAAATTAATAATTAATTACCAACCGACCAACCAGACGGTATCCATATTTAGTCAGGTTAAAATCAATTTATAATTAATTAACAACCGGCCAATATAGCGGTATCCTCATTAAGTCAGGTTTTAAATAGTTTATATATTATAATTAAGGGAGATTAATCTAAATAGTAATAATAAAAGCTTTACCTTTTACCCCAGCAAGGGGGAAATACCTCCTCATTGCTTGAAAAATAAAAACTGAAAAAGTAAAGAAAGAAAATGTTTGTGCGTAAAAGTAATTTGCGGAAAGTAAAAACTGAAAAGTAAAGAAAAGAAAGTGCGAAAGCGAAAATTAATTACTGAAAACTGAAAATAAACAAACTAGATACAATCTTCTTATTTATTCTTAAGGAATTTCAAAGAAGAAAGTATGAATTTTACAAATGAAATGACTTGGTATTTATAGGCAAAATTTTGCCTCCATCAAATCATCCATCAAATTCTCCACCAAATCCATTATTAATTTCGCCACTAATTACTCCACCAAATCCATAATTACTCCACTAATTGCTTATCTTGTTTGGTGGTGATTTGATAATTTTTATTAATTATTTATTAATTTATATTTTGCTTTGAAAATGATTGATAATGACTTTAATAATTACACACCATACACTTCTGGATGGTTCATCCATTTCGGTCATGAAATCATCAGAATTAGGAAATATTTTCTTTTCCAAGTTGTAGATCTTTGAGTCTTCTTTAATCTGGAACTTGAATCAGCTTAATCCGATATTGGAGTAAAAAGTTATGCCCAAAATACGACAGATGCGCAAAATTGGAATTTGAAAAACTGTACTTCGTCAAAAACGCCCTTTCAAGTTTCCAATCTCCAAAATTAAAATATCAAGTCCAATAATTGCCCTTATTTGACCCATATTTCATCCTAAATGATTTCATTAAGATCCGATATTATTTTATCTGCAAAATAAACTAAAACACATCAAAACATTCATCAAACCTGAGAAACTAAACAAAATATTAAGTTAAAGGGGCGGTAAATATTGATATATTTTCCGCTCATCAAAATGCTTGGCGACTGGCGAGTCGAAAGAGAAGAGGAAACGCTTGCTAGAGATGAAAAGAAGTTGATGATTTATATATTAAAATTAAAACGACGCCGTTTAAAATTTTGGGTATTAAATCGAGTATTAACTTGTTCTCATTAGGTTCCAGAACCGGTTCTAAATTTGATTCCAGAAATCAGTTCAATGGTCCAGCTCCGGTTCCCTCCATATCAGAACCGAAACTGGACCGTATAAATTCAGTTTTTCGATTTTGGAACTGAAATTGGTCTGGTTCTAACCGATTCTGGGTAGAACCGAAACCGATGCTCAGCCCTAATTATGAAGACATTTAACCATGATTTTTTTGTTACAAAATTTGAAAAGTTTTGCAAAAAATACCGATGGATTTATGGATATAATGGTGATTTCAATTTTAATTATGTTAACATAAACCCTATCATATAAAATCAAAAGTTATTTTATTTTGTGACTTAATTTTTCTTTTTACAAACCCTAGCCACCCTTGTTCTTGTTTTCTCTCAGGAGTTGAAAGAAAAAGAAAGAACAAGGAAAAGAAAAATAAGTGTGTGACAAAACTTTATTTCTGTAAAGAGTTTAGAGATTTAAGTGATGAGTGAAGCCCACACTTCATTCTTTTGGTAACGAGTCATAGCACAGATGATCATTTGGTATTGAAATAAATTCTTCATTTTTCTTTTCCATAGCACTCACGATAGTGAACAGAAAATTTTGCTCACTGCCGCCATTTTTATAAGTCATTTGTGAGTTGTTTGTGGTAATTTTGCTCAAAATTTTGGAAACACAAAGGACTATTTTGTGGAGGTTTTGGGACTATCATGGAGTCATTATTTTTCCAAAACAGTGGTAGAAAAATCAGTGAACAGCCAGTATAAAAATAGTAAGCTATGCGCTCGTAAAGAGTGTTTTCTGTATGCAAAACATTCCAATTTTTGGGCTACTGTTCTAAACAAGAAAAATCATAAAAACAGAAGTAAAATAAGTCTAAAGGGGCTGGACAGTTTCGGCTAAGAAGAGGAAAAGTCATAATTTTTTTTTAAGATTGATCTCGATGCCTAACGTGTTTTCCTTGAGCGTGAAATCGTTTCCTACAACTTACATATATTGACATTCAGCCACGTTGGGCACATGTACATGTGGACCACTGATATCGCAATCCTATTGACTGCAGTCAGTGTCTATCTTCTCCAAATTTTGTCATCTGCATACATGAAATTCTGTAACACGAAATAGAAAATGGAGAAGTAAGTTGTATGAACGGCCTAGTTAGTGAACATTGGAATTAAATGTATAACAACGTGACATTAAATGTATAAGTGAAATTACTTCAAATCTGGTTCATGGAGCGTAATTAAATCAATTACCTTGAACTATAAATCGTATATATATGCATAAACTGATACATGAACTAAACATTTGTAACATGACTTGTGAATTGATTCCTGATAACATGATTGTAATATGTAAGCATGAAAAAATGAAAATGAACATGTTTTGATACAAAAACATCAACGTGAACTAGGAACATCATCATAAACTGATAAATGTGAACACGAATGCAATCGAAATCATGACTTGAAATATATAATGTGTAAACGTGAACTGAAATTTATAAACATGTCTTGAAATCTATAATCATGAATCATTACATAAACATGAAAATTGTCCAAATGGGCTTAAAATAACTTGTCATGAAAGATCTCACCATTATCATAACCTAAGGGAGTGATACCTACTTAACGAGACCTAACATCGCATATGTATGGGAATATGAAATGTCTAAGAGGGTCACTGAAAGACCGTTAGGTCTGTTGAGTTGAAAATACCCGGTATAGCTATACGTGAGGGAACGACACTCTACTGGTGATTTGAAAATATTTTATTTTACTTATTCTTGTAAATCATATACAGGAAAACAATCATGAAAATCATAGCTGAAAACTTGAAACGTGATCTATAAACCGTGAAACATGGAAACTTAATCACAACTAACACGTAAGAACATAAATCATGACATGACCTGAAAACTACAACCATGACACTTAAGAACATGATAATTCGATGCTCTCCCTATAGACGACATTAATTTGAGCCTAACAGTTCTGAGTCCAGTTAAAATTTGACTTTAGATGGGTCTGAATTTATTTAGTATTTAGTCTTGTGATGACTTCTTGTGTAAATGCACCACCAAGATTAGTTACTTCATCTTCTTTCGTTATGATTGCGATTAATTGTTAAATGTTTATTAAAATTTTGAATGTTTTCTTCTAAAAGAAGTCATTCTCTTTGATATCTTATTGGTTTATATAGCATTATGCGTGTAGAGATTTCAATCATTGGCTAGCACTTGTCCATCACTGAACTACTCTCAATGGCATAAGGTATACTTGTCATAAGACATGCTGAAATATAACAATAGGTGTTATTACACATGTTATTATAAATGATAAACTAAGCTTGCATGCTAAGTGGATTACTATTAAAGTCCACTAATCTTGGATTATGGTATGTGACATCATGTACTTCGAATACTGACGTTGGAGTCGAAATGCCATTATTATATTGTTTAGATGGATTTTGAGCTTTATCCTCTTCGGAATAGGTCTAGATCGAATTGAATTGATCTCGAAGTGTCTATACTTCAGAGTGACTTCGCCTCGTAGTGATGTTATTTCAGAGTGACGTCACTTCAGAGATAAATTCTTGTTTGAGATCATCTCAACCTTTCCCGTCTATCGGTACTGTACGTTTAACAGTGCCATGACATATGTCATTATTTCATTGGACCTCTGCCTGTCTGTAGCAGTTATACAAAAAAAAACATGCTGAGAAAGATTCATATAGGTGGCGACATGTAGTTAAAATTTTAATTTCAAAATATTTAGGTAGGACTATTTTAATTTTAATTTTAATTTTTGACTTTAAATTTTATTAATCATTAATCTTATGCAATCAAACAGTAAATAAATTGACATCAATTTATCTTTGAATATTGCTAGTCATTGATCACATCTTCATCAACATAATGAAATAAAAGAGTGAGAAAATACCTAAAACAAACAAAGAAAAAAATAAAATTCATTTTTTTGCATACATAAACAATTGCCAATTTCTCCTAAATAACTCACGACAAGCATCTTACTTGTCACAACAATCTTCAAATAAAAACAAAACTTCGACAAAGGCACACTTGATTATTAAAAAAAACAAAACAAACAAAAACAATTCACACTTAGAAGAATAGCTTGTGAAAAAGAGAGAAGCAAAAAGATGTCTGAAGTATCAAAATAAGATCTTATATCAGATTGATCATATGCTGTCCAGATCAATTTGGCCTCCTACAATTCTTCCTGATCTCACCATGGATCCAGTGAGGGGACTGATATCACCCATCTTGATCATTGCAGCAGCAAAATCAGAATTGAAAGTGTTAGAGTTACTTCCATAAGTGCTGACCAGAGAATCAGTGGATCCTCCATTGAACAAGATTTGATCAGAGTGAAGCAGGGCCCTTTTGGTTTAAGAGATTCTTATGGTATTGGTTGTCAAAATTATTTGGACTTTGAAAATCCAATGGAGCTAGATTATCATCTCCTGTTCCTGTAGGGCTTGGGCAGTTCCCTTGTCTATTTTTGGCAAATGAACTTACAATGTTGCTTTCATTGTAATGCGATTCCTGAAGAGTAAACACCTTGCTTGCCCAATTGTATGTGCTCCTGGAATCAAAATGAAGAAAGTTGTAAAATCTATTAATAATTGTGTGTGTTTTAACGATTATTTGGTTTAGTTAGGGAAGATGAACGAAACCCTATTGTTATTTTATTTCAAGAATTGATTTTCACATCAAATCTCTGACTCTCCATATCTTGTGCCATTAAATTACAAACTTAATTGAATCTTTTTAATGACCATGGATTTTAGGATTAGGTCTCATTTCTACATGGATCCTACTTATCTCTCCCATATGGGTATTTATCTCATGAATATTGATCCAATATTTAATACAAACTTATTAGACAATAGATCACAATTCTTGAAGCATAAGGGGGAATGGTTAATTTCGACAAGCAATCAAGAGTTCTAATTATTTTCCGATTGTATAATAGAATTTTTAAAATAATAAAATAGATTTGCGATTTGAATCTCGCTCACACTAAACTGACAAATAAAAAAGAAAAGAGAGAGGTTGAAGTATACCGGATAAAGCAACCATGTCCTTGGCAGAGAGGCCTTATCCTGGAATTGTTGATGAGGTTGCGTAAAGTAGAAAGTAGGAGGAGGATGCACTTGAGATTAGTAGGAGGAGGGATGATGACAACTATTTGCAGCGATAAGCTAGCTGTTTTTGAATCCCTTCTTCCAAGTTTTAATTCCCAACTTGGCCCTCCAAGCTGCATAAATAACAAAATTTATTATAATCATTAAAATTGAGTATTTCAATGGTTAATTAAAAGACTAATTCAAGTAACATAATTTTCCAATCATAAAGCTAGCTAATTCAACGATTATATTATATGATTATCGAGAGCATTAAATTTGTAATCATTGACTTTAAAAGTTTAATTTAAGTTATAATCCGGGCAATCCTGGTGGGTTATATTAATTATTTTGGATCATATACGAGTTTGAGTTCTGAAAATAGAGGCCGTATAGATAAAAGATAATATAAATCATAATTTATTTTATTTAAAAATTTAATTTTTTCTTTAGGTTTTGGGCTCTAATATTGGGCCAACCAGCTGCCTGTGTCGATGATCCCTAGGACCACCTCTCGTTGTTGACATTCAGAGAAATGACCTTAAGTTGTCTTTTTAATTTTAGAGGCTTCTTTAGGTGTTTAAAAAATATATATATAAATTATATATTAACAATGAAAAATATAATTTTTTAAATTTGATCCTATTTTTAGCTTGACCAACCACATGTAGTTTTGTTAAGAAATTGGTTTCTCCAGCCGGACATTATAAGATCTAACCATTAGCATTTTATGTAAATGTTTTATATGGAGAAGAAGAAGAGGAGAACATACAATGATCGGAAACTGATCGAGGCACAGCAGCAATGGATTAAATATATACAATTTAATTTGGTTTACTGTGTTTCTTACAACAACTTTGAACAAGCAAGTAAACCGAAACTGGAATGTACAATTTGAACAGGTGAAAACAAATGACAAAACACAATTAATAGAACCTGACAATTCGAAGAAGAGAAATGCGAAAAACAGTAAAAATCAGTGCCCAGCGATGAAGGCAGAATTCCGAGGCTTTGTTTGATGCGGGCAACAATCTCCTTAAAAAACAAATTCGTCCCTACCGATGGTGCCTGAAGATGGAGGAAGGTAAGGGATCAGGAGGAAGAGGAGATAGTAGAGTAGGACAGCGAGACGTCCTTAAAACAAGGATTGCCCTGCAAAGGAAAAACAAAAAAAAAAAAGAGGAAATTGGGCACCACCAAATCGACTTGCAACGAACAAGAAGTGCTTGAACTCTTCTAAAAAGAAACTTAAAACTTGTTCTGTATTCAACTCAACAAAAACGAATACACACATCTATAAAAAGAAATTAACATGCCAATTAATTGAGTTAGTGGAGACCTTCCATTTGATTTGTAACCACTTAGTTAATTAATAAATTGAATTAACTGTTATGGAACATCAAAAGCTTGGAAAAAATAAAGAGGAGGCTTGCAAAAATTCGCTAGGCCGGGCTCGCACATTTTGGTCCGGCATTCGTGTACGCAGGACACGCGGGTGCACACGAGCCAAGCTTGATTCGGATTTGATTTGCACCCCCCCCCCCCCCCGCGCACGTAGAGAGAGCCTCTATCCTTACAACTCTTACCCATCTACATATGAGCAATCATATATAAGCATAATATTCCCTCTATAGCTTTCCCATATGGGACAAGCTATTTTTCTTTATTTCCAACACCAATGGGGTGAACTTTGAGCAACAATTTCTCATTCACCCAAGCACCATTTTAAGCATATGAATATACCATTTCGAACTACTCACGGAGGAGTATCCGAATCATTCAATAACAACCACTAACACGAAGTGGACCATGCTTAAAATTGTGCCTCAAAATGCTTATTCATAAGCATTTTCCAACAATCCCCCACATGAATGAAATTGGCGAAAAACGTTGAATAAAATTATTTTATAAAACATTTTATTTTGACCTAGAAGAGTTCAACGGTTCAACACCTGCATAGGATAGGTAGGCCTCAGCCTTTGAACCTTCCCTTGTGAAAATATATCTCATTTACTGGCTGACAGTGGACACGATGTCATTGAACTGTACTGCCGTTCATGTAAATGGAGAACATATATCACACAGATGTTTTACCTAACACATCTGAGTTCTCATTGTTATGCTCATTTTGGCCATGAACATCAACCTGGTTCTGCAAGAGTTTCTAAGAATTGTGCCCCGTACAATTCCCTTTGAAGCGGCCCCACTTCTCTCTCACATAGGTGATTTCTTATTTAAGAGCATCTCGTAATACTCTGCTCGGATTCCCGACGCATAAGAATCATTAAAAGCCTTTGCTTAACCTCAATCCATACGAGCATCACTATTTCATTTCACCATAGAATGGACTTGAGGGTAAACCCCCCACAGTGAACCAATTATGTCTTTTACGAGTAGGTTTCCCATTGAACCTAGATCTTGGGATCTCCAGTCAACAAGGTTGGGTTTTCCTTCGTAATAAACATTTATCTAATGGGGTTTAGTCCCATTCCCCTCGATGATTTCACAACCAACTCTCTATTTAACCCTTTGGTTAGCGGATCCGCAATGTTATCCTTTGACTTTACATAGTCAATCGAAAAACTCCAGTAGAGAGTAGAGAGTTGTCTAACGGTATTGTGTCTACGACGAATATGTCTAGACTTACCATTATACATATTGTTATGTGCCCTTCCAATTGCAGATTGACTATCGCAATGAATGCAAATTGCTGGCACTGGCTTAGGCCAACTTGGAATATCCTCTAGAAAATTTCGAAGCCATTCTGCTTCTTCAGCACACTTGTCTAATGCAATGAATTCTGATTCCATTGTAGATCTGGCTATCACAGTCTGTTTGGAGGATTTCCATGATATAGCTGCACCTGCTAGTGTAAACACATAGCCACTGGTAGACTTTGAGTCTTTCATATCAGATATCCAATTAGCATCACTGTATCCTTCGACTACAGCTGGATATCTATGATAGTGCAACCCATAATTACGAGTAAAACGTAAGTACCTAAGTACTCTCACTATTGCTTTCCAGTGATCAACCCCTGGATTACTCGTATATCTGCTGAGCTTGTTTACTGTACAGGCTATATCAGGCCTTGTACAACTCGATAGATACATCAAACTCCCGATCACTCTAGAGTATTCTACTTGAGATATACCATCTCCCCTATTCTTTGATAGGTGTAGACTCACATCTAAAGGAGTTCTAGCCACAGCAGAATCATCATTGTTGAATTTACCAAGAATCTTGTCCACATAGTGCGACTGATCAAGAATAAGTCCATCTGACTTCTCGAGATCTTTATTCCCAGAATGACATCTGCTAGACCCATGTCTTTCATGTCAAACTTAGATTTCAGCATATTCTTGGTAGATTTCACCATTTTAATATTACTCCCGACAATCAATATGTCATCAACGTAGAGACATAAAATGACATAGCCAACTTCTGTCTCTCTGACATAAATGCATTTATCACATTCATTGATTTTGAAACCATTTGCCAACATGGTGTCATCAAACTTTTTATGCCACTGTTTCGGAGCTTGTTTCAATCCATACAAGGATTTAACTAACTTACAGACTTTCTTTCTTGTCCTGGAGCTATAAAGCCTTCAGGTTGTTCCATGTAGATTTCTTCATCTAAATCTCCATTCAGAAAGGCTGTTTTCACATCCATCTGATGTACCTCAAGATTGCGCAAAGCTGCAATCGCTAGTATCATCCTTATGGAATTTATTCTCGTTACAGGAGAATAAGTATCAAAGTAATCAAGACCTTCACGTTGTCTGTAACCTTTAATTACAAGTCTTGCTTTGTACTTGTCAATTGATCCATCTGCCTTCATTTTCTTTTTGAAAATCCACTTGGACCCTAACGGTTTACATCCTGAGGAAGATCCACTAACTCCCATGTGTGATTTTGTAAGATGGATTCAATTTCACTATTGATGGCATCTTTCCACAAAGCACCATCAGCTGACCTTACAGCTTCGTTATAGCTTTGAGGATCATTTTCTAGCAAAAATGTCAAAAAATCTGGACCAAATGATTTTTCCGTTCTAGCTCTTTTGCTACGTCTTGGTTCAAGTTCAACAACTTGTTGATCCTCCGGAACATTTATTTGTTCTCGGTCCTGACTATCTTCAATGATAGTCTCATGTACCCGTTTGTGTACATTTGAATTCGAATTAGTTTTACAAGGAAAAACGTGTTCGAAAAAGGATGCATTCCTCGACTCCATTATCGTATTCTTGTGAATATCTGGTATATTAGACTCATGCACAAGAAATCGATAAGCATTACTGTTATGCGCATATCCTATGAAAATACAATCAACAGTTTTGGTCCTATCTTCACCTTTTTAGGTGGAGGAATAACTACCTTGGCAAGACACCCCCACACTCGTAGAAATTTGTAGGAAGGTGCTCTTCCTTTCCACATCTCATAAGGAGTTTTCCCTGCATCTTTCCGTGGTACCTTATTTAAAAGGTAATTAGCTGATAAAACAGCTTCTCCCCACATATTCTGAGGTAAACCAGAGCTGATTAACATAGCGTTCATCATCTCTTTCAAGGTACGATTCTTCCGTTCTGCAATCCCATTGGATTGAGGTGAATAAGGAGCTGTGGTTTGATGTA
Organism: Zanthoxylum bungeanum; assembly: GCA_019454045.1. Taxonomy (NCBI): domain Eukaryota; kingdom Viridiplantae; phylum Streptophyta; class Magnoliopsida; order Sapindales; family Rutaceae; genus Zanthoxylum; species Zanthoxylum bungeanum. Next base: position 172,044 of record SKCR01027533.1, read on the forward strand.
TGATTCCATTTTGTTCACAAAGTGATTCAAAAGGAAAACATACTCACCACCACGATCACTTCTCAACTCCTTAATTCTTTTGTTCAGTTGATTCTCAACTTCATTCTTATAGAGAACAAATTTCTCTATAGCTTCGTCCTTGCTTTTCATCAAATACACATAGCAAAATCTAGTGCAATCATCAATAAAGGTAATAAAATATTTATTACCGCCTCTCGATTGTATTGAATTAAAATCACATACATCGGTATGAATAAGATCAAGTGGTTCAGAGTTTCTTTCAATACTATGAAAAGATGATCTAGTTAGTTTTGCCTCAACACAAGTATCACACTTATGTTTGTTATCAATTTTAAAATTTGGAATGTGGTTCATGTTAATTAATTTCCGTAATGAATTAAAATTAACATGTCCTAATCTACCATGCCATAGATTAGAGTACTCAACAATATAAGCAGAAGAACTAGCTTTATTGATATTCTTAGGTTTAACAACCATTACATTGAGCTTAAAGAGCCCATCAGTTACATACCCTTTTCCCACATACATCCCATTTTTAGTTAAAACTACTTTATCAGACTCGAACACCATCCGGAATCCATGCTTGTTCAGAAGTGATCCAGACACAAGATTCTTCCGTATTTCTGGTACATACAGAACATTGTTCAAAGTCAACTCTTTCCCAGAGGTCATCTTCAGAATCACCTTGCCTTGACCTTCAATCTCAGATGTTGCTGAATTGCCCATGTATAATTTTTCCCCATTACCAGTAGGCTCAAATGAAGAAAACATGCTCTTGTCCGAGCACACATGTCGAGTGGCACCAGTGTCAATCCACCACTCTCTTGGGTTAGAACCCACCAGATTCACCTCAGAAACCACAGCTGAAAGGTTAATGTCTGAAACATCTTGAGTCATGTTTTCCATCACATTAGCCTCTTGATTCTTTTTCTTCTTCGGCAGTCTGCACTCAGAAGACTTGTGACCCATTTTGTCACAATTGAAGCATTTTCCTTGAAATTTGAATTTCTTGGAAAAACTCCTTTGAGGCCCATTTTTGACCCTTTTTTCTTGAGGTTCTTGTTCTTATGGCCATGTTCAACAACATTTACTTTGGCCTCATGAGTTATTCCCCTCTTGTCAGATACTCTGTAATCTTCCTCAATTCTAAGCTTAAGAACCAAGTCTTCAATGCTCATTTCTTTTCGCTTATGCTTTAGATAATTCTTGAAATCTTTCCAACCAGGTGGTAGTTTTTCAATTATCGAGGCTACTTGGAATGTTTCACTTAAAACCATCCCCTCAGCATGAATTTCTGCTAGAATAATTTGCAATTCTTGTACTTGACTTAACACAGTTTTGGAATCAATCATCTTAAAATCTAGGAAACGGCCTACGACAAATTTCTTAGTACCGGCATCCTCAGTTTTATATTTTCGGTCTAAAGATTCCCAAAGCCCTTTTGCTGTTTTCATCCCGGCATACACACTGTACAAGGAATCACTCAGCCCATTTAGCACATAATTCCTACATAGGAATTCAGAATGTTTCCAAGCATCGATCGCACTGATCACTTGGATATCAATCTCACCCTCCACGGGTTCAGGAGCATCTTCCTTTAGAAACCTCGCAAGGTTCAAAGTGGTCAAGTAGAAAAACATTTTCTGTTGCCACCGTTTAAAATTCTGTCCACTGAATTTTTCAGGTTTTTCTGCAGCAGTATTGACATGGCTCACATGTCCAACAGGTTGTCTAGCCACAGAGGCTGCAACACCTTGGCTAGCCACAGCGGCTGCCATATTAAGCCCAGAGGCTGAAGCAAGTTGGCCAGCCGAAGAGGCTGCCACTGCACTTTGGCCAGCCACGGGGGCTGCCACAATATTCTGCCCAACACAGGGGCGATTGCCAGAACATCTACTGTGTTTGGACTGTTTTCCATATCCACAGAGCGAATTTTGTTTTAAGACTATTACAATTTAATTTGGTTACTGTGTTCTTACAACGAACTTTGAACAATCAGTAAACCGAACTGGAATGATACAATTTGAACAGTGAAACAAATGACAACAACACAATTAATAGAACAGGACAATCGCAGAAGAAGAGAACGCGAAAAACAGTAAATCAGTCCCAGCGATGAAGGCAGAATTCCGAGGCTTGTTGATGCGGCAAACAATCTCCTTAAAACAAATTCGTCCCCTACCGATTGGTGGTGCAGTAGAACGCGAGACGTCTGTTTCCCAGGATGCAACGGAAAAAAAAGAGGAAATTGGGCACCACCAAATTCGATTGCAACGAACAAGAAGTGCTTGAACTCTTCTAAAAAGAAAACTTAAAACTTGTTTCTGTATTCAACTCTACAAAAACGAAATACACACATCTATTAAAAAGATATTAACATGCAATTAAATTGAGTTAGTGGGAGACCTTCCATTTGATTTGTAACCACTTAGTTAATTAATAAAATTGAATTAACTGTTATGGAACATCAAAAGCTTGGAAAAAATAAAGAGGAGGCTTGCAAAAATTCGCTAGGCCGGGCTCGCACATTTTGGTCCGGCATTCGTGTACGCAGGTGCACACGAGCCAAGCTTGATTCGGATTTGATTTGCACCCCCCCCCCGCGCACGTAGAGAGAGCCTCTATCCTTACAACTCTTACCCATCTACATATGAGCAATCATATATAAGCATAATATTCCCTCTATAGCTTTCCCATATGGGACAAGCTTATTTTTCTTTATTTTCCAACACCAATGGGTGAACTTTGAGCAACAATTTCTCATTCACCCAAGCACCATTTTAAGCATATGAATATACCATTTCGAACTACTCACGGAGGAGTATCTGAATCATTCAATAACAACCACTAACACAAAGTGGACCATGCTTGAAATTGTGCCTCAAAATGCTTATTCATAAGCATTTTCCAACAAAAATTCAGCGCATGAACGACGCCGGGGCATGCTTTCTCAACCTCGGATTTTTAATCATCAACAACTTCAAAACTCTTACTGATTTGCTATTGGGACCGCAGTCTTCTCACCAGTGAAAGAAGAGTTCGTCTAAGAGAATTGACCATCACACCCTGAAAAATTAGAATATATTTATGAAGTTCGAAAATTTTAGTAAAAACTATTAATATTTGTCATTAACTAAGGATTAATTATCTACAAAACAAACTTCTTGTTTTTTTTTCTTTCCTAATAATTTTCATAAAAAAAAATATTGGCATTCCAATAAGACTGCTCTTTTGCAACTTAATTTGTTGTGTTGCTGAGAATGAACCTAAAGCTCCTATAAGATCCAACTCAGTTTTTTTGTCAAAATTAATTAATTATCCCTTGATAATTCAAACATATGAAAATTAATATTTTATTTTGAAGGTAGGAAAATTTTGATGAGTTTTTAAACACATGGAGAAAATGATTAATTTATTGAAAAATGAAAAAGGTTTTTGATCATCTTCCCTTCAATTAGTTCAAAAGAATAATAGTGTAGTGAAACCCCATTGGTGATGGGCTGTGTAGGAAAAAATCTCACACATCGATGAACGAGAAAAATAAATGAATTTAAAATATAAATTTTGAGTAACTCTCAATCTTAAAGTTAGTTTTGGATTTTGTTACGCACATAAATTTCAATATGATATCAAATGATAAGGATCAGTCAAAAGGCAAGCATGGATGTGAGAGGAGAAAATCTCTCTCACTGATTAAGAAAAATTATTGAATTTAAAATATAAGACTTGGACAATCCTCAATTCTAAAATTAGATGCTTTATTAATTTGAATACTACCCGAGTCTAAATTAAGAGGGAAATAGGCCAACAAAAAAAAAAGACTCAAGAGACGAAAAATGATTATTACATTGACAAAACAGTCATGAAAGTGTAAGCGAAGTAGAGAAGCACCCATCCGACTCTCTTTTGAAACTGCTGATTGAACAGCAGATCTCACCGTACTCAACACTTTTGGACAACTTTTTGAATAGAAATTAGTAGAGAGTTGAGCACTTGATTTCCCTGTGAAAATCACAAGAAACCCTAATGCCAAAATCACTACCATTAAAGAACAAGAAGAAGAAGAAGAAACCATTTTGCTTTGCTTTGCTAGTTTTTAATAATTAAACTAACAGTATTGTGAGCATATATGGTCGAACGATTGAGGATATATATAGGCGTTTGGCATCGGCAGGTGACCTAATCTATTCAGGAATAGTCGATGCATGGGCTTGGTATTTGTTTTGTCTAGAAATTATTGAAATGGTAAGCAAGTGAGACTTTTATATAGGGGTGAGCAACGGTTCCGGGTTTACTCGGAACCGGTTGGAACCGGACCGATTTTTCGGTTTGGAACCAGAACCGATTGTAATCGGGTAGGTTCGCGGTTCCAAAATGAAGGAACCGATTTTATCCGGGTAGGTTCCGGTTCCAAAATGATCGGAACCGGAACCGGTTTTATACTTTCTTTTACTGTTGTTTTTTTTTTGATTTTGTATGCTTATTCAGCATTATATATTATTTTTTCCGATATTTTGCTTTTGCTGAAACACTTAATTCACTTATAGTTAAATAAGAATCACATTATATTTTTTTATAGTTTTTTTTTGCCGTTATTTTTTCTTCATACTGTATTTGGTTTTTTTTTTTGGATCTAACTTCGTTATTTTTTTTTAAAAAATTATTATTTTATTTTTTTTCATGAAAATTCAGAAGAGAAAAAAACAGGGCAATGGCAGCAAAGCAAAGTAATGCAGCAGTTTCCGCAGTCCGATTTGGTCCCCGTTTTTTCCTACGGACTCGTATTGGAATGTATTTTTCATTAAAATATTTTAAAATAGGGTAATTCGAAACCGGACCGGAACCGGACCGGAACCAAATTAGAACCGAATAATAGGGTACCCTGTTTAATTGGGTAGGTTCCGGTTCCACTTAGTGCGGAACCAAATTTTTCTGGGTAGGTTCCGGTTCCATGCGGAACCGGAACCGAAACCGATTTTGCTCACCCCTACTTTTATAGATAAATAAGTATCAGCTCACTTAGTCAAAACACCATAATCTATTCCATATAATAGGTTTTGGGGTTTGATTTCTCACGGTGACTAAATGAATAAAAAATTCATATAATTATTAATTTTCATGTCTGGTTCTATTAATTTACGGACTTTATTCTCATTTCCGTAGGTGTCTAATTTTTAATGATCCGTCAAGCGAAAAGTAGATTATAAATAAAAGTGATAAGGATGTAATTTATATTTTTTAGGCAAAAATGCAAAAGTGATCCTCTAACTTTCACGTTTTGTCATTTAAGTCTGTTAACTTTCAGTTTTGTCAATTCAGTCCTCTGACTTTCAATTTTTGTCAATTCAAGGCTCCATTATAAATTCATCACTGTTGCCGTTACAAATAATGGCAACAGCAAAGTAAACGTAGTTTGCCTATTATTTAATTAATATCCTCAATTAGAAAATATAGGCAGACATAGGAAGGTAAAGCAAAGTAAATGTACCCTGCTTGCATCTTCGAGCTATTTTTGTCAAAAACACATATCTCAAGTTCAATATGATTTTTTTGTCAAAAAATTATAAAAATTATAACTAGTGCTAGTAACGAAGATATGTGTTTTTATAAGAGATTAAGATAATCAAATGTTTTACTTACTATATTTAGACTCGAGTCGAATGATTCGATTGTGTTATTCTCCATCAAATCAAAAAATGGAGAAAATCTACCATACAACGCGGTATCACATTTGACATCATTTACTAAAATCTATCTTCATTGTATGGTAGATTTTCTCCATCTTTTGAGTGACATGATGGCATTCTCGGATGATGTGGCATTACATTTGATGATAACCAATACTTTTGATTCTGTGCAATCGCATGTATTGCAATGTCTAATCATTAAGTTTTTGCTAAATAAGTTGCGTATAATTATTTTCCACACTCGTCGCTAGGGTCCACTGATCAACTGCAGTGTAAAATGTATCGTCTCGTGTTTTTTTTTTTGAAGGATTGGAAATAACACAATCGAATCATTCGATTCGAGTCTAAATATAGTAGGTAAAACATTTGATTATCTTAATCTCTTATAATAAATACATATCTTCGTTACTAGCACTTAGGGATGGCAAAATCCGGATCCGGGTCCGAATCCGGAAGAGGATTTGTTAACCCGGGTCCGGTTCCGGACCCGGGTAAATATTCCCGGGTCCGGACCCGGGTCTACTAGGTACGGACTCGGGTAGACCCGGTCCGGATCCGGGAACCCGGATTTCTTCTTTTTTTTAAAATTTTAATTGTATTATTTTATATTTATATTATATTTTGTCAATTTTATTAGTTTATTTCAATTCTTTTAATTTTTTATTATATTCTATTATATATATATATATATATATATAATATTTTATATTTTTTATTATAATCTAATTTATTTTTTTTTTTTTATGTTTTTCCGGACCCGGGTCTACCCGGTCCGGACCCGGGTCTACCCGGTCTGGACCCGCGTGATCCTGGGTCCGGACCCGGAATCACCTGGGTCTTAATTTTAAAGACCCGGGTCCGGATTTTTTGATACCGGACCCGGGTCGTCCGGGTCCATGCAGACCCGGGCCGGGTCCGGGTATTGTTGCCAAGCCTACTAGCACTAGTTATAATTTTTATAATTGTTTGACAAAAAATCATATTGAACTTGTGATATGTGTTTTTGACAAAAAAAATTAGCTCGAAGATACAAGCAGATTACGTTTACTTTACTTTAGCTCACTCTGTCTGCCTATATTTTCTAATTGAGGGTATTAATTAAATAACAAGCAAACTACGTTTACTTTGCTGTTGCCATTATTTGTAACGACAATAGTGATGAATTTATAACGGAGCCTTGAATTGACAAAAATTGAAAGTTAGAGGACTGAATTGACAAAACTGAAAGTTAACGAACTTAAATGAAGAAACATGAAAGTTAGAGGGTCACTTTTACATTTTTACCTATTTTTTATATATAAAGAAAAAGAGACTTAGTCTTTCCTTAAATTAAAAATATGTGGAACTTTTATTGATTCATAATATGATAAAGAAAAACCAAATACACGTTTACGTAAAATGATGTGCTTCAAAGGTTGATGTAAAAGGGTATCAATTTGTCAAATGAATGGGTCCAAAGTAAGCTTACAGATAAACTTTTAAATATTGATTTGGTAGAGATACCTTGCATGGAGAGAGCGAATAAAAACCTTGATGTTACAACTTTGACTCTCTAAAATTCTCATGTTTTTATATTTTTTTTTAATAATTCAATAAATTTTCAATATTATAATTTTAATATTCAAATTTTACTGTTGAAGGATAAATGTAACTTCTTAATTAATATGCATATCATTTTTTTTTTTTTATCTTTTGACACATATGTCATATGAAACTCAGGATCATGATAGTTAAAGGTAATATAATTTATTTTCCCTCACCATGTGGCATATTGTTCCATGTTTTATTCTTATTTATGAGTCAATGAGAATTTGTGTGGTAAGCCTCCCTTTGTGTAATGTCAATGATCGAATTCTGACACTTTAAGCGATGTAGATTCTTTTAAGGGAAATGATATATGTACCAATTTTTATCCCGAAAATTATCCATACTCTCTCACTGTAGCTACAGTGAGCTACAATAACTCACTGTAACTACAGTGAGAAAGTATGGATAAAATTAGAGATAAAAATTGATACATATATCATTTTCCTTCTTTTAACGTATCAAAAGTATGAACAAAACATCGAACAATAGGCCACTTGGTGGGAGATTTATATCCCTTTCAAAAAAATAATGAAGAACCCAAAAATTTTATAATTTTTTAGTTAAAAACTTGCAACTTAGAAGAAGTTACAAGAAGTAAATTGACATCGATAGTGATCTAGACGCACACATATATATAATATTTACTCGGTGATTATTTCACATGATTTGATATTATTTAGGATGTCAAGCTAATTGAGATGTTAAGTAAAATTCTCCAATGGAATTTTGAAGTAGTCTGAGAATTGAATTTTTCTGCTTTTGTAGTCCAAAATTGCTTACCATATATTTGGTTTTTGGCTTCCTCTTTTAAGTAAAAAATTACAAGAAAACTGGATCCGCATATAAAAACACCATGTTATTTCTGGCTTCACCCATGATGCTTAGAACTCGATGGATCAATTGATTAAATTTATCTTCTTCTTTTCCCCTGCAATTTCACAACACTCATACCGACTCCGTGTTAGTAAATCTTGACCATGAACTTTATTTGATAATATACTTCTAGTAGTGACACTTGTCAATGTCAATAACAAATTACTTTGTAACTGCGCACTACAAATATCGAGTCTTTGTCTAATATATACATATCACTAAATCATATTTAGTTTCAATCTAATCATAATTAGATCGAATATGTATATAAAAGCAGGAAGTACTACCATAAATAAATAATATTATGGAAAAAAGAATTGTTCGTATTCATGAATCAGACATAAATACGATCTGGATTGACATTTCGAGTACCAATCTGATATGTGGGTTAGTTGAGAGAGAGAGAGAGAGAAAGTAAAAACAGAAGGAAGAAACTTGTAATTATTTGTCATATATTTTATTCATGGTGAACAGACTATTTATAAGCCCCATTCACAACTGACACCTTACAATAAGGAGGACATGGATAATGATATGGACCTAAACAATTGGTAACTAAGTGATGCCACTAACTGACACGACCTAAACAATTGGTAACTGAATGCATGCCACTAACTGACACCTATTCTCATGCAAAAAGCTAACAGAACCAACACCTATTCTAAAGCAAGCCAACATCCATTTCTTTATTCATGCAAACTCTGGCAAGCCATACTACCCTAACTGGAACCATGCAGACTCATGCAACACACGCTGAAGCAATACACATCATTCCCCTACACTTGTAGAATCCTTGTCCTCAAGGATAAACTCTGGATAAGTTCTGGAAAAACGCCGTTTGTTCTCCCAGGTGGCATCTTCAATTTGCGCTCCCTTCCAACGAACAAGTATCTCAGTGACTGGAAAATAATTGTTCTTCTGAACAGTTCTGTAGTCTAAAATGGCCTCTGGTTGTGGAAGAATCTCATGGTCCGTAATAACTGGAAGAGTAGAAGAGACTGGAGATATAACTCACATTTGCTTCCGTAAGAGGCTAACATGGAAGACATCATGGATTTGGGAACTGGAAGGAAGTTGTAAACGATAGGCGACTGTTCCTACACGTTCCAAGACCTTAAAAGGGCCGTAGAATCGAGGAGCCAATTTTGAGGAACCGCGGAATGCAACTGAAGACTGTCGATAAGGCTGTAACTTAAGGAAGACATAATCACCAACTGCAAAAGAGACCTCGCGCCGATGTTGATTTGCTTGAGCGGACATACGTGTTTGAGCAGAGATCAAATTTTGTCGTAACTCTTTAATTATTTCACTTTGACTGCGCAATTGATAATCTACTGCTTGCACATTATTGGTTCCTGGCACATAAGAAAGCAATGAGGGATGGGCGATACCATACACGGCTTCAAAATGTGTCATCTTGGTGGAAGAGTGGACTGCCGTATTATAGCTGTATTCAGCCCAAGATAACCAATCCATCCACTGAGAAGGGTGAGAACTAGTGAAGCATCGTAAATACTGCTCCAATATCCGATTAACAACCTCGGTTTGACCGTCGGTTTGAGGGTGGTAAATGGAACTCATACATAACTTTGTACCTTGTAACTGAAATAAAGTCTTCCAAAATGAACTGACAAACACTTTGTCTCTGTCACTCACTATCGATGTGGGGATTCCATGGAGACGAACTATCTGATCGGCAAAGGCCTGGGCAACTGTCCGTGCCGTAAACGGGTGGCGCAAGGGAAAAAAGTAAGCATATTTTGAAAGGCGGTCAACAACTACCATGATAACAGTCTGTCCTCGAGAATGAGGAAGGCCCTCGATGAAGTCCATTGAAATGTCACACCATATTTTCGCTGGAATGGGCAACGGTTGAAGGAGTCATGCATGAGATAGACATTCTACCTTGCACCTCTGGCAAACATCACAGAACTTAATAAAATCTTTCACAGAATGATGCACCCCGGACCAATAGAAGGAGCTTTTCACACGTGCAAGGGTTTTATGATACCCAAAATGGACTCCTGTCGGCGTGGAATGATTTTCAGCCAAGATGAGAGGGATAAGAGTGGAAGTGGGACTGACCAAGACTTTCCCTTTGTAGAACCAAACCCCATCGCGTAAGAGGTAATGTTGTAGGCGAGGCACGGTAGAAGCATTACTGAACTGGTTGTAGAATGGATCTGAACTGACTTCCTTTTGTAATTGTGACCACCATTTGTGAATAGGCATAGAGATAGAGAGAACTTCACCAGTGTCTTTTCTCGACAAAGCGTCAGCCCCTTGATTGTCCTTGCATTTTTATATTCGATAATGTAATCGTACCCCATTAGTTTAGGAAGCTAACGAGTTTGGGTCGGAGTGGTAATGCGTTGTTCCAAAAGAAATTTTAAGCTTCGTTGGTCAGTACGAATAATGAACGGTTTCCCGAAAAGGTATGGACGCCACTTGCGAATGGCCTTCACCACAACGAGCATTTCCTTATCATACGTAGAGAGAGCCAGAGTCGATCCCTTTAAAGCCTCACTAAAATAAGCAACTGGTCGATCATCTTGGATGAGGATGGCACCAATACCCAGATGACAAGCATCACACTCGATGATGAATGGCTTAGTGAAATCTGGCAATCGTAAAACAGGTGGAGAAGTGATAGCTAGTTTGAGTTGGTCAAAGGCAGTTTGAACGGCAAAGTTCCAACTTAACCCATTTTTTGTGAGGAGATGAGTGAGAGGTGCTGCAATGCTTCTGAATCCTCGAATGAATTTTCTATAGTATCCTGCAAGACCGAGGAATCCCCTGAGTGTTTTTACTGAGGACGGAACATGCCAATTGAGGACACTTTGGATTTTTGATGGGTCGACAACTACTCATTCCTGTGATATGAGATGTCCCAAGTAACTGATTGTTTGTACCCCGAAGCAACATTTTGATCTCTTTGCATATAAGTTGTTTTGCTGTAGGACTGTTAGGGCCATGTGCAAGTGTTGGAGGTGGGTTTCCCAAGACCTGCTGTAAACCAAAATATCGTCAAAAAAAAACTAGTATGAATTTACGTAAGTAGGGGCGGAACAAATCATTCATCAAGCTCTGAAAGGTTGATGGGGGCATTGGATAATCCGAAAGGCATCACTAAAAATTCGTAGTGACCTTTATGAGTGCGAAATACGGTTTTGGGAATATCCTCGGGGGCAACTCGAATTTGGTGATAGCCTGAACGCAAGTCGAGCTTGGAAAAAAATTTGGCCCCGAATAATTCATCAAGTAACTCATCAATGACCGGTATAGGGTATTTATCCTTCACAGTAATGTTGTTCAAAGCTCGGTAATCCACACACATTCGCCAACCACCATCCGGCTTTCGCACCAGTAGGACAGGGGATGAGAAGGGACTTTGGCTGGGATGGATCAGCCCTGTAGTGAGTAACTCATGCACCAACTTCTCAATTTCTATTTTTTGGTAGTACGAATATCGATAAGGGCGAACACTTACTGGCCCATGGTTGTTGTTTAAATGTATGTGATGGTCATGTGTTCGTGAGGGGGTAGTTGTGTAGGTTCTTCAAAAATTTGGGCAAACTCAGTGAGAAGGTCATTAATTTCAGTGGGAATAAGTGGCGGGGTGGTGGACAAAGTACACAGCATAATCTGGATAAATAAGCATGTACCGGCACAATTTTGAAGCTGCTTCTCGTTGCACACTTCTAGTTCGGACTTCTTCAAACCATGGAATGTAAACCTCCTGTCGGTTTTTGTGAATGACATTGTCAGAGCCTTGTAATTAGTCTCGATAGGACCCAAGGTTTCCAACCACTGGACGCCGAGAACAACTTGACATGCCGCCACTGGTAAGACATAGAAATCGGCGGTAACATTGTAGTCCTGAATGGATAAGGTGAGGTTCATGCATCGCCCCACACAAGTTATACGCTCATTGTTAGCCACAGTCACCTAGAAAGCAGGGCCTTTGACCGTGGGTAACCCAAACTTTGCAACCACAGCCTGATCAATGAAATTATGGGTGCTGCCGCCGTCGATAAGGACAATGAGGTCTTTGTGTTGGAGTCTGCCTAGGACGCGAAGGGTTTGAGGATGGAGGGTACCTGTCATAGCGTGGAATGATATTTCAGGCACTTTGAGGATGGGATCCTGGTCGGAATTCGGGTCAGATTCAGTGGGCAGTTCGACTGCGCTGTGGGAAGTAACATCCTCAATCATAAAAAGTTGGGGCTGAGCACAACGATGGTCGGGAATATATTTCTCGTCGCAATAATAACAAAGGCCTTTTTCTCGACGTTCCCGAGCTTTCTGACCTGTGATGTGGCGAAATGGTGTAGAGGTATGAGCATTCAAGGGGTTCTGTTTTTGGCTCGGAGATGGTCTCAGGAGGCCGACCGTAGGGTTGGTGGGAAAACGGGACTGAGAGGTAGTATATGTTTGGCGGCCAGACATGCTTGATTTTCTAGTGAGGGTATTGCGTTCTTCGATCAGGCGGGCAATGCCAATGGTCTCATGCAGTGTGCGAGGCTTATTGAGCTTGACGTCGAGACGAACATCATCCTTGAGACCTGCTATAAAACAACCAATCAAATATCTGTCAGGTAAGCCCTCTATGAGCTGGGATAAACGTTCAAAGTCCTCCTGATAGACAGCCACTGTGGATGTTTACTTAAGCCTCGTAAGGGCTTCAGATGGATCTGCAAATTCGGTAGGGCCAAACCGCTGCAACATGGCCGACGTAAAATCATTCCAGGATATGGGGCCTCAGAACTTCATGAACCATAGATTTTGTTGATGTTGCATTTCTCTTTAAAACACACCCTCTTGTTTTTCTTTTTTCTCCTTGCTTGTAGAAACAAGTATGAAAATAAATAAATTTGACTGGGAATAATAACAAAAGAAGATAAAGTTTGATTTTAGTTGCTTGTCAGGAGAAAAAAGGAATCAACTTTGAGAATAAAAAAGAACATACAGTAGTAACAAATAGCTATCTCGGTCTGTGCTTTTAAATGCATGGAATCTGCGATTAATCAGCAATAATCATCTCGTAAAATTTTTAATTAATGTTTTCTCTTAGACGAAGTTTAATTAAAAAAATTAAAACAAACAAATAAATGGTAAAATGTGATAAGTAATCTTATTATATAGGAATAAAATAATAAAAGAGAGAATCTCATTGTATACTGCCAACTTACTTTTATAAAAGCATATTATTACAATTAATATAGCATAATCATATCCTGCTCGTGTTTCAAAACCAATGATTAACCATTTTCTTTTTTTGTATTTTATTAGTTTTCCTTATAAATTTTTAATCAATAGAAAATTTTAATAGATCTCAGGTAAAATAGTAAAATGCACAAAAATTAAGAGTCGATAATTTTTTTAGTGATTATCTATTTTTGACTTGCCGACTTTTATCCTTTTTTAAGGAAAAACAATCATTTTCCCTTTCTAAAAAGGAATTTATTGTATTGATTTTTAATACAAAATGAGTATCACCTCATTTGGGATACTTTTTTTTTTAATGATAAATTTTCGATATGAAGCATTGCCATTACTTTTTTTTTTTTTTTTTTTTAAGATAAGAAGATAGATAATATCTAAATTCATTTTTTCCTTTATTTCTTCTAAAATACGAACCTAGTAGCGTTAATGTCTTTCCAAATGGATTATTTAATTAGTTATCTTAATCGGCATGCAAAGATCAAACTAACTTGAACATTTTAAAGAATAAAATGTCAAACCAACAATTAATTTTCAATATTTATTTTGTATATGCATGTAACATGTTGATTCTTTTTATTCACAAGTTTTGAAATCAACATATTCGTTTCATATTACAATTTTATGAATCGTCTAAATATTGAATTTGAAGTCATTAATTAGTTAAAAAATTTCAAAGTCGAAATATAAATATTTAATATTTAGTATTTGGGCTTAAAGTTAATTCTTTTATCGAATAAAATTTTATTGTTAAATTTCTCGGTTAATTGTTGATGACTAAAGGACAAAAGTAAATAATATACTCCTTAAACGAAGGCCTGTTTTAAAGTTAATTTTTTAGCACTCTCTGACTAACAAGTATATAGGGTTGTAAATAAATCAAGCCGTTCATCAATAGCTTGAACTAAACTTATAGTTGACTTAATTCGAGATCGATTTGTTTAATAAATGAGTTACTCGAACTTGAAAATAACTCGATTATTAAATACGACCGACTCACAAAACTTGACTCGGTTCGTTTTTTACTCATGAACACAATTCGAAATAAACTCGACTCGAAATGTATTGACAACTTACTTGAGGTCGATTTGTTTAAATAAATGAGCTACTCGAACTGAAAATAATAACCCGATTATTAAATGAGACGACTCGTAAAAGCTTGAATCGTTTTTGACACCTCGAACGCTATCCGAAATAAACTCGACTCAGGTGTAAGAGTTTGTATATTAAATAGAGGAAGTAGTCCCACATCGGAAAAGAAAAAGGGAAAAGAAAAGTTTATAAGTGTTCTCTAGACACTTATATTAAATTAGAAAAACAAGACTTGGGCTTGGGCTTGGGTTTGGATGAGTGTGGTTGGCTGGCTTGGTATTAAATTTAATGCAATGACTATATCGATGGACACCGACGTATTTCGACTTATATAATATATCTACAGCAACGAGAGTGAAACTTTAGGTTTTTAATGGAATAACCTAAAGTTAATAATTCAAAATATTTAATTAAAGAGTTTAACTAATATTCTGAGATCATTGGAGCTCGGAACTATAGGTCCATTTGGTCCCCATGCTACTATTGCAAATCCTATTATAATTGGATAGTCCAATTATAAACTCACGAGCATAATAATAGGTTATGTTAAAATTATTAATGTGATTAATAATTGAAGTCACACTTGAGAATTATATTAAATAAGCTTAATAAAAAAATTTCATTATTTAATGATTATGAGATAATCATATACATTTATATTTATATTTTGTAAATATTTAATTATATGATAATTTAATTATTATTTTGAATTAAAATGTGTATTAATATTTGATATCAAAACACATTATTTCAAAATGAGTTACAAAATTTGTATTAGGGTGGAGGTTTAATGTCGTCATTATGAATAAGGATGAGCAAAATCGATTTCGGTTCCGATTCTGCTTGGAACCGAACCCTATCCGGAAAAAATTGGTTCCTAACTAGGTGGAACCGAGATCTACCCATTAAATAGAGTACCATATTAATCGATTCCAATTCGATTCTGCGTGGAACCGGAACCTACCCACACTACAAGAAATCACACTTTTTGTGGCGAAAATTTAGTGGCGAAATTTATTTCGCCACTAAAAATAACTTTCAGTGGCGAAATATGAATTCGCCACTAAAAGTAGTAGTTTTTAGTGGCGAATTCATGAATTCGCCACGAATATATATTTCGCCACTAAAAACTTCAATGTTAGTGGGAAATTTTTGTTTTCCCACGCATTTTTTTGCACTAGAAAATTAACACATCATATTTTTCTAAAAAAACCCTCACTCATCGGCAAAATCTTCATCTTCATCTCACACCGCAGGTCTCATCTCTTCAACTCTCAACTCACAACTCTTCAAGCTAATGGAGTTTGGGTAAAAGTCAATTTTCGCCACTAAAAGTCAATTTTGTTATAGTGCCAATTAAATAGGGTACCATATTAGTCAAGATATTGAGGGTTTAGAGAGGCTGTTTGGAAGCTCAGAAACCTTTGGAAGAAAATGATTATTTCTTATTAAAATGAATCAGACGAATAACAATTTATACTACAAGATCTGTAACATAAATGCCAGATGGCATGACTCTGACACAGAGTAACTGAATCAAAGGTTGTTACATTGGAAGTACTGGAGTAATAGGAGTGTTCACGGGTCGGGTTTTTAAAAATTTTATGAGACCCGATCGGGTCGGGTCACGAGAAGTTCGGGTCGCGGGTCGGGTCAAACGAGGATGGAACCCGATCGGGTTGGGTCGGGTCGGGTCATCGGGTCGGCAAAATTTTTTTTTTTAATGAATTAATTATTTTAAATTACAAATATTTATATTTTATGTCTAAAAAATTATCATAAATATAAAATTTTCATATAACAAAAATAATAAACAAATGAAATAAAAATAGTAAACAAATCAAATATTATCACCGTGATAGTTCAATAGAAGTACTTTCGTACATGTGATGTGGTTAATATCTCTATTCACAGCTTCAGGAGAGGGTATTATTACAACACCTTGAGAATTTGTTTAACCTTGAGAATTTATTTATCCAAATAAGCTGTATTTGTTTTCATTTACTGACATAACATGTATTAAACATATCTGATATGGCCTGTCTTCTTACTTTTAAATCTGTAAGTGGTGTCGTGGTAGTATTATCAACATTTCAGTATTTGACTTCCGTTTTCAACTCCATATTTTGATGAATTATTGTTTAGGACGTGATGATTCAATTTCTTTTGTTCTTCTAAATACCTTATCTTGTTTTTTTTTCTCTGTTTGATGGATTTTGCAAATTTATGTGGTAACATAATTAGGCTATTTCTCAGGCTAAACAATGTTTTTGAAAAAATTATTTTTTTTTAATGAATTAATTATTTTGAAATATAAATATTAGTTATTTTATATCCCAAAAATTACCATATACATAAAGTTTTAATACAAAAAATAATTAACAAATTAAATAATAGTAAAAACTTTAAATAATTAATATAAATTTTAGGAAAATAATAAAAATTTTAGAAAAATAATAAAATTATTATAGGGTCGGGTCGGGTCGGGTCGGGTTTTAGTATCAAACCCGTTGCCCAACCCGAAAATTTCGGGTCGGGTCGGGTCAAAATTTTGCAAAAAAATTTTGAACCCGCGCGGGTCGGGTCGGGTCGCGGGTTGACCCGACCCTATGAACACCCCTAAGTAACAGTGACTGTCAGTGACATTACGCATACTTGCTTGAGACTCTAATATGCCCCCTCAAACTCAAGGTGGAGAAGAAAGCACATTGAGTTTGGTACGAAGCCTGGAGAAAGCATTGAAAGCCAAAGATTTGGTAAGAACATCAACAATTTGATCAGAATTGAAGATGTGGAAAATATGGACTGCATTGGAGAGAACTTGATCGCGAATCTAGTGAAGATCCAGTTCAGAATGTTTGGTGCGAGAATGATAAACATGATTCTTTGCTAGAGCAACAGCTCTAGCATTATCACACCATAGATGAGGCTGACGAATACAAGCAACCTGATCTCTGTAAACAAGGACTTGAGCCATGTGAGTTCTGCACAAGCATCATCAATTGCCCAGAACTTGATTGACCAGAAGGTTCTTCATTCTATCTATGAGAATTAGGAGCACTATCAATGACAGCTTGGGACTGTGAACCACTGTCAGGTAGGATTGTGTCTTCAGCAGATTGAGCTACATCAAGAGATGTAGTTGGTAAATGCGATGAATGAGAGTAGCTGCTGAATGAAGATAGTGTTATGGGCATTGTGTGAGATTGACCTTAGGTATAAAGGGAATTTGAAATTGGGAACAATGAGGATGTGAGGAAGATGAGGATGGAAACTTAGGGTCTGTAGAGTATGGAAAATCAAACTCATCAAAAACAACATGGTGACAGATGTAAACACGGCCATTAGAGCTTAGACATTTATATCCCTTATGGAGAGGACTATAACCAATGAACACACACTTGGCAGTATGAAAGTCCAACTTATGTGTATTATAATATCTAAGATAAGGATAACAAGCACAACCAAAACATCTAAGAAACCTATAGTCTGGTAATGAGTGATTTAGTTTCTGAAATGCTGAAACATGATGGAGAATAGGTGTAGGGAGTCTGTTGATGAGAAAAACAGCAGTAAGAAAGAGTTCCCACCAGAACTTCAAGGGTAGGGATGCTTGAGCAAGAAGTGTTAATCCTAGATCGGTGAGGGGCTATGTTTTCTTTCAACAACTCCATTTTGATGACTTGTATGTGGACATGATTGTCGAAACAAGATACCCTCACTTTTCAAGTATGATACAAATGACCTGTACTCACCCCCCCCCCGTCTGACTGCAGAACCTTAATACTATGATTGTAATGTTTTTCAACTTATGTTTTGAATGCTATAAAGGTAGGCAGGGCCTCAGATTTGAGTTTCAGAGGGAAAATCCAGGTGTATCTGGTAAAGTCATCAACAAAGGCTATGTAATATTTAAAACCCTGAATTGAAGGAACATGAGATGTCCCGTATAAATCAGTATAGAAAAGCTCTAATGGTTGTGTTGATTTAGACTCTGTAACAGGAAAATGAAGTTTATGAATCTTACCATATTTACAGGATTCATAAAATTTTGCAATAGAATTTTTATTGAATGAAAAATCATTACAAGTTTTTCAGTATGTGATGTAACACAGTACTGTTAGGGTGACCAAATCTCTTATGCAGCAGGCCTATATCAGTTGAAGAACTAGACCAGGATTTAGCATATACATAACTCAAAAGCATAGGACAGACTCTTGATACAACGGACGAATGTTGATCAACTTTATTGAAATTTAAAGAACTAAAGGTAGATAACATGGATATAGGATCAATGATTTGAGCATGGATTTTTTTATTGACTCTAGAAACAGGTTGAATCAGAATCTTGTATAGCCCTTTCACAGCAACTCCCTCCAGCTGCAGAGTTCCTTTCAGCTTGTCCTTAATATAGCACATATCATCACATAACTCAACAGTTAGATCATTATCAGTTGTGAGCCTAGATACACTTATGAGATTCTTAGTAATGCTAGGCACACAAAGCATATGTTTTAAAATCAATGTGCTATTAGTGTTGTTTTGTGATGCAGTGGTGTAAATATAGCTATT
The DNA here is from genome assembly GCA_019454045.1 of Zanthoxylum bungeanum. NCBI lineage: Eukaryota > Viridiplantae > Streptophyta > Magnoliopsida > Sapindales > Rutaceae > Zanthoxylum > Zanthoxylum bungeanum. The sequence continues at coordinate 191,099 of SKCR01027533.1, forward strand.
ACCAGTATGTGTGATAGTTAGTCTTTGACCATTGCCAACAACTAATATATCTTTACCCTGTATTCAGTCATGTTATTCATCCTTGCTGGATCATTGGTCAGATGGTGAGTAGCACCACTGTCAATATACCAGCCTTCATCAGCAGCAATTCCACTGTTAGCAATAAAGGCAGACCTGTTCACTTGCCAATTTGCATTGCCTGAGCTGGAAGCTTGGTTATTTTGTGGCCTCTGAGTTGGAACATAGTTGTTCTTAAACCTATGATAGCAGATATTGGCAGTGTGTCCTGGTTTGAGGCAAATTTGAAAAATTGCCTTAGTATTCCCTTTGTTATTCTGAGAATCTTTATGACTATCAGTGAACACTCATTGATCATTCCTATGATAGTTAGGATTGTTTCCATGATGACTTTGTTCAGATTTTCATCATCCATATCCACCTCCAGGATTATAGCCATAAGCAACTGCCTTTCCCTTTCTTTGATTGTTAGTAGCCTGAGCATAATTGGATGAAAAAATTCCTCTAGTATCAACTGAGTGAGATATGTTTTGTTGCTCAATTCGACACCCATGAGTCAACAAATGAGACAAGGCAGAGTTAGAATCTATTGAATCATTTCTACCAGTAATCATAACCACAACTGAATCATACTCAGGACCTAAACCTCCAAGAAAATGCATCAGAAAATCATCTTCAGTAATTCCACTACCAGCTGAAGCAAGATTATCAGCTATTGCTCTCATCTTAGTGTAATACTCCATGATTGACATTGCATCCTTCTTAACAGAGTTCAATTGCATACGGAGTTGTAAAACCCTAGCTCTTGATTGAGAACCAAAATGTCGATCTAGTTCTATCCACAAATCAAAAGAGGTTTCACAATTAAGCACAAGATGCAGAATACCTTCACTTATAGTCGTCATCAGCCACCCTAGGAGTAGTTGATCTTGATTCATCCATCTGAGATACTCAGGATTCTCTGTTCTTGATGAGGAATTGGAGCCGACACTTTCAACAAACTGATCAGGCATTGGAGCCGTTCTTGCGATGAAGTGATCAAGTCTATTACCACGAATCAATGGTAGCACTTGCGATTTCCACAGAAGAAAATTTGTTCTATCAAGCTTGAGAGAAAGTGATAATGAAAGAGACACATATGCACATGAGTTATGATTTTGTGAGTCACTGTTTGGAGTTGAAGAGATGGCGTTGCCCATTGAAGCTCTGATACCAAGTCAAGATATTGAGGGTTTAGAGAGGTTGTTTGGAAGTTCAGAAACCTTTGGAAGAAAATGATTATTTCTTATTAAAATGAATCAGACGAATAACAATTTATACTACAAGATCTGTAACAGAAATGCCAGATGGCATGACTCTATTGGACACAGAGTAATTGAATCAAAGGTTGTTACATTGGAAGTACTGGAGTAACAGTGACTGCCAGTGACAGTACGCATACTTGCTTGAGACTCTAATACTATTAATCGGTTCCAATTCGGTTCCGGTCCAATTCTAATTTACCAATAAATTGATCAACTGCATAAATAAACTAGATGCAAAAGGCTAATGGATAATATGTTGATAGAAAATGAAGTATGTTCAAATTCAGACATATAATATAACGTGGTTCCGAAGAAAATTACTATAGAATAATACACAAAACCTACACAATAAGTTTATTGTTAATAGCTACCTTCGGTATTATGGTTCCAACAAAATCAGCTTTGACAATGACTGAAAGTTTTAATAAATTTAGTGCCTCTGCCTTTAAACTCAAATCTTTAAGGACAACATCACATGTTGAAAGAGATGTAACAATGAAAATTGTTTGCACCATTAGATGAGAAGAGTTACAACCAACAAGACATGATTTGGGAGGCAAGTCGTGATGACGTTAAGTTGGAAAATATTTATACTAATGTAAGCCATATTTATACAGAGAGGAGAGGAAATGCTTGGCGACTGGCGAGTTGAGAGAGAAGAGGAAACGACGCCGTTTAAAATTTTGGGTAGTAAATCGAGTATTAACTTGTTCTCATTAGGTTATGAACCGGTTCTAAATTCGATTCCAAAAATCAGTTCAATGGTCCGGTTCCGGTTCCGTCCATAACAGAACCGAAATTGGACCGTATAAATTTGATTTTTCGATTTTGGAACCGAAATTGGTCTGGTTCTAACCGATTCTGGGTAGAATGGGAACCGGTACTCAGCCCTAATTATGAAGACATTTAACCATGATTTCTTTGTTACAAAATTTGAAAAGTTTGGGAAAAAATACAGATGGATTTATCGATATAATGGTGATTTCAATTGCAATTATGTTAACATAAACCCTATCATATAAAATCAAAAGTTCTTTTATTTTGTGACTTAATTTTTCTTTTTACAAATCCTAGCCACCCTTGTTCTTATTTTCTCCCAAGAGTTCAAAGAAAAAAGAAAAACAAGGATAAGAAAAATAAGTGTGTGACAAAACTTTATTTCTGTAAAGAGTTTAGAGATTTAAATGATGAGTGAAGCCCACACTTCATTTTTTTGGTAACGAGTCATAGCACAAATGATCATTTAGTATTGAAATAAATTCTTCATTTTTCTTTTCCATAGCACTCACGACAGTGAACAGAAAATTTTGCTCACTGCCGCCATTTTTATAAGTCATTTGTGAGTTGTTTTGTGGTAATTTTGCTCAAAATTTTGGAAACACAAATGACTATTTTATGGAGGTTTTGAGACTATTCTGGAGTCATTATTTTTCCAAAACAGTGGCAGAAAAATCATTGAATAGCCAGCATAAAAATAGTAAGCTATGCGCTCGTAAAGAGTGTTTTCTGTATGCAAAACAGTCCAATTTTTGGGCTACTATTTGGGACAGGAAAAATCATAAAAACAGAAGCAATATAAGTCTAAAGGGGCTGGACAATTTCGATTAAGAAGTGGAAAAGTCGGAAATTTTTTTTAAGGTCCATCTCGATGCCTAACGCGATTTCCTTGAGCGTGAAATCGTTTCCTACAACTTACATATATTGACATTCAGCCACATTGGGCACATGTACATATGGACCACTGATATTGCAATCCTATTGACTGCAGTCGGTGTCCATCTTCTCCAAAGTTTGTCATCTGCATGCATGAAATTCTGTAACACGAAATTGAAAATGGAGAAGTAAGTTGTATGAACGGCCTAGTGAGTGAACATTGGAATTAAATGTATAACAACGTGACATTAAATGTATAAGTGAAATTACTTCAAATCTGGTTCATGGAGCGTAATTAAATCAATTACCTTGAACTGTAAATCGTATATATATGCATAAACTGCGACATGAACTAAACACATGTAACATGACTTGTGAATTGATTCCTGATAACATGATTGTAATTTATAAGTAATAAAAAATGAAATTGAACATGTTTTGATACAAAAACATCAACGTGAACTAGGAACATCATCATAAACTGATAAATGTGAACACGACTGCAATCGAAATCATGACTTGAAATATATAATGTGTAAACGTGAACTGAAAGTTATAAACATGTCTTGAATCTATAATCATGAATCATAACATGAACATGGAAATTGTCCAAATGGGCTGAAAATAACTTGTCATGAAAGATCTCACCATTATCATAACCTAAGGGAGTGATACCTACTTAACGAGACCTAACATCGCATATGTATGGGAATATGAAATGCCTAAGAGGGTCACTAAAAGACCATTAGGTCTGTTGAGTTGAACATACCATGTATAGCTATACGTGAGGGAACGACACTCTACTGGTGATTTGAAAATATTTTATTTTACTTATTCTTGTAAATTATATACAGGAAAACATAAATTGTTAATCATGAAAATCATAACTGAAAACTTGAAACGTGATCTATAAACCATGAAACATGAAAACATAATCACAACTAACATGTAAGAACATAAATCGTGACATGTCCTGAAAACTACAACCATGACACTTGGATATGTCACTCGTGGACTGTAACGTGTATGAAAGTCATGTAAATCGTAAACTGAAAATTTAAATTGAAATTTTAATATGAGCATTCCATGCCCTACATTCATTTTCAATGGTGCATGATGCATGCATGCCATAATGTAGCAATTTTCTATGTAATTTTCACTAGTAAGAACATGATAATTTGATGCTCTCCCTATAGACGGCACTAATTTGAGCCTAACAGTTCTGAGTCCAGTTAAAATTGGGCTTTAGATGGGTCTGACTTTATTTAGTCTTTAGTCCTGTGATGACTTTTTGTGTAAATGCACCACGAAGATTAGTTACTTCATCATCTTTCATTATGATTGCGATTAATTGTTAAATGTTTATTAAAATTTTGAATGTTTTCTTCCAGAAGAATTTATTCTCTTTGATATCTTATTGGTTTATATAGCATTATGCGTGTAGAGATTTCAATCTTGGCTAGCACTTGTCCATCACTGAACTACTCTTAATGGCAAGAGGTATACTTGTCATAAGACATGCTGAAATATAGCAATAGGTGTGATCACACATGTTATTATACATGCTAAACTAAGCTTGCATGCTAAGTGGATTGCTATTAAAGTCCACTAATCTTGGATTATGGTATGTGACATCATGTACTTCGAATACTGACGTTGGGGTCGAAATGCATTATTATATTTTTTAGATGGATTTCGAGCTTTATCCTCTTCGGAATAGGTCTAGATCGAATTGAATTGATCTCGAAGTGTCTATACTTCAGAGTGACTTGGCCTCATAGTGATGTTATTTCAGAGTGACGTTACTTCAGAGACAAATTCTAATTTGAGATCATCTCGACCTTTCTCGTCTATCGGTACTGTACGTTTAACAGTGTTATGACATGTGTCATTATTTCATTGGACCTCTGCCTGCCAATAGCAGTTATACTAAAAAAAAAACATGTTGAGGAGATTCATCTAGGTGGCAACATGTAGTTAATATATATGGTTAAAATTAGGCACCTACAATATGTAAAGTCTAAAGACCACATTATAATTAATGATTATGGAATGACATAAAGATATTCATTTGTGAATGAATGACAATAATATAATTTAAAAGAGCAGTGATGGAGCCACTTGAGCCACATAAAGCTATTCAAAATATTTAGGTAGGACTATTTTAATTTTAATTTTTGACTTTAAATTTTATTAATCATTAATCTTATCCAATCAAACAGTAAATAAATTGACATCAATTTATCTTTGAATATTGCTAGTCATTGATCACATCTTCCATCAACATAATGAAATAAAAGAGTGAGAAAATACCTTAAAAACAAACAAGAAAAAAATAAAATTCATTTTTTGCATACATAAACAATTGCCAATTTCTCCTAAAATAACTCACGACAAGCATCTTACTTGTCACAAACTTCGACAAAGGCACACTTGATTATTAAAAAAACAAAAACAAACAAAAACAATTCACACTTGGAAGAATAGCTTGTGAAAAAAGAGAAGCAAAAAGATGTCTGAAGTATCAAAATAAGATCTTATATCCCAATTAAATTGGTACTCAAGATCTAATCAGATTGATCATATGCTGTCCAGATCAATTTGGCTTCCTACAATTCTTCCTGATCTCACCATTGGATCCAGTGAGGGGGCTGATATCACCCATCTTGATCATTGCAGCAGCAAAATCAGAATTGAAAGTGTTAGAGTTACTTCCATAAGTACTGACCAAAGAATCAGTGGATCCTCCATTGAACAAGATTTGATCAGAGTGAAGCAGGCCCTTTTGGTTTAAGAGATTCTTATAGTATTGATTGTCAAAATTATTTGGACTTTGAAAATCCAATGGAGCTAGATTATCATCTCCTGTTCCTGTAGGGCTTGGGCAGTTCCCTTGTCTATTTTTGGCAAATGAACTTACAATGTTGCTTTCATTGTATATGCGATTCCTGAAGAGTAAACACCTTGCTTGCCCAATTGTATGTGCTCCTGGAATCAAAATGAATAAAGTTGTAAAATCTATTAATTGTGTGTGTTTTAACATCTCAGTAGGTTGAAATTACAACGATTATTTGTTTAGTTAAAGGAAAATGAACGAAACCCTATTGTTGTTTTAGTATGGTAAGCCGTTTGTCTAAACCAATTTTTCAATTTCAATAACTGATTTTCACATCAAATTTCGAAAAATGGGGGTTGAAAGTATACCGGATAAAGCAACCATGTCCTTGGCAGAGAGGCCTTTAGCCTGAAATCTGTTGATGAGGTTGCTTAAAGTAGAAGTAGGAGGAGGGATGACACCACTATTTGCAGCAGATAAGCTAGCTGTTTTTGAATCTCTTCTTCCAAGTTTAACTTCCCAACTTGGCCCTCCAAGCTGCATAAATAATAAATATATTATAATCATTAACATTAAGTATTTCAGTGATTAATTAAAAGACTAATTCAAAGTAACATAATTTTCCAATTATAAAGCTTATTCAACGATTATATTATATGATTATCGAGAGCATTAAATTGTAATCGTTTTGACTTAAAAGTTTAAGTTATGATCTAGGCTGGTTTGAGTTATACTAAATTTTTTGAATCATTTACGAGTTCTAAAAATAGAGCCTTATGGATAAAGGATAAAAAAAATCATAATATATATTTAAAATATTAATTTTTCTTTAGATTTCGAGCTCTAATATTGGGTCAACCAACTGCCTGTGTCGATGATCCCTATAACCACCTCTGATTATCATTCAGGAGTGGTCTTAAGTTGTCTTAAATTTTAGAAGTTTTAGTTGAGCTTTTAAAGGGATCATATCGATAAAGAATAAAAAAATATATAAATGATATATTATACAATTAAAAAAAAAAATTCTTTAAATTAGACCATATTTTTAGGCTTAACCAACCACGTGTGTTGATTGTTCTCAAGACGACATTATAAGGTCTCACCATTCGCATTTTAGGTAAATGTTTTATATGGAGAAAGAAGAGAACATACAATCGAAACTGAATCACGAGCAGCAATGGATAAAATATCAGCACATGAAACGACGCCGGGGCATGCTTTCTCGACCTTGGATTTAATATCATCAATAACTTCAAAACCTCTTACTGATTTGCTATTCGGACCAGCAGTCTTCTCACCAGTGAAAGAAGATGTGTCGTCTAAGAGAATTGACCCATCACACCCCTAAGATAAGAAAATATTATTTGAAGTTAGAAAATTTTAGTAAAAAATAATTAGTATTTGTCATTAACTAAGAGATAATTATCTACAAAACAAACTTTTTTTTTTTTATTTCCTTAACTTGCCGTTTGAGGTCGAATCTTAAGAGAAGTAAAGAGGATAAAAAAAAAATTAAAATTGTGCCGCAACCGTGATCAGATAATTTTTAACTTATGCCTAACTTGAATTAATTAACATGTGTTGTTACCTAATAATTTTCTTAAAAAGATATTGGCATTCCAATAAGACTGCTCTTTTGCAACTTCATTTGTTGTGTTGCTGAGAATGAACCTAAAGCTCCTATAAGATACAACTCTTTTTTTTTTTTTTTTTTGTCAAAATTAATTAATTATCCCTTCATAATTCAAACATATCAAAATTAATATTTTATTTTGAAGGTAGGAGAATTTTGATGAGTTTTTAAACACATGGATAAAATGATTAATTTATTGAAAAATGAAAGAGGTTTTTGATCATTTTCCCTACAATTAGTTCAAAAGAATAATAGTGTAGTAAAACCCCATTGGTGATCGGCTGTGTAGGAAAAAATCTCACACATCGACGACCGAGAAAAATGAATAAATTTAAAATATAAATTTTGAGTAACTCTCAATCTTAAAGTTAGTTTTGGGTTTAGTGTCGTACATAAATTTCAATATGGTATCAAATGACAAAGATCAGTCAAAAACAAGCTAAGAAAATCTCTTTCACTGGCTAAGAAAAATTATTGAATTTAAAATATAAGACTTGGACAACCCTCAACTCTAAAACTAGATGTTTTATTAATTTGACTACTACCCGGGTCCAAATTAAGAGGGAAATAGGCAAACCAAAAAAAAAATCAAGAGAAGAAAAATGATTATTACATTGACAAAACAGTCATGAAAGTGTAAGCGAAGTAGAGAAGCACCCATCCGACTCTCTTTTGAAACTGCTGATTGAACAGCAGATCTCACCGTACTCAACACCTTTGGACATCTTTTTGAATAGAAATTAGTTGAGAGTTGAGCACTTGATTTCCCTGTGAAAATCACAAGAAACCCTAATGCCAAAATCACTACCATTAAAGAACAAGAAGAAGAAGAAGAAGAATTAGCCATTTTGCTTTGCTTTATTTGCTAATTTTTAATAATTAAACTAACAGTATTGTGAGCATATATGGTCGAACGATTGAGGTTATATATAGGGCAAAACTGAGGCGTTTGGCATCGGCAGGTGACCTAATCTATTCAGGAATAGTCGATGCATGGGCTTGATATTTTTTGTCTAGAAATTATTGAAATGGTAAGCAAGTGAGACTTTTACCGATAAATAAGTATCAACTCACTTAGTCAAAACACCATAATATATTCCATATAATAGATTTTGAGTTCGATTTCTCACGGTGACTAAATGAATAAAAAATTCATATTATTGTTAACTTTTATGTCTGGTTCTATTAGTTTACGGACCTTATTCTCATCTCCGTAGGTGTCTAATTTTTAGTGATCCGTCAAGCGAAAAGTAGATTATAAATAAAAGTGATAAGGATGTAATTTAGATTTTTTATAGATATAAAGAAGAGACTTAGTCTTTCCTTAAATTAAAAATATGTGGGACTTTTATGATTAAATAGATGATAAAGAAAAACCAAATACACGTTTACGTAAAATGAAGTGCTTCCAAAGTTGATGTAAAAGGGCATCAATTTGTCAACTGAATGGGTCCGTAATAAGCTTAGAGATAAACTTTTAAATATTGATTTGGTAGAGATACCTTGCATGGGGAGAGAATAAAAACCTTGATGATACAACTTTGACTCTCTTAAATTCTCATTTTTTAAATTATTCAATAAATTTTCAATATTATAATTTTAATATTCAAATTTTACTGTTGAAGGATTAATGTAACTTCTTAATCAATATGCATATCTTTTTTGTTTAATCTTTTGACACATATATCAGATAAAACTCAGATCATGATAGTTAAAGGTAATATAATTTATTTTCCCTCACCTTGTTCCATGTTTTATTCCTACTTATGAGTCAATGAGAATTTGTGTGGGAAGCCTCCCTTTGTGTAATGTCAATGATCGAATTCTGACACTTTAAGCGATGTAGATTCTTTTAATGTATCAAAAGTATGAACAAAATATGGAACAATAGGCCACCTGGTGGGAGATTTATATCACTTGAAGAACCCAAAAATTATATATTTTTTTAGGTAAAAAACTTACAACTTAGAGCGAGTTACAAGAAGTAAATTGACATCGATGGTGATCTTATATATATATATATATAATATTTACTTGGTGATTATTTCACATGTCTTACAGAGAAATGTGAAATTATCGACCGACTATTTTAGTCGGTAATTTTTTAGTATTTACCGACTGAATACCGATCGAAAATGATAAAAATAATTTCTGACCAATTATCGACATATTACCGCCGAAATATTCAGTCGATAGTCAGTTGCTAATTTGACGCGAAATATTAATTTCACGTCAGTTTATGCCGCCAATAATTACCGACCGACTATCGGTCGATAATTGATAATAAATAGCTACCGAATATCATTAAGTCGCTAAAAGAAAATTAATTATAAAAAAACTAATTATTTATTTATTTATTCACTCGGTCGGTAATCCGGTGGGTAAGTTACTGACCCACATTATTTCGATCAGTAATTTATCACCGACGAGTTAAATACCGACCGAAAATATTCGGTCGATTTTCGATCGATAATCATGATTACTGACCGATTATAATGATGATTTGATATTATTTGGGATGTTAAGTAAGGTTATGATGTATCATTCAACTGGATCATTTATTATAATTAATAGAGAGACTATAATGAAAAGTGAAAAGATTTTTTTTTTCAAAAAAAAAAAAAAAAAAAAAAAAAAAGTAGCTGGAAAGTGAATCCTCCATTGGAACAGCAAACTTATTACAAAACTGGAATTTTGAAGTAGTCTGAGAATTGAATTTTCCTGCTTTTGTAGTCCGAAATTGCTTACAAAACTGGAACAGTAAACTTATTTGGTCTTTGGCTTCCTCTTTTAAGTAAAGAATTAGCATACAAAAAAGCCATGTAATTTTTTTTTTTATACTATTTTTATATTTTGATCATTTTTAATTTTGTTATTTTATTATTATTTAGTCTCTCAAAATTATATCTGTGAGACAAAGTCTCTTGCTATCCTATTTAAATTTTAACTACCCATTAACCTTATCATCCCTATCTTTTTGTTACCCACTAGCACACTAACTCATTCTCCTTTTCTATAAATTGAAACTAAACCTAATCAATTCCTTTATTTTGTGTGTGGCTGTGAACAATTAAGAGTGATCAGTAAATTGAATTTTCAGAGACCAGTACACAGTTAGAGAGAGAAACGGACGCGTAGAGAGAAAACGAAACCAGTTTAGAGAGAGAAAGAGTGGGCAGGAGAGAGAAATAGGGATTTCGACGTCTTCCGATCACCTTTTCCGGCAAGTGACCACACCAGGAGAATCCTCTCGCCGAGATGAATCCAACGCCGTCGGACCGCCGCCGTGAATCTACCTTCACGCGCCTCCACGCACCGCCTCGCCGTCGCTTCACGCGCCGCCGTGTGTGACTGACACCTCCCGGACCAGAATCTTCCCCTCGTCGAGATACGCGGGTTAGATACCTAGTTTGCCCAATTCGGACCTTTGGTTGTCGTGAAACGAGCCTAGAACGAGAGTTAACGGTGTTCGAATGTTCGTCGGTGATCGTCGAGCATTAGCCATTTCCTCCACTTCCGTTGTGATCCTGGTGACGTGTACTGCCCGTGGACCACCTCGTTCTGAAATTCTGAAGTCGTTGGAGCTCGGTACGTTATACTTTACGGTTTTAGGAGTGTATTTGTAAGATTTTGAAAGTTTTGGACTTATTCGTATTTTGGCATTCTTATAGACCTAAATGAGTAAATTCTGATTTTTTTTAGTGAGTAATATGAGATAATTTAAAGTTTTAGGACTAAATTGATAATATTGGAGAGTATTGAGGTTAAATTATAAATTTGAAAAGTTTAGGGGTAAAATCGTAATTTTGATAAAATATATGGACCTGCTGATTCTCTTAACGAGGACATATAGATATAAAGAGTTTTGCGTGGATTGAGGTAAGTACAAAACATGATGATTCTCTTAACATAAATGTTTGTTGATTGATGTTTGATATGTGAGTTATGTAATATGATATAGATATATATTTATATATGTAATGTTGGAAAATTGACTGAGTAATTGATAGCATGAGAACATAAATCGTGAATATAACTTTTGAGTATAAATTATATGCTTGTAATATGAATCGAAGTATTTGAGTATTGTGTGACTTTGAGATGAATTGATGGATGAAATGCGATAAGATGTGTTGTATTGGATGTTGTGTGAGATTGTTGTTCTGCTGCCGGATTTAGTATGATAATGGTCGGATATGCGAGATTTATGCGAGATTAGCAGAGGCGTGTGGTTCAATCCCCCTCTTGCACATTTATGCGGGATTATATAGTGGGAAACCTTGGGGGTAAGAGAGGGACTCTCCCAATGATTTCAATCCATTATTATACCGAATCTGGATAGCAAACCTAATTTGATTGAGATGTGTTGTTGTGAGCTTGTTTTGCCTGAGTTAGTTTTATATATATTAATTATTTTTTTCACATGTTCATCATTATATATTTATATATACCTATTTTGTGCGTGAGGTCATGTTGAGAGTATGAGTGTTTTTACTTACGGAGCTTTTTAAGCTCACCCCTCATTTCTCAAACATCACAGGTAGTTCACCAGCGCAAAAGTAGCAGGATTTGACTCGTTTGCCACAGCCGTCAGTCGGGTTGATCCAGACATTTCTTTTGGCTTGAGATAGGGCATTTAGGATGACTTTCATGTTTTCAGACATTTATTGTGGTGTAAACACTTATTGGGATTTATTTGGATTGCATTTTATGAGATATTATATTTCTTGCGAACTTTTGGTTCAATTGCATGACATATAGGTGCTCGAGTTGAAGTGATTTGCGGACCCCTTTCTAGGGTTAGGCTCGCTCTAGGGAGGGGGTCGTAACAATTTCGCTGGCTCCACCCATGATGCTTAGAACTCGATGGATCAATTGATTAAATTTATCTTCTTTTTTCCCTGCAATATGTTAACACTCGAACATCTTAGGGTCTCAATGTTCTTATTAATAAGGTAAATGAACTTAATTTGATTACGGGTATTGAGTGATAAGATTACACAATCAAACCAATCAAATGGAGAAAATCAAGGAATCTAAATCTTTACATTTTATGACATTTATCTAGTAGTTAATACCTTTCTATCTTTGTAATCTCCTTCCAATTTTAAATTTCAAATATTTTGTATATGTAGTGCAAAATGCCATTGTGAATAACAAGGAAAATATATTTCTTCAAACATATCATCTCCAAAACTTCTACATGGTATCAGAGCCCAGATCCCTCCTCTAATTCTTTTTTTTTTTTCAAAACACCTCTTGCCAAATATTGATCCACTGCTTCAATGGCCACCGACGGTACCCAAAATGTCATTCCCAACACCCAAGACCCTACAAAACCCTTGATCATAGTTGCCATCCACAACTCCATCAAACTCACATCAACCAATTACCTCTCCTGGAAAACCCAAATTGAAGCCATTCTCATCGGCTATGATTTACAACACCACATAGATGGAAATCATAACACCCCACCTCGGAACATCACCCGTAATGGAGAAACTTCACCAAATCCCGAATATCACACCTGGCTACGCCAAGACAAACTCATCTTTGCAGCTCTGGTCGGCACCCTATCACCATCTCTAGTTCCTCTTATCACCCAATCTCCCAACACCTCTGAAGCCTGGCGAACTCTCGCCAACACTTATGCACGACCTTCTCGTGGTCACATCAAACAACTCAAGGATCATCTTAAACACATCACCAAGGGTACTAAAACCATTACCGAATACATGCAATCCATCAAAGCCACAACCGATCAACTAGCCGCCCTAGGAAAACCTCTTGACCATGAAGATCTAATTGAGAAAGTGCTTGATGGACTTGACGATAACTACCAGTCCATCATCGACTCTGTCAATGGCCGTGATTCCTCTATTCTCTTTGATGAACTCCATGAAAAACTCATCAACAAGGAGTTATCTCTCCACAACAGGACAAGCTCTCATTCCCACCCGGCTTCCGCACATCCCACCAATGTTCGCACCTACAACCGACCATATCCTAACAACACTGCCCAGACCGGTCGGTTTGCACCCACCACCAATCCCCAACTCCCCAGAAACTCTACCACAAACACCAGAACCGACCGACCTCCTCCTCGACCCTTTCTTAGTCGGTGCCAATGGTGCCGCAACCAAGGCCATGTGGTCTCTCAATGCCCTCTCTTCCGCCAAAACTTCCTAGGTGCGCAACCCCCAACCAGGCCGACCAACTCGCCCAGCCCTCGCCCGACCAATCCCTGGCAATATCAAGCAAATGTTACCACCCACCCTTCAACCAACCCTGCCTGGCTTCTCAACAGTGGAGCCTCACATCATGTCACTACTGATCTCAACAACCTCGCTCTCCGCCACCCTTATGACGGCACGGATGAAATAATGATTGGTGACGGCACTGCACTCCCTATTTCCCACCATGGTTCTACCTCTCTTAATACTCTAACATAATAAATGATGAGCTCTACCATTGTGAGTCTAATGTCGAATGGACCTCATGGAGTTCCAAAATAATTTTCACCCTACCTACTAGATGAAGGTTGGTCAATTGAACCTGTTGTAGGTTCCAATGATTTCTCATTCTAGGCATGATAATTCCATATGTAGTATAGACTTGGGAATGTTGAATCAACGTAGTATGAAAAAGATGACTAACTCTTTATGTCATCTAGGGGAGATAACAACCATTCCCACGTAGTATGGTAAATCATATGCATGAAGTTGTATGTCTAATAGTATTCCAGTCAAGCTGAGTCTTATTTTAACTGATGTCGGATGAGATTTTAAACAAGTGTCAGGTCTCATACGTGGAGTGTCGAGTGAAATCTTTGATAAATACTAAACTATCATTTAATGTCGATGGTGACAAGCTGTGTGTGAAATTGTTGATTGAGATATTTCTAATAAGTCTTATGTCATACATTGAAAATGTAGATTGTGCTATTCATTACAGTTACCTAGTTTTAAATTATAGTGTTGACAGGAACACCCATAACAAGTATCATATCATAACAACTACTATAAGCCTCGTACTTTAGTGATGTCAACTGAGACATTCTTAAAAACTGTAAGCCATACCTGGTAAGGTTGATAGGGAAGTCCACGCCCAGTCTTCACCCGAGTACTGTCAACCGAAACAATCCTTATGCCAAGTACATTACTCCATTATATGAAGTGAATGGTAATGGGAATGGTTCCATTGGAAGGATGCGACCTGCTCCTGATGTTGGTCCGCGGGACTCCAGTCGAATATAATCTGAATTTGATGGCAATTCATTTATGCCTTCTGAAGGAGATAGGAATCTTCTTAACATCGTCTGAAGAAGGTAATACTTCTTTCACGTAGCCTGATGGGAATGACATCATATCTATGCCATCTAGAGTAGATGATGACCATCCTCATAAAGTTGTACGGGCCATATTTGGGCCCAATGGTAAAATCGACATTTTACCTCGAGACCGACCAATATCAGACCAATAAGCCTCACGGGCCCAAGCTCATTGTCATCAAGAGGGCCAACGGATGCAGTAGTTACCAAATCAAGAAACGTCCAGACTCATAAATATCTCACATAACTCGACAGTTTCCAACATCCAACGAACGAGTAATTAAAGGTAATAAATACACACGTTTCCCGAGAGTGTGTATATAAGAGAAGAAAGTCTATGAGAAAAGGGCGGGACAATCCATAGCTCGATCATATTCAACTTCTAACAACTCTCAGCTTAGTCATATTCTCTCCAGAGCTCTCGGAACCTCCGACCCACTGCCCTCACGGTAGTCAACAGAAGTCAATGTACGTCAAGCCTTGCTCTTCCATTATTTACAGCTCGTCTTCACTACTGACTTGAGCGTCGGAGTGCCCCCGGCGCCCACCACACCGGTGGGTAGTCTACTCCCGCTCACTCTACCTTTGTTTTGCAGGATCGCTAGCGCCCCCAACTATAAATTCTCGATTGTAGACCTCGGGCGAAATCCAGCGTCCACAATTTGGCGCCGTCTGTGGGGACTTAGCGATTCATAGCAGACGAAGATTTCTCAGTCTACGATCCCTTTAACACAGCTACACATGGCTTCTAGCAGCGATCAAACATTTGACCATATGGCCTCTCAATTGGCCACTCTACAAGAACGATTACGAGTCTTAGAGGAGGAAAATTCAGCCATGCGAATCTCCAATATAACCCTCCGGAAGCAACTGGAGCAAATCTCTTCAACCTCCCGACAACCTGATACTACAGACCTTCCCGGCAATCCCACAATCCCCGTCAATCTCTTGGGGGCATTCAACAATGTGACAAGTGACAATCCGCCATCAGATAACCATCCACCAAATCAAGAAAGAAGTCAACATATCTCCTCAATCGACCAAGCACGGCAAGTTGCCTCCACCATGCGCAAGGAAATGCAGGAGTTCGATGATTCAATTCTCTCCAGCCTACCTGGTGCCAGACTACCAGTGAGAAAAAGCCGAGCCGGCACGATCTCAGATACTCCATTTTTGGAGACCATCACTTCCATCGAACTACCAAGGAAGTTCAGTCCTCCAGATATGAAAATGTATGATGGATCAACTGACCCAGACGACCATGTTGTCCGTTACAAATACAAGATGATATCAACCGGCTTGTCACCAAGCAAATGGGAAGCTGGAATGTGCAGAGGATTTGGAGAAACATTGGCTGGTCCTGCCCTCACCTGGTTCATCAATCTCCCATACAGATCCATCGAGTCTTACCAACAGCTAGCAGATAAATTTGTGGAGCATTTTGCAAGTTCTTGCAAACTTGAGAAGACCACCAATGACCTCAATGCCATCCAGCAACGGAGATGGGAGTCCTTGCGAAGCTACGTGGCTCGTTTCAATAAAGAGAGAATAACAATCTCAGATCTCTATCAACCTACTGCAGTGGAAGCATTCAGAAATGGATTACTTTCAGAAAGCGGACTCTACAAAAAGCTCACTAAATTTCGATGCTACACTATGGATCATGCCATGGCCCAGGCTCAAATTGAGATCAGATGGGAGGAGGATAAGAGAAACAAGAAAAAAGAGAATTCCATCAACCATCACAATGAGAGAACCTCAAATCCGCCCAAGCGACCCTACAAATGATATGCCAGCGATGTACTTCAATAAAGTGATACTTGATGTAATTAGTCCATAAAAAAGAGGCTAGATGACCACCCATTGTTGCCTTGGGACATCATAGCTTCCCAAACAAGTATTCATTGATTACTACAGAAAAAATTGACCTTCACAAAACTACAACTTAGGGAGAAATCCATTTGCTCCAATCGACCACATAAAAATCATCAGACCCAATCGATCTACTTCTTCCATTCGACATGAGAATACCTTCATATTCTTCCAGCATACCCAACCGACTTAGAAGTATTCTCTAGTAATGTCATCCACTCCATACTACATGGAAAGATTATCATATTCTCCATACGATAAGGTGGATGGCCATCTGGCTATATAGAATAATTGTTATCATTTCCATACGACATTGAAGGACCCACCACATTCAGACGACTGAAAGGATTTTCATCTCCTCCATATGACATGCATGGATTGCCTTCAAATCCATACTACATGGTTAGATAGTCGTCTCTTTCAGGCGACATGAGAAGATAATTATATTCTTCACATTACATGAATGGATTGCCATCGACTCTAGACTCCATTCGACCATAGTCTCATGGACCCTCATCAGGAACAAGGCGCGTCCCTTCAGTGGAACCATTTTTCCTACCATTCACCCCATATGATGAAGAGATATACTTGGCGTGGACATCCCAGTCGACATTACCAGGTATGACTTGCACTTTTTATAGTTTGACATTACAATTTATAATTTGGGACTTGTTATGGGTGTCCCAGTCGACATTACAACATATAGTTTGATAATTGTTATGGATGTCCCAGTCGACATCACAACATATAGTTTGGTAATTGTTATTGATGTCTCAGTCGACAATACAATATGTGGCTTGGCACTTGTTGAGTATCCCACTCGACACTACATGTATGGGGTGAAAATATCTCAGTCGACATTACGAGACTTGGTAAGGATATCCCACTCGACACTACATGTATGGAGAATTGGTATTAGGATATCCTGTTCGACATTACATGTATGGGGTGATAATATCCCAGTCGACATTACCAGACTTGGTAAGGATATCCCACTCGACACTACATGTATGGAGACTCACCATGAGGAAGATGTCCCATTCGACACTACACGTGAGAAGCTTGGCACTTGTTAAGGATCTCATTCGACACAACACGTGTGAAGCTTGGTACTTGTTAAGGATCTCATTCGACACTACTTATATGGTCTTGTAGAATGAGGAATGAGAACCTTCATGGACCTTCATCAGGTTCATTCGACCGTAGTCTCATGGTCTTCAGGCGACATGGTCTCAGACTACAAGTCCTATAGAATGAGGAATTATGTCCTAATTGACCTTTGTCAGGTCTTGTAGAATGAGGAATGAGAACCCTCATGGACCTTCATCAGGTTCATTCGACCGTAGTCTCATGGTCTTCAGGCGACATGGTCTCAGACTACAAGTCCTGTAGAATGAGGAATTATGTCCTCATTGACATTTGTCAGGTCTTGTAGAATGAGGAATGATAACCCTCATGGACCTTCATCAGGTTCATTCGACCGTAGTCTCATGGTCTTCAGGCGACATGGTCTCAGACTACAAGTCCTGTAGAATGAGGAATTATGTCCTCATTGACCTTTGTCAGGTCTTGTAGAATGAGGAATGAGAACCCTCATGGACCTTCATCAGGTTCATTCGACCGTAGTCCCATGGTCTTCAGGCGACATGGTCTCAGACTACAAGTCCTGTAGAATGAGGAATTATGTCATCATTGACCTTTGTCAGGTCTTGTAGAATGAGGAATGGGAACCATCATTGACATTCTTCAGGTCTAGTATAGTGAAAAGTGATGACCTTCTTGGACTTTTATCAAGTCCATTCGACAGGTCCATACGACCGTAGTCACATGGACCCTCATCAGGAGAATAGGTGATAACCTTCATAGACCTTCATCGGGTCTAGTAGTATGATAAGGAAAGACTCTTGAACCGTCGTCAGGTCTGTAAAGTGAAGACTTTCATATACCTTCATTTGGTCCAAACGACATTGAAGACTCCCCTGGTCATTTGACCCGTAGTATGAGGATTATCCTAACCTTCATCTGGTTCAGTCGACCGGGGACATCCCCCACGGACTCATGTAGAGTCAAGTTGTAGACATACACATGACGTATGACTTATATCTTGAACCCTCATCTGGTTCAGTCGACCGGGGACATCCCTCATGGACTCTTGTCGAGTCAAATAAACTCTTGAACCCTCATCTGGTTCAGTCGACCGGGGACATCCCTCATGGACTCTTGTCGAGTCAAATAAACTCTTAAACCCTCATCTGGTTCAGTCGACCGGGGACATCCCTCATGGACTCTTGTCGAGTCAAATAAACTCTTGAACCCTCATCTGGTTCAGTCGACCGGGGACATCCCTCATGGACTCTTGTCGAGTCAAATAAACTCATGAACCCTCATCTGGTTCAGTCGACCGGGGACACCCACCATGGACTCATGTAGAGTCAAGTTGTAGACATACACATGTCGTATGACTTATATCCTGAACTTCATCTGGTTCAGTCGACCGGGGACATCCCCCATTGACTCTTGTCGAGTCAAATAAACTCCTGAACCTCATCTGGTTCAGTCGACCGGGGACATCCCTCATGGACTCTTGTCGAGTCAAATAAACTCATGAACCCTCATCTGGTTCAGTCGACCGAGGACATCCCCCACGGACTCATGTAGAGTCAAGTTGTAGACATACACATGTCGTATGACTTATATCCTGAACCTCATCTGGTTCAGTCGACCGGGGGCATCCCTCATGGACTCTTGTCGAGTCAAATAAACTCTTGAACCCTCATCTGGTTCAGTCGACCGGGGACATCCCTCATGGACTCTTGTCGAGTCAAATAAACTCTTGAACCCTCATCTGGTTCAGTCGACCGGGGACATCCCTCATGGACTCTTGTCGAGTCAAATAAACTCTTGAACCCTAATCTGGTTCAGTCGACCGGGGACATCCCTCATGGACTCTTGTCGAGTCAAATAAACTTCTGAACCCTCATCTGGTTCAGTCGACCGGGGACACCCACCATGGACTCATGTAGAGTCAAGTTGTAGACATACACATGTCGTATGACTTATATCCTGAACCTCATCTGGTTCAGTCGACCGGGGACATTCCCAGATGACTCTTGTCGAGTCAAATGAAGACATGGACTTCCTTCAATTCATAGACTTGTCGAATGAAATGACTCCTGAACCCTTATCTGGTTCAGTCGACCGGGGACATCCCCCACGGACTCATATCGAGTCAAGTTGTAGACATGGAATACACATGTCATACGACTTATATCCTGACCTTCATCTGGTTCAATCGATTGGGTACTTTCCCAATGGCTCTGGTAGAGTCAAGTTCATTATCCCGACCATCATCTGGTTCAGTCGACTGGATACTTCCCCAATGGCTCTTGAAGAGTCAAGCTCATAACTTGATATTCGTTTGGCGGCATCAACGCTCGAGTACACCTACATCCAACGAACAAGTAATTAAAGGTAGAGTGAGCAGGAGTAGACTACCCACCGGTGTGGTGGGTGCCGGGGGCACTCCGACGCCCAAGTCAGTAAATGAACAAAGATAGTAATAGATGGGAGGTCAAGGTTAGATGCTACCTTGAACTCCGTTGAATGCCGTGAGGGCGGTCAGTCGAAGGTGTGGTAAGCTTGAGGATGTCCCAAAGCTATGGGGAGGAGAGCTAGACGTTGACCCCCTTCCTCTAGGAGCCTTGTTCCCTATATATACATGTTCCTGTAACGTGTGCCTTTATTGCCTTTGATTAATCGTCTGTTGGATTATGGTAACAGTCGACTTCATGAAGAGCTATTACTGCGTTGTAAGCTGAAACGAATGGGTTGTGAATAGAATTTATGAGTCTCGGATAGAATTTATGGGCTTATCAACCTCGCTCTCCACCACCCTTATGACGGCACGGATGAAATAATGATTGGTGACGGCACTGCACTCCCCATTTCCCACCATGGTTCTACCTCTCTTTAAATAGTAATCCAGTGGAGCTCTTTCTTTACTCCAAACTATTTAAACTTCAAGGGCTTGTAGTACCTTCCCGAGTGATCTCACTCGACATGACGGGATGGTAGAACATTTTGTTCATTCAATTTTCAAATAATAAGATGAACGGCCATTAATCCCATGATGTATGGAAAAATCGCCATCTCTCCTCCAGACCACATGAAAGGATTCTATTCAACTTGGTTGAGACTATTACAAGATGGATGGCCATCAATTCCATGGTGCATGGAAAAATTGTCTTCTCTCCCATACTGACTTGAGCGTGTAAAGTGAAGATTCACATGGACGGACATCAATTTCATCCGACTGTAGTATCATGAACACTCCTCAAGGTAATGAGTGATGACCTTGATGGACCTTCATCAGGACCATTTGAAAGCCCATTCGACAACAGACCTTCAACAAGTCTGGCATAGTAAGGAAAGACTATTTTATAATCCTTCGACAGGTCTAGTTAAATATTGAGGAAATATTCTTGGACCATTGTCAGGTCTGTAGAGTGAATACCATCCTAGCCTCAGCAAGTCCAGATGACTGGGGACATCCCTCATAGACTCATGTCGAGTCAAGTTGTAGACATGGATTAACACATGTCGTATGACTTATATCTTCCTGGACTCATCAAGTCCAGTCGACCGGGGACATCCCCCATTGACTCATGTCGAGTCAAGTTTGTAGACATGGATTACACATGTCGTTTGAATTATATCTTCCTGGACTCATCAAGTCCAGTCGACTGGGGACATACCCCATAGACTCATGTCGAGTCAAGGTTGTAGACATGGATTACACATGTCGTTTGAATTATATCTTCCTGGACTCATCAAGTCCAGTCGACTGGGGACATACCCCATAGACTCATGTCGAGTCAAGGTTGTAGACATGGATTACACATGTCGTTTGAATTATATCTTCCTGGACTCATCAAGTCCAGTCGACCGGGGACATCCTCTATAGACTCACGTCGAGTCAAATTACAGACATGGAATACACATGTTGTATGGCTTATCAAGTCCACCTGACCGGGGACAACCCCCAAAGACTCATTTCGAGTCAACTTGTAGACATGGAGGGCACATGTCGTATGACTGATATACTGACCTTCATCGGGTCCAAACGATTGGGTACTTCCCCAATGGCTCTTGTAGACTCAAGTTGATAACCTGACATTCGTTTGGTTTAATTAGTAGGCAGCATCAACGCTAGAGTACAGCTACATAATATGGCCTCGTCCCAGGCGACACATGCGTCAAGTACTCTCCAAGCCAATGACTTTTGACTTAGAGAGTAGGGGACAAACTGTTTGGGCCAAATTTGGTCCAGGGGTAGTTTCGTCATTTTACTTCAGACCCAATACTGGACGCACCCCTAAAGCCTCCAAATCAAACTCCAAAGACATAATGTCGGCCCAGGCCCGATGAACACCAACACCCATAACCGAATGACCATCCATAGGCCGGCCCACGTAACGCCTAAGTTCATAAATACCATTTATAAATTCAACAGTTTCTAGCCTACAACGGGCAAATGCAGTGAATATCCCTCATAAAGTCGACCGTTACCAAGACTCAACGGACGAGTAATCAAATGCACACCCTCAAATAGGTATATAAGAAAGAAGGCTCCATGAGGACGGTGGATCCAACTTTTGGCTCCCCTACTCACAGCTTTGGGACTTTCACAAAGCTCACCATACCTCCTACCGACCGCCCTCACGGCACCCTACGAAGCTCAAGGTAGTATCTTACTTTGACCTTCCTTCTACTACTATCTTTGTTCATTCATTAACTTGAGCGTCGGAGTGCCCCCGGCACCCACCACACCGGTGGGCAGTGCTCCCGCTCATTCTACACCTTTGTTTTGCAGGATCGCCAGTGCCCCTATACAAAATCTCGATTGTAGACCTCGGGCGAAAACCAGCGTCTACTTATGACATTTATCTAGTAGTTAATACCTTCCTATCTTTGTAATCTCCTTCCAATTTTAAATTTCAAATATTTTGTATATGTAGTGCAAAATGCCATTGTGAATAACAAGGAAAATATATTTCTTCAAACATATCATCTCCAAAACTTCTACATTGAGGTGGGTCAGTTGAATTTTGCTATTACTCATCTCCATTACTTTTTTTTTTTTTTTTGAGATGAGGAAATGGATAAAGTCTAAATTCATTTTTTTTTTTTTTTTTTTTTTTTTTTAAGATTCGAACCCGAGTAGCGTTACCACTAATTGCTCCATATATTTCCAAATGGATTATTTAATTACTTATCTTAATCGGCATGCAAAGATCAAACTAAATTGAACATTTAAAAAGAATCAAATGTCAAAATACGCCAACAATTTTCGAGATTTATTTTGTATATGCATGTAACATGTTGATTCTTTTTATTCACAAATTTTGAAATCAACATATTCGTTTCATATTACAATTTTATGAAGTGTCTAAATATTGAATTGAAGTCATTAATTAGTAGAAAATTTTCAAAGTCCAAATATAAATATTTAATATTTAGTACTTAGGTTTAAGGTTTAAGGTTAATTCTTTTATCAAATAAAATATTATTGTTAAATTTCTCGGTTAATTGTTGATGACTGAAGGACAAAACTAAATAATATACTCTTTAAACGAAGGCTTGTTCTAAAGTTAATTTTTTTAGCACTCTCTGAATAACAAGTAGGGCCGTAAATAAATTGAGTCATTCATGAACAGTTCGAACTCGATTTGTATTTGACTTAGATCGAGATCGATTTGTTTAATAAATAAGTTACTTGAACTTGAAAATAGCTCGATTATTAAATACGCCAAACTCACAAAAGCTCGTATCGGTTCGTTTTTGACTTATGAACACTATTTGAAATAATCTCGACTCAAATTGTATTGACAACTTACTTGAGATTGATTCTTTTAAATAAATGAGCTACTCGAACTCGAAAATAATAATTCGATTATTAAATGAGACCGACTCGTAAACGCTCGGCTCGTTTTTGACATCTAAAACGTTATTCGAAATAGATTCGACTCGGATTCTATTGACACAACTCGACTCGATAGTCGAGCCAAATCATTTAGTAATCGAATTCGAGCTGAGATTGAACCTGATAATTTGTTAACGAGTCGAGTTCAAACAACACATGTAAAGTTCGATTCAAGCCCGAACTCGTATAAATACTTATCGAGTCGAGCCGAGCACAAATGGACTTGCCTTTGCTGGATTACACCCCTTATAACAAATGTCAACATTAAAAAAAAAAAAAAAAAATTCGGCTCAGTAAGGGCGAAACTAGAGATAAAAATTAAGAGACCAAATAATAACAAATAACAAATCTAGGGAGGTCAATAAATATAAATTTTTTTTTTTAAAAGACTAATTTAAAAAACAATCTAAATTCTACCGAGTTGAAGGCAACCTTTAGTCTTAGATGTCTCGTCCGACCCTCTCACGATGTACACTTTATGTTGTATCTTCTATATTACTCCAAATCATACATAGTTTGTTGCATTGAAATGTTACATCCATCATAGTTTTTGTTACTGATAACAATTTTTTATTTTGTAGCATTTATAATTTATCGATTAGCTTAATATTTGTTACACATGTAAGCAGTGCCGTAACTAGAACATTAATTTAGTTGGGGGAATTTTGATTGTCGTAGAAAATAATAGGAATAAAATAAAATAATCTCATTAATAAACCAGATTTTTCATAAATATATGACATTTTAATAAATTTTCAGAATGAACGAGATAATAATGTGGCTCCGTAACTGCATGCAAATATGTAACAAATTTGTTACAAATTATCTTTGGTTGTCAATATTGGTTAGGCATGCAACTATTGTTGTTGGTTGGCTTAATTTGACTTTGTTTTGGCGAAATGAAGGAGACATTTAACAGAATTAGTCCAAACAATTTTGTCAAATTAATGACGTTGTAAACATTAAATTAACTACATGCTTATAAACAACCTTTAATTAATAAGAATTGATGATAAATAAACAAATTCTGTTCATTGCTATTGTTATTCAAAGACTGGCCATGCATTGGTTGGCTCATTTTATTTGTTATTGACTTTTTTTCATCTATAATTAAAGCAAAAAAAAAATGGGAAGTTTCAAAAGTTAGGCATTGTGGGAACAGCTACCGATTGAATTTTAAAACAAAAACAAAAACAAAAATAGAAACAAAATAAAAATCTATCCTTCTATATTTCTATCCAAATCCAAATGAAATCCTATAATTAAATATTTTTTTAAATTATTTATGCTTGCAAATTGCATATGGTCTTATTTATCAAAGTCAGAAACCTAATCTTTAACTAATGATTAATTTGTTTGAAATATTCCAACTATGAAAAGCAATAATTAAGTCTTCGAATAAACATTTTTATATGCTCTACTGAATTCTAGATTATTTTTTAAAATTTCTTTTTTATTTTTCTCTGATCATAGCTTGAGTATCGAATTACCTTTTACAGATAGCACGCACTTAACTAGTAGCGGAGAAAAAAAATACTCCATAGAAAAATAATTCTATCGGTCTATTTCACCATTCATGTTGAAAAAATATACAATGAAGTAACTTAGAAACAAATTAAACAGTTAATAGGATTACTGAATCTGTATAGATTGGGTTCATATGATTACGACATTTAAGAGTACATTAATTATAGGTTTCATTAGAGGCAAAATTATTTTGGGATTCATCAGCTGGGGAAGATAAGAAATCTTATAGAATCGTGGCAAACTAAGCTACTAATAATCTTGGAGAAAAGTCTGGAAGAAAGAAAAAGAAAGCTACATTTATTGTGAAAGAGAAAAGCGGCCAACTTAATCATCTACTTCTACCAAAAAAATTAATAAGAAGGATTTTGACTACATAATAAGGATGACAGAAAAATATGGACCTGATTTGACCCGGCCTGTTTCGAGATGAAAAAATCTCGAACCGGATCCTAGAAATAAACCTGAGCCGGGCTCAGCGGTGTAAGCCTGAGCCCAGCCCGGCCCGGGCTAAAAAAAAAAGATGAATATACTGCTTCAAATCTATTCATACAAAAATATATTTTTAATATCTATTGATTGGATGGATTGGGCATAAAAATGGATATTGACATCCCTGATAAAATAAAAATACATTTTTGTATGAATGGGGACCCGTAGGGGGCCAGGTAGGTTAGGGACATGTAAGGAAATAACTTTCATACCCGTTATGACAATTTATAAAATATAAAATAAATAAAAATTACCTATATTTTCATACCACTAGCTTCACCATTTACCCAGCATGATAAAAATTAGCAGAACAATATATAAATAAAAACACTCATAATTTTATTAATAGAAGAAAAATACACACAAGAACTCGTCCCACAAAGTCTCAAGAGAGACATGTAGGAAATTTTTACTGAAGAATGAGGTGTTGAGCATCCTCTATTTATAGAGGTTGTCGAGCACCTCTGCAAATTAATTTCCCTGCATACAAAATGAATGAATTTTTTATTTATTTTGTATGCATGCATTTTGTTTATTTGATTTGGAGAAGTGATAGACATATATAAAAAAAATCCCAAAAATTACTATATTTCTCTCACTGTAGCTACAGTTATCAATGTAGCATCACTGTAGCTACAGTGAGAGAGATGTAAAAATTTTCTGGATTTCTTCATGTATGTCTATCAATTTTGTTTGATTTGTTATTGCATGCTTTGACAAATTCTCCACCTTTCCACCGAATGGTGGAGGCAATTTATTTTTATTTTTTGTTTTTATTTTTTATTTTTTGTTTACGTTTTTAATAATTACATATAACACATTTTGAATTTTTTCATCAATTTCGACCCTGAAAACTCTAGAACTAGAAAATCTTGTAAACATCAAAGTAGTAGATAATTGAGTCTTCTTTCATCTGGAACTAGAATCGCCTTAATCCGATATCAGAGTAAAATGTTAGGGCCAAAATACGAAAATTACATAAGGTTGGAATTTCCGAAATTATACATTATTAGAACGTCTTTTTAAGTTTTTAGCCTCCAAAATCTAAAGTATTATTTCACCTACATAAGAAATAAAAAAACACAATAAAAATATATAAAACATAATTTTAATTATTATTTCACAAAAGTGATAAATTAAAGGGATTAATGAAACTACAAGTACAAAATGATTAATTTTTCTTTTAATAAATATGCACTTTTTAGTATTTATCACACCCTCCAACCAACTTTTTACTAGTCCATAGTAATTTAAGCGAAAACTAAGAGGAAAAAAATTATTATTCAAGTTAGTTAATGTTTTCTTTCTTTCTAAATTATCAAATAAGTAAATCATTATGTATATTTTACCATTTTCCATACACACATGAGAACAAGTATCAATCAATTCATTGTACCCACAATATTCACAAGTCTTGTTGAAAATAAAGTAATATTTTTATCCTAAAGTTATATCAGAATTCACATATTTTGGCAATGACAGATTATTTATATACAAAATAGTTTTTTTTTTTTTTTAATAATAATACATCTTTAACTCTTGTAACAAGCTTTGAGCCAGTGACTCCCAAGTCCCAAACCGGTCGGCTTTAGGGCACTAGGTGTTAAGACACTCATACGGACTTAATTACTCGGATCTCAGATGATAAAAATCAAAGTGTATGATTTTCTTAAGCTTTCTCCTTAACCCATTTAACGAGCTTTGGTTTAGTGACTCTCATACCAGAGGGCACTAAGTGTTAATACACCCATACAGACTTAATTGCTCGAGTTAGAGAGACTACGAAATCGAACTTTTTCACACTCTTTTTTTCTTTTTTTTTTTTAACTTAAGCTCTACAGTTTTACGCGACCAATCACTACTTGCTGAGGTAAGATGTCTGGTTACTAAGTATAAGCTTGGTTAGTTTTTTTTTATTTGCTTTTTTTTAAAATAAAAATACAAACTCCATTGTTTTTAGTTGTTGCCTCCAATAAATTAGAGAACTGGATATTACAAAATTTTCACTTTCAACCCATGATCATATGTTACTATGTATGTTGATAATACTTGTCAAATGAGCATGTGAAAATCAAATTTAAACAATTTCATGGAGAATTCACAAATTTAAATAATTCAAATGGAAATGAACAAAAATAACTTATTAAAAATAACTTTTAAAAACAAATAATTCTTTATTTTTTACAAACAAAACAAAATAATATTTTTTAAAAAATAAAATTAAAAATAAAAGTATTTTAGTCAATTATCCTCTCTCCCCAACCAAATTGAGCATGTTCCCCAATGTCTGAATAAGAAGAAGTAGAGTTTATAAGACATAACCTGATTCGTGTGGTATTGACAATTAAATCTACAACACTGCTACTAAAAAGAAAGGTTCTTAAAAAATTCAAAATAGTAAATTGAAATGTAGTTGTGATTGTGGCTCACATCTTCCTCTGATTTTACGTTCAGTAACGGCTTGTAGACCCGGCCACGGTTCCGGTTTCGAACCGGAATTGGACCGGTTGGAACCGGAAGGTTCCAGTTCCAACCGATTCTGGTTCCGGTTCCAGAATCGGAATCGTGGCCCACTGGTTCGGTTGGGGTTCCACCCCAACTCGAACTGGTCTAAACCGCTGGAACCTAGTGGCGTTGAGTTTCTCGACCTTTTGCCTTAGGATTAGTCAGCTCTACTTCTTGGTGGGGGCAGGGAAGGGATATAACTCAGCGGTAGAGTGTCACTTTGACGTGGTGGAAGTCATCAGTTCGAGCCTGATTATCCCTAAACCCAATAGGAGTTGTGAGTTTTTCTATTTTGACTTGCCCCCCACCATGATCGAATAATAATGGGAATGGATAAGAGGCTCATGGGATTGACGTGAGGGTGGTAGGCTATTCAATTTAATAATTGAATTCCGGTCTAAATATATAGATTGGTCTAAAGGTGCAAAGCCATTTCATTTTTTCGATTTTTTTCTTAAGAATATAAAAATTGCAATAAATTCAATTGATTTAAAAAACTTATTTGATTTTTATTTTCGGTAAATCAAATGTGAAATGCTTTTCTATTTCTTTTCTAGAATACCCATTATCCGTTTTACATCTTCTAGGCGAAAGTGTTCAATTTTCATAAGGTCTTCTTGACTCTTATTCAAAAGGTCGAATAATGTATGTATATTGGACTTTTTGAGACAATTATAGATCCTGGGAGACAATTCTGATTGGTCAATAAAAATTGATTTTAACATGATTTCTCCACGGTTCCAACCGATACCGTTTCGGTTCCGGTCGGAACCGTAAGGTTCCAACAGGAACCATACTTTCCCCAACGGCTAGTAGCCGTTGGGGATGGCAGGGAGCCAACGGCTCCCTGCCCTAATGCAAAAAAATAATAATAAAAAAATAAAAAAAGCTGTTAAGGCTTAAAAAAAAATATAGTAAATTCATAACATATCCCTAATAACGGTAATAAAACGGTTTTATTTATGGACATTTTTTGTATCAAAAAAATTCTAAAATTCTATAAATATGATTCATTTTTCATTATTTCAACACACCAATTTCTCAACTCTCTCAATTTCTACAATTCTCTTATTCTCAATCTCAATTAGTTATTATCATTCTCAATTTTCTTTATTCTTCTTACTTATTTCTTTAAAAAAAAAATGGCAAGCTCATTTGAGAACATAATGTCAAATATGCCAACCCAAGAGAGTGGCCCTAGTGTCGGTGCACAATCACGGAGAAGAGAAGTTAAGGCTCGTTCCCCGGATGTTTTCAAAATTCATTAGATCGCCAAGACGATGATACTTCAAGAGCAATTTGCAACCATGGTAAATGATGCATCAACCCAAGAGAGTGGCCCTAGAAAGGCATCATGCGGTTGAACTTGGAATTGATACGACGCAAACTCAAATGGTCAAGTACGCATCATCTAGAAGAGGTACGAGTGCTGTAGATTTATTTAAATATTCTGATGCAAAAAATAGAGAAGAATTTGCGAAATTAACTTGTATGGCACATCTTTCTTTAAGCTTTGGTGAAAAACTTCATTTTACTAATTACGTGCATAATGCTTTAAATCCTGCTACATGTAGAATGACTCGAAACACAACAAAACGTCATATTTTTAAATTATACAAAGATATTAAAATTATTTTAATTGAAATATTTAAAGAGATTAAAGGTCGTATTTCTATATGTTCTGATATTTGGAGTGACCATTGGCAAACACACTCATACATGAGTGTGACTTGTCATTGGATTGATGCATCATTTACCATGCAAAAACGACTTATTATATTTAGAGTTTTTGATGACCAACATACTGCACAAAATATATATAGAATGATGAAGATAATTTTTTTGAATATGATTTAGTAGATAAAATTTTAACAATTGGATTTGATAATGCATCTGCAAATACTGCATCCATTAATGATTTAAAAGAAATATGTCAACCAAATTTAGGGGGTCGGTTTTTTCATATTCATTGCACATGTCATGTCCTTAAATTATGTGTTCAAGATGGTCTGAAAGTATTATCACCTTTCATTGATCCTATTAAGACAACACTTAATTGTATTTGGTCATATTCTCAAGTTAGAAAAGAATGGGCCAAATTTTGTAAAATAAATGGTATTAAACTAATTAAATTTTCAAGAGATGTTCCAACACGTTGGAATTCAACTTATTTTCTTTTATGTCAAGCATTACAATACAAAGATGCATTATGTAGTTTTTTTTCTCAACATGTTCAAAATATCACACTTTTTCATAGTCAATGGGATATTTGTGAAAAAAATTTAGATATTTTAAAATTTTTTAATGATGCTATTTTAATTTTTACCGGTGTTTATTATCCTACAGCATTTATTTTTTCTTGAAAGTTTGAATATTGTCGGTACTCTGGATGCACATGTTGAAAGTAACGATCCTAATGATTTTGTTTTGTTCGAAGCCATTAATGTTATGAAGGTAAAATTGTTGAATTATTTTAGAGAAATTCCTTGACTTTATCTTATTGCTGCTGTTTTTTATCCTAGATTTAAATTAGAAGGTTTGAATAGTGCTTTACAAGCTTACTATGGTTATTTAGGAATATTAAATGAAATTGATATTACAAGAATAATAGTGAGATTAAGAAATGATTTAATTGAGTTATTTAATGATTATATTATAAGATATAACTTAGGAACATTAGGTGAATCTAGTAGTAGCGAACCAGTAATTCAAACAAGACTTAGCGCAGGGGATCGTTGGTAACTGTAACGAAATAAAAAAGCTAGGGATACGACAACTAATAATCCCGAATTAGATAATTATTTATCTACAAATTTCGAGTTTCCTACTGAAAGTTTAGTTAGTAAAAATTTTAAAATCCTTGAATGGTGGAACCGACATCAAAATATATATCATGTTTTATCAATTATTGCTAAAGAGATATTGGCAGCACATATTTTCATCGTTGCGGTTGAGCAAGCCTTCAGCTTGGGAGGCAATATATTGGAAGCTAGACGATCTTTATTACGAAGCTAGACGATCTAGAAGCAACAGCTTGTGTGGATGATTTGACTCGAGCTTATCTGAGACAACAAGAAGATGCCCCCGATGATTTCGAAGACTTGTTCGATAATGCATCTGCAACAAAAAGTGCAAGTGGAACCGGAGCTAAAAGATCAACTGATAAAGATGATTGATAATTACAAAATTGTAAATTTACAAAGGGGAAATATCTTAAAATTGTAATGGAACTACGTGAGCTTTGATTCCTCTCATCCCTGGAGGATACGTAGACAACTTAAATTTTTTAAAATTTAAGTTCAAGCTCTTCAATTTAATAATTTTATTTATTTATTAAATTAATGTAATTTATTTTTGAAATTAAAAAAAAAAAGTTTCGAACCGAACCGGAACCGACCGGTTCGGTTCAAGGTTCCAGTGTTGAACCGGAAACCGGCCGTTCGGTTCGGTTCCAAACCGGAACCGAACCGCTGGCCAGGTCTAACGGCTTGAACGCCCTCCATAGGTCGATGATGTACTTCCCATCCAATTTTCTTATAAATCGGTAAACATAATTTTTTAAACTCAGATTCCCGAGACTATAATTTAGCAAGGTGTCGTCGTTGTTTTTTTTATAAAGTACACGAAACAAAAAAAATATAAAAGTTTTTTTTTTAAAACACACAAAACAACACAAAAGTGAAGAAAATACAATAATGTTAAATTATTACTATATTTATTAAATTGTATTCACAAAAACTTGATACACTCACAAAGTGGTTCTTTACTCCCAAGGATAAGAGTGTCAAAATAATAAAATAACTAGATAAGTCTGAGATCGATCCACATAGAATATATTTAATAGGATAAAATTATAATTCAACTAATAAAATAAAAATAATAAAATAAAATTCTAGGGTTATGGGATCCACTCTTGATATTTCAAATATAAAATATTTTTTATTTTTTTATAAAATATAAATTATAATTGTTTCTCAATCAATTTATTTCATAATGAGTATGTATTAATTATGTCAACATATATAATTCATCATGTCGATAATTAGTCATGCCAATATACTAAATATGTCAAAACATATAAAATCAGCCATAAATACGGTGATGACATTTGTCTATAACAAGTCCAGTTAGATACTCAATTATGCCAAATATGTAAAACTAGTCATATAAGTTGTACCGTATTATTTATAATTAATCCAGATTTTTAATAGTCCACTCTCTCTCATTTATGGGATTCAAGTATTATTTGTGTCAATCGATGACTGTTTACAGCTAGTCAAGAGTCCTCAATAAACTGAAAAGAGTATGAATTTTATTTGGGAAATTATCAAAATTTATAAAATGTAATATAAATAAAAATCACATATATTTTCATACCACTACCTTCACCTTTTACCCGGACATGATACAAATTAGAAAAACATGATAAAAATAAAAACAATCATAATTTTATTAATAAAAGAAAAATAAATTACAAAAGAAAAATATACACAAGAACTCATCCCACAAAATCTCAAGAGATAACTTTGAGAAGTCGAGCACCTCTGCAAATTAATTTCCCTGCATACATTTTGTTTTCATTCATTTTGTATGCATGTATTTTTTTTATCTGATTTGTCATTGCATGCAAATTTGCATTTTTTGACAAATTCTCCACCTTTCCACCAAAAGGTGGAGGCAAATTTTTTTTTTATTTTTTTTGTTTATGTTTTTAATAATTACATATAACACACTTTGGATTTTTCATCAATTTTGGCCTCGAAAACTTCCGAACTATAAAACCTTGAAAATATCAAAATTGTAGATAATTGAGTCTTCTTTCATCTAGATCTTGAATCACCTCACATCGGAGTAAATATGGATGCCGATTTTCACCAGAGGTCCACAATCGAGAATCTGATTTTTTGGGGCACTAGCGAACCTGCAAAACAAGGGTAGTATGAGCGGGGAGTATTGCCTACCGGTGTGGTGGAAGCCATAGGATCTCCGACACTCAAGTCGGTAAAGTGTGTCTGACGGAAGTAGGGAGAATAAGGCTTAGAGTTACCTCAATCTCAGTTTTTTTGTCGTGGGGGCAGGGTTTGATATTTCTTGGGTGAAATACTGTAGAATTGTATGATGTTCGATCCCCTCTCCATGTTAGGACCTTTCCCTTTTATAAGTCTTCTGATGTGGTGCCATTTACCCCCTGACCGTTGGGATTTATGTAACTGTAGGCTTAATGGTGGTGTTTTATGACTATCTCTGTAACCGCTGATTTAATTGATGGAATTTATGTGTTTAGACGTTTTGCCAACCTGGTTATTGATGGGCGATGGGTGATGGGCGATGGGAGATGGGCTCTCGGCCTGGCTTTGGTTTTTTAAACTGGATTTGATAGTGGGTTTTGGGTCTCTGATTTCGTGGTGGGCCCAGAGGTGAAATATTGACTTTGCCCTTGGGCCTAATTTTGGCCCGTACAGTAAAAAGTTAGGATCAAAATACGAAGATTACGTAAGGTTGAAATATCTGAAATTGTATATTGTTAACGCCCTTTTAAGTTTATAGCCTCCAAAATCCAAAATATTATTTCACCTACATAAGAAATAAAAATATATATAACATAAATTTAATTGTTACTTCATAAATGTGCTAAATTAAAGATATTAATGAAATTAGAATTGTAAAATGATTAATTTTTCTTTTAATAAATGTGTATTTTTAATTTTTCTTTCAATCTTGGAAACAATTCTTAGCAAAGAAACTTCCAAACATATATGGCATTCAATGAAGAATAAGTATCAATGATGTAACACTCTGACTTATAACAATCTTACCTAAATGATTATAGAGTCGGAACGCTACCAACACTTATACACTAACCTTAAAATTCACCAAACACTTGAGCAAATATTCTAATATTATTAAATAATAGTCATTCATAAAAGACAAATAACTTTGTTCAAACCCAAATTCTAAGTTAGTTGTACTTCATAAGCTAAAGTAACAAACTAAATTTCGGAGACCTATCCATCCCGAAACTTATTATCTGAATGGCCCTAGACTGCAAATTAAGAAAGACACTGTTTCTTGTCATATGAGTTACCTTTATGGATCCATCGCGTAACCATCAACCGCTAGATCTGCATAATCGTCTTAAAGGTGATCACATGCACCATATGACACAATGACCCTAAGCCCAACAAGAAATTTTCATGTATGAATGCAAAGATAATCCTTTAAAATGCAATACTTTAAAAACTTTGATTTTAGCATAAACCTTTACCAATTGATAAACTTTTTCTAGTAAATAGGCCATCGGTCTCGGTACACGCTACAGGGTAATCGGTCAGGATTTTGATGTTATTCCTCATAATACATTTAACCATTGTCATAGATAATCCTTTAACATCAACATTTACCAACCATTACCATATGCCCTCCTATGTAGCAGTTATATCAAACCCGCTCAAAATCCATTTCCAACCGTCCTATAAAAATCATAATCTTGATGCAACACATTGTTAGGGTTTTACTGGGGTATTACCGAGTAACGCAACGGAACACGGAAAATCATAATTTTTCGATTTTAAAATTTTTTTCTCGGGAAATTAAAATAAACTTAATTATTTTAATTACTCAATACTTAAATTCTGACATTTTTACCCAATAAATCAAATTTCTTCTTAATTACCGAATTACCCCAATACTTTTCATTTTGTTCATTTTGGTCCTCAAATTGTCAAATATAATTTTAATTGATTCCAAATCATTACCAAGATGTATTTAACATGTCCAATACATGAAAACACAAATTGCAACACAAAACCCACTAAATGCCAAAATTGCCGAGAAGGGCACAAACTTTCCAACTTGTGTATTTTGGTCCAATCTTGTTCAAACAAAGTCAAGATGAAATCCAATCATCACCAAATTTTATACATCATATATACATCATTACTCAACACATATATGAAAAATCCCAAATTTGGAAAGACCGAAAGAGTATAGACCATAATTTTACAAATTCTTCAATTGAACAAATTACACCAAATTAAACAAATCCATTACTTTAATCTAATCTCTACCACACTAAACAAGTCTCAACACTTTGACATAACTCTAGAAAAATTCTAGTCATCGATGAGTAGTCTAACAACTCTAGAATGGCAACTAGATTATCAGATAATCAAAAGAATGCTTAATAACTCCTTATAAGCTTTCTTTCAACATCATACATGCATACACCCATTATCCATGCTTCCAACCATCAAAAACAAAAACACAAACAAAAGAGAGTAGAAAAACTTAAGAACTACACATGTTGTAGCCAAGAATAAAAGGAATAAGTTTCCCTCTAATAAAAGTTGGAAAAACTTACTTAAATCCAAGCTTTCTTGAAATTACTTCTTGTTTCTTCTTCTTTTTCTCTCAACTTTGATTTGTTTATATTTTGGAGGCTTGAACTTGTGTGAAGCAAATG
Organism: Zanthoxylum bungeanum; assembly: GCA_019454045.1. Taxonomy (NCBI): domain Eukaryota; kingdom Viridiplantae; phylum Streptophyta; class Magnoliopsida; order Sapindales; family Rutaceae; genus Zanthoxylum; species Zanthoxylum bungeanum. The sequence continues at coordinate 226,710 of SKCR01027533.1, forward strand.
AAAAATAACACTTTATATATTAGGGTTAGCTTGGCCGAATTTTGTTAAGGAAAAATACAAGATATTTTTCCAATTTTCAAAACAAAATATCAAGTAAGTCAAATGCCTTTTTAACATCTTTAATTAAATGGTGTAAAGTCAAACTTATACATAAATTAATCATTTCCCAACTTTATCATAATGGTAGATATTTATATTTTAATTACTTTAATCATTTAATAATTAAATAATTAATTAAATATAAATATCTCAAATATAATATATGTAAAATATCACAATTTGACATTTAATTAATGTGTATTTAATAAAAATCATATATTAAATACAAATACACATTAATTATGAAATGACCAAAAGGTCCATTTGCATGTATCTTTTATTTAACCGTTAAACGATTTATAAATAATCAATATTATTCATAAAAATTGTCCTAGTGCTCTACGAGTATATTTCATTAGTGAGACTCTATAGGTTCAGGCATATCCATCACGAAATCTAATTTCATGTCCATAATCTACCCACGCATAAATTATGACAAACATGGATAAACTCAATGAACCATACAGGTCGAGATCATTGCATATGTATAATCCCTTCCGTCACAGGTATCCAGATTATTCCATAGATATAGATATAAACGTCAAATCTTTATAAATATAATCACGTCGATGTTTCCATTAGCAATCTCTTAATAACACTTACAACTAATATCTATAATATTCCACGGGCCCATGGATTTAACAGATTGCTAATTCCATATTGAATACATGTGCTCTGTACACAGAACTGACGAATCCTTTCTTGACACACACAAGATATCCTAAGCATCAGTCCACACCCAACGAACAAGTAAAGTTCTGATCTAAATAGATCGGTGACATGACCGCCGTCTAAGTGTGGAGGATAACTCATATATCTACAGTGGTATAGTTACAAATAATCTGTTTGGTTACTGTGTTCTTACAAAGGATTTTGAACAGCAGTAAATACAACACGGTTGTTACAATAATCAACAATACAAGAGTAATAATAAAAATGACAGGACAACAGCAGGCAGTGAACGAGAGTCAGTCACAGTGGTAACGACAGGAACAGATCAGGAACGAAAGCAGTGCAAACCGAGAGAATTCCGAGGCTTGTTGATGCGGCAACAATCTCCTTAAAACAAATTCGTCCCCTACCGAAATGGTGCAGTAGAACGCGAGACGTTTTTTTCCCATGATGCAACGGAAATAAACGACAATGGGCACCACCAGAATCATCTTCAAACGAACCAAGATGTATTCGAACTCTTTCAACAAAAAAAGCAAAGAAATTTTTTTTTTCTAGCTTCTCACTAAAGAAAAAACGAAAACAATGCACTTATTAAAACAAAGTAAACACACCAATTAAAATCACATTAGTGGGACCTTTCATTTGAAGTAACCAGTAAATTAATTAATAGAGTTAATTTGAGTGTTATGGAACTTCAAAAGGCTTGGAAAAAATGAAGAGGCTTGCAAAAATTGGCTGGGCCGAGCCCGCACAATTTGGTCTGGCATTCGTGTACGCAGGATACGCGGGCGTACACGAGCCAAGCTTGTTCGGATTTTGATTTACACTCCCCCCTGGGCGCGCACGTAGAGAGAGCCTTTATCCTTATAACTCTTACCCATCTACATATGAACAATCATATATAAGCACAATTTTCCTTTTATAGCTTTCCCATATGGGACAAGCTTACTTCTCTTTATTTTCCAACACCAATGGGTGAAGTTTGAGCAACGATTTCTCATTCACCCAAGCACCATTTTAAGCATATGAATATACCATTTTGAACTACTCACGGAGGAGTATCCGAATCATTCAATAACAACCACTAACACGAAGTGGACCATGCTTGAAATTGTGCCTCAAAATGCTTATTCATAAATATTTTCCAACAATCCCCCACATGAATGAAATTGGCGAAAAACGTCAAATAAAATTATTTTATAAAACATTTTATTTTGACCTAAAAGAGTTCAACGGTTCAACACCTGCATATGATAGGTAGGTCTCAGCCTTTGAACCTTCCATTGTGAAAATATATCTCATTTACTGGCTGACAGTGGACGTAATGTCATTGAACTGTACTGCCGTTCATGTAAATGGAGAATATATATCACACAGATATTTAACCTAACACATCTGAGTTCTCATTATTATGTTCATTTTGGTCATGAACATCAATCTGGTTCTGCAAGAGTTTCTAAGAATTGAGCCTCGTACAATTCCCTTTGAAGCGGCCCCACTTCTCTCTCACATAGGTGATTTCTTATTTAATAGCATCTCGTAATACTCTGCTCGGATTCTCGACGCATAAGAATCATTAAAAGCCTTTGCTTAACCTCAATCCATACGAGCAACACTATTTCATTTCACCATAGGAATGGACTAGAGGGTAACCCCCCCCCACATTGAACCAATTATCTTTTACGAGTAAGTTTTCACATTGAACCTAGATCTTGGGATCTCTAGTCAACAAGGTTGGGTTTTCCTTCGTAATAAACATTTATCTAATGAGGTTTAGTCTCATTCCCCTCGATGATTTCATAACCAACTCTCTATTTAACCCTTTGGTTAGCGGATCCGCAATGTTATCCTTTGACTTTACATAGTCAATCGAAATAACTCCAGTAGAGAGTAATTGTCTAACGGTATTGTGTCTATGACGAATATGTCTAGACTTACCATTATACATATTGTTATTTGCCCTTCCAATTGCAGATTGACTATCGCAATGAATGCAAATTGCTGGTACTGGCTTAGGCCAACTTGGAATATCCTCTAGAAAATTTCGAAGCCATTCTGCTTCTTCAGCACATTTGTCTAATGCAATGAATTCCGATTCCATTGTAGATCTGGCTATCACAGTCTGTTTGGAGGATTTCCAATATAGCTGCATTTGCTAGTGTAAACACATAGCCACTGGTAGACTTTGAGTCTTTCATGTCAGATATCCAATTAGCATCACTGTATCCTTCGACTACAGCTGGATATCTATGATAGTGCAACCCATAATTACGAGTAAAACGTAAGTACCTAAGTACTCTCACTATTTCTTTCCAGTGATCAACCCATGGATTACTTGTATATCTGCTGAGCTTGTTTACTGTACAGGTTATATCAGGCATTGTACAACTCGATAGATACATCAAACTCCCGATCACTCTAGAGTATTCTACTTGAGATATATCATCTCCCATATTCTTCGATAGGTGTATACTCACATCTAAAGGAGTTCTAGCCACAGCAGAATCATCATTGTTGAATTTACCAAGAATCTTGTCCACATAGTGCGACTGATCAAGAATAAATCCATCAGGACTTCTCGAGATCTTTATTCCCAGAATGACATCTGTTAAACCCATGTCTTTCATGTCAAACTTGGATTTCAGCATATTCTTGGTAGATTTCACCATTGTAACATTACTCCCGAAAATCAATATGTCATCAACGTAGAGACATAAAATGACATAGCCAACTTCTGTCTCTCTGACATAAATGCATTTATCACACTCATTGATTTTGAAACCATTTGCTAACATGGTGTCATCAACTTTTTATGCCACTGTTTCGGAGCTTGTTTTAATCCATACAAGGATTTAACCAACTTACAGACTTTTTTTTCTTGTCCTGGAGCTATAAAGCCTTCAGGTTGTTCCATGTAAATTTCTTCATCTAAATCTCCATTTAGAAAGGTTGTTTTCACATCCATCTGATGTACCTCAAGATTGCGCAAAGCTGCAATCGCTATTATCATCCTTATGGAATTTATTCTCGTTACAGGAGAATAAGTATCAAAGTAATCAAGACCTTCACGTTGTCTGTAACCTTTAATTACAAGTCTTGCTTTGTACTTATCAATTGATCCATCTGCCTTTATTTTCTTTTTGAAAATCCACTTGGACCCTAAAGGTTTACATCCTGGAGGAAGATCCACTAACTCCCAGATGTGATTTTGTAAGATGGATTCAATTTCACTATTGATGGCATCTTTCCACAAAGCACCATCAGCTGACCTTACAGCTTCGTTATAGCTTCGAGGATCATTTTCTAGCAAAAATATCAGAAAATCTTGACCAAATGATTTTTCAATTCTAGCTCTTTTGCTACGTCTTGGTTCAAGTTCAACAACTTGTTGATCCTCTGGAACATTTATTTATTCTCGGTCCTGACTATCTTCAATTATAGTCTCATGTGCCCGTTTGTGCATGACCGGCGTAAACACACGCGTATAACGCAAGCGCACGTATCATTCAAGTAGTATAAAATGTATCGATCCCACAAGGACTTAAAACCTTATCTATTAATTTTTATGAGGTCAAATGATTTCTAGTATCTAACAGGTTGTTTGATTGATTTGAAATGGTGACGATTCTAAATTTAAAAACAAGTAAATAAAATTGTTCGAAAGTAAATTTTAAGAAAATTCAATATTAAAAACTATCTAGGGTTGTGATTTATTCCAATATTATTTAAAGATGAAGTGGTTATCTTATAGTTGGGTAAAATATTGATTTATTAACCTGGAACACTAAATTATGTAAAAGCCTCTTCTGATGGTCAACTACAAATATCCAGTATAATCTAATTGAACCATATGTCTATGTCAACCAAATTACCTGGATTCATTAAGATTAAGTTCCAATTATGGATACTCCGGCCAGACAAGTATATTCTTATCCTGTAAGGAAATCTATTAAAGGGTTATCTATCCTCAAGGAAGATCGTGGGCTATTGAGTCTAAGGTTTTAAACCTAAAATCTCTATGTCTAGTTCATTTTAAGTTTACCTTATCAATTTTATTAGTGGCCAGTTAATAAAAATACATTAAGATTAAGACTCAATAAATAAATCTTTATATTACCCAATTTATAATCTAACCCTTATAAAAACCGTGATATGGAGATTCATCACAACCCTAGATAACTAACTTAATTATGACACATAACTAGGGCTAGTAAAAATTTAAAAGTACAGCGCTGAAAAGTAATTGCAGTAAAGTAAAAGCTTAAAAGTAAAATAAAATAAAATGCTAAGGTAAAATGAATTATTTCTACTACTACTTATTTAGATATCTCCCAGTAAAATAATATATAAGCTTGTGATTATTATCAATCAGCCATATAGGTGGTAACCTGATTAAGTCAATTTAAGTCCAACCAGCCATAAAGGCGGAACCAAAGTAAACCAGCCATAAAGGCGGAACCAAAATAAACCAGCCATAAAGGCGGAAAAAGAATTTTATTACCAACCGACCAATCTGGCGGTATCTTTTCTTAGTCAGGTTTAACCAAGTTAAATTGATTTACCAACCGACCAATATAGCGGTATCTCTTTTTAAGTCAAATTTTAAATAGTAAATATATTATGTTTAAGGGAGATTAATCTAAATAGCAATAGTAAAAGAATTACCTTTCACCCTATCATAGGGAAGTTACCTCCTCATGATTGAATAGTAAAAACTATAAAATAAAGAAAGTAAATTATTATTATTACAAAACGTAATTATAAATTATAAAACTAAATTAAAAGAAACTTAGAAAGAGAAGAACTCTCTATTTACATCAAAGAAATGAGAGAGAATGGTACAACAAAAACTGAAATCTCGAGCTCAATTTATAGGCGCGGGTAGGCTTCTGGCGTCGCGACGCTGGAACAGTGATGCGTGGCACAATGAGAGCTTGACACGTGGTGACTCAGATAAGAAGATAAGGCGACACATGGCAAGGCGGCTGAGAGCTCAATTATTATGCTGACGTGGCGACACGTGGCGAAAGCAATTTTCAGCACCATAAGATTGCGACACGTGGTGACACGTGTCACGCTGTGATTGGTTTATGATGACGTGGCATGTTGACTCGCTTGACCGGATGACGTGGATGATGACGTGGCAAGATGCGTGGAAAAGTTGACTCGTTGACCGGGTGACATGGCAACACGTAGGATGACACGTGGAACACGTGGCAATGGTGATTGTCGGCATCGTAGGATGATGACACGTGGCACAGCGCACGTTAGCATATCGGCTGTGATGGTGACACGTGGCACAGCGCACGTTAGCAAAGTCAAACTTCTCAAATTCTGACCGTTGACCCGGCGCACGTTAGCAGATCTGGTGCACGTTAGGCGTCGCGACGCTGAAGGTCTTGGCGTCGCGATGCCCAAAATGACCAAAATGCCTTTTTTGCCACTTTTTCAAATCACCTCCTGAATGTCCTGAAACTTTATTTATCTGTTTTGCCCCAAATCACCTCCTGAATGTCCTGAAACTTTATTTATCTACAAAATAACACAAATCACATCAAAATATTCACAAAACTCAAGAAACTATACAATATATTAGGTTAAATGAGTGGGAAATAGTGATAGATTTACCACTCATCACACCCCCAAACCTAACATTTTGCTAGTCCTCGAGCAAAACACAAAGTAAAATAAACAACTTAAAATAAAATTAATTAAGCCACTTTCATAGGGATCACGGTTGCATTTAGCGTATGCAACAAGCCTTTAAACCCTTAGGTGTCCCTAGTGGACGAGTTGTAGTCTCGTGAGGGTTTACAGCAATGATACCCACAAACATTTTACAAAAGTAAAAAGGTAGTGAAACTAATGCACACAAAAGCAAAAAGACAAGAGAAAAGAGAATAAAGAAGTTAGTGACTAATCAGGTGAAACTTCTACTCCAAGTTACTAGTTGTTTTGTTTCTTTCTAAATTACCGAATAAGTAAATTCTCCGATTATTTTTTACCATTCTTCATATACACAGCCAACAAAATATTAATCAACTCATTTTTTCCCACAACAGTCATAAGTGTAGTTGATAAGAGAGTAATATTTTTGTCCTAAAGTTTTATCAGAATATACATCTTTTTGTAGCAATTGAGTAATTTTTTCTGATTTCTTTGATTTTTTTTATTTATATACAATATCTTTCGTCTATGTAACGAGCTTTAGGTCGGTGGCTCCCAAACCAGTTGGCTTTAGGGCACCAGGTGTTAAAGCACCCCTACGGACTTAATTACTCAGACTTCAGATATATATATTTTTGCAGCATCTTTGATCCATGTAGCGAGCTTTGGGCCAGTGACTCCCAAACCAGTTGGCTTTAGGACACTAAGTGTTAAAACACCCTTACAGACTTAATAACTCGGATTTCGGATTTTTTTTTTTTTACTCCATCATTTTTTGAGATGCTTCCTCCAATTAAACTAGATAACTGAATATTACAAACTTTTCAATTTTAGCTTATGTCTGTATGTTACTATGTATGTTGATAATATCTGCCAACTAAGCATATGAAGATCCATTTTAGTCAATTTTATGGAGAATTCACAAATAAATAATTTAAAAGGAAATAAACAAAAATTAACTTGTTTTGAAAATAGGTTTGAGATACGTCTCAGGAGTGAAAATTCCTTACTCAGCTATCTCTTACCAATTTCACCTTTTTAGTCAAAATAAAAACATAAAAACACAAAATATTTTTTGAAATTTTTAAAAAAATTTCAATTTTTTTTTTGTATTTTTCAAAAAATTTGGACTAAAAATAAAAACAACACACAACTGTACTGATCAACTAATTTAAATAAACATCCAACACAAAACAAAACAACCAAAAACAAGGTAGAATCTTCTCCACGACTAAAAGAAGAGACGATGTCAAAATCTCTTACAGAAGAAGAGTTTAGAAGATAATACATGGTTAGCTGGATTCTACAGGAAATTAAAGGTTAAGATCCAGATGAATCTGACGCCTCTTACCACGATCGTCCTCGGACAATTTATCTTTGAAAGGATAGGGTCAACCTGTGGTTCATAAGCTAAAAGTTGGTCAATTAGATCTGGAGCAGTTCTGGCAGTAAAGATGAGTTCTTTTAAAGGTTTTGATATGAACCCATTTCTCCGGGCATCATCAAGAAACACACAAAGAAAATCATAAAATCCATCAATGTTGTACAGCCCAATTGGTTTCTGGTGTATGTTCAGGTTCGCCCAAGATAGTACAATAAAATTTCCTCCAATGTACCCAAGCCACCTGGCAAAGCGATAAAAGCATCAGCATGGTTAATCATTTCTACCAGTCGTTCAGACATACCTGGCACGATCAGTTCCTCTCCGTTTGATGGTTCAATAATATTTGCCTATGCCAAGGGTTTTGGGATGATTCCCAAAACGTGACTGCCTCCTTCATGTACGGCCTTTGAAACCATTCCCATTAATCCAAGATTGCATCCGCCATATATTAAGTGCATATTCCTTGCAGCTAAGACTCGACCCAATTCCTGTGTTGCTTCTATGTATTGTGGTTTAGTACCAACACTACTACCACAAAACACATAGATGTTTTCAACTCGTCTTCTTGAGGTGACTTCCATTTTTTTTATTCTGGATATCTTCAAAAGTGCAATGATGAGTTGAATTTATAATACCTGAAAGGGTGAAAAAAATAGCACAAGTATCTTCCAAATGACGATTAGTAGAAAAATAGTAATAAATCTTGATATGGTCAAAAAGGTCTGGATCCTGTCGGAGAAAAAAACAAAACAAATCAATATTATCAGGAAAGGACAAAGAGATATAATATGTACAAGAATTTTCAGCTTGATTAACGTCTATGCGTCAGGGACAAGCTTCCCATCCAATTTTCTTATAAATTGGCAAACAGAGTCTTTTTTAGTCAGATTCCCAAGACTTAATTGTTGTCTTTCTTTTTGAAATTGTGTATGTAATCTGCGAAAGGCTATGTGAACATATCCACTGGGATGCGTCTCAAGAGTCGAAGATATATCATCTAAAGACTCATTACTCAAGCCATCCCTAATGAATTTAATTTTGTCTTCGCGATTATCAGACATCATTCCTAAAGAACGACAACGAGTATTGCAATTCCAGCGTGCACATTTATAACAAACACCCATTTGCTTAGCTCTTCATTTTTTTGCATAGATGCTTCTTCCAAAACCAGGAAGATGTGAAATAAAAGAGTCAGAATACTCACCTGCCAATCGGACTCGTGCTTCAATTACCCAACGAATGTCATTGGGCACACCATGGATCGTCAGTAGTCTCATTCGTTCCAAGCGAGCTTTGTAAACTTTCATTAGAGATTTTTGAGGGAGAGAAGAAAATTGCTTGTGAAGATTTGCAAGAGCTTCTTCCATCTTGAAATGACTTAATCTGCAAAAAACTAAACACACAAAATTAAATCACACCAAATCACAATATATAAAAAAAATTGCATGGGTTGCCTCCCTGCGAGCGCTAAGTTTAATTCGTCAGCTAGACGTGACTGCTCGATCATTTATGCTGGATCTGAAAGTGTGACACTTTCTTTTTGTCGCTCAAATGATTCTCCCCAGTAGTGTTTGACACGCTGACTGTTACCTTGAATGTGTTGTTGGTATTAGGATCCAGTAACTCAACAGCTCCATATGGTAAAACCTGAGTGATCACAAATGGTCCAGACCACCTAGATTTCAAATTTCCAGGGAAAAGTTTCAACATCGAGTTGTACAACAACACTTGCTGCCTTGGTTCCAACTATCTGTGCACTATTTTTCGGTCATGCCATTTTTTGGTCTTTTCCTTGTATAATTTGGCATTCTCATAAGCCTGTAGGCGAAATTCCTCCAATTCATTGAGTTGGTGAAGTCTTTTCTCTCCTGCAGCTTGTGAATCAAGATTCAACTTCTTCAGTGCCCAGTACGCCTTGTGTTCAAGCTCAACTGGCAGATGGCATGCTTTCCCGAACACCAATCGATATGGGGACATACCAATGGGTGTCTTGTAAGCTGTTCGGTAGGCCCATAATGCATCATCCAATTTTGTAGACCAGTCCCTCCTTGTTGATCCAACGGTTCTTTCTAGGATTCTCTTGATTTCCCTGTTTGAAACCTCAACCTGTCCATTTGACTGTGGATGGTAAGCAGTGGCAACCTTGTGAGTAACTCTGTATTTGGATAGGAGTGCATCGAAGTATCTGTTGCAGAAATGTGAGCCACCATCGCTGATGATTGCTCGAGGTGTTCCGAACCGAGTGAAAATGTTCTTTTTCAGGAATTGATCACCACTTTTGAATTATTGAAGGTAGTGCAATTGCTTCAACCCATTTGGAGACGTAATCTACAGCAACCAGGATGTACAGGTTTCCAAATGATGGAACAAAGGGTCCTATGAAATCAATACCCCATACATCGAATATCTCCACTTCTAGAATGTTTTTGCAACGTCCTTAATTTCTCCTGGAAATATTCCCCATTCTCTGGCATCTGTCACATTGAAAAGCAAAAAGATAAGCATCTTTAAAAAGTGTGGGTCAGAACAAACCTGATTGAAGAACTTTTGCTGCAGTTTTGTTTCCGCTGAAGTGTCCGTCGTATGGATGAATGACAGTGTTGCAGAACACTGTTGACCTCCTCATGTGGAACACACCGTCTCAATAATTGATCAGCACAGCGTTTAAACAGGTACGGTTCATCCCAGACATAGTTCTTGACTTCTTTGAAGAACTTTTTCTGTTGCTGAAGTTGTCCATTCCAACGGCCATTTTCCTGACACAATGTAGTTGACATAGTCAGCATACCAAGGGACTTCCTGTTGTTTTATGGCAAACAGCTGTTCATCTGGAAAAGTTTCTTTGATTGATAATTCTTTGCCAGCTGTTTCTCCATTCTCGAGCCTCGATAAGTGATCTGCCACCTGGTTTTCTGTTCCTTTCCTGTCTCAAATCTCCACGTCAAATTCTTGCAAAAGAAGTATCCAACGGATCAATCTGGGTTTGGCATCTTTCTTTGCGATCAGATATTTGATTGCTGAATGATCTGTGTAGACCACCACTTTGGGACCTAGCAGATAAGAGCGGAATTTGTCAAAAGCGTACACAACTGCTAGCAACTCATTTTCAGTGGTTGTGTAGTTGAGTTGAGCTTCATTTAAAGTTCTGCTGGAGTAGTAAATGGTGTGAAAAATCTTTGCTTTGCGTTGTCCCAAAACTGCACCTACAGCAAAATCACTAGCATCGCACATCACTTCAAATGGAAGGGTCCAATCTGGTGCTACAATGATGGGGGCAGAAATCAGCTTCTGTTTTAAGATCTCGAAAGCTTCATGGCATTCTTTGGTGAAGTTGAAAGGCACATCATTTCCCAAAAGATTGCAAAGAGGTTTGGCAATCTTGGAAAAATCTTTGATAAATCTCCGGTAAAAACTTGCATGTCCAAGAAAACTCTGAATCCCTTTGACAGATGTTGGTGGAGGTAGTTTTTCAATTTTTTCAATTTTTGTTTTGTCTACCTCGATGCCCTTTTGTGAGATCCGGTGTCCAAGAACAATGTATTCTTGTACCATGAAATGGCATTTCTCTCAATTGAGTACCAGGTTTGTATCTTCGCACCTTTGTAATACTTGTTCCAGATTTTGCAAGCAATGGTCAAAAGAATCTCCAAACACAGAAAAGTCATCCATGAATACCTTCATACTTTGCTCCAGCATGTCTGAGAAAATGGCCATCATGCAACGCTGAAAAAGTGGCGGGGGCATTACATAATCCAAATGGCATCCTCCGGAAAGCAAAAGTACCATAGGGACATATAAATGGGGTTTTCTCCTGATCTTCTGGGGCAATGGCAATCTGATTGTACCCTGAATATCCGTCAAGAAAGCAATAGAACTCATATCCCGCCAGTCTGTCTAACATTTGGTCAATGAATGGTAGCGGAAAATGGTCCTTTCTCGTGGCTTTATTCAACTTTTTGTAGTCCATACATACTCTCCATCCAGTCACCGTTCTTGTTGGAATCAGCTCGTTCTTTTCATTGGTGACCACAGTAATTCCTCTTTTCTTTGGCACACACTGCATAGGACTTACCCAAGTGCCATCTGAGATGAGGTAAATGATGCCAGCATCCAACCATTTGATGATTTATTTCTTCACAACTTCCTTCATGATTGGATTAAGTCTCCGTTGATGCTCCACTGTGGGTTTGTATTCATCATTCATCAGAATCTTGTGCATGCAAAATGATGGACTAATGCCTCGAATGTCTGCTATAGTCCAGCCAATGGCTCTTTTGTGCTCTCGTAATACTCTCAGTAGCTTTTCTTCCTGATCCAATGTTAGAGAAAAAGAAATAATAACAGGTAATTCAGAAGAGTTTCCAAGAAATGCATACCTGAGATGGCTCGGAAGTAACTTTAGTTCCAGCTGTGGTGGTTCTTCAATCGAAGGCTTGATTCGATCTTTCTTTGGCAGTTCCAAGCTTTCAACTTGTGGTGTTGCTTTAAATCGGAATGGTTTGTCAAGGTAGTTATACATTCCAGGATTTCAGCATCTAGCTCGTTGTCAGTCATATTGGTGATGCAAGCTTCAAGTGTATCCGTGGGATTTGGCTCAGTATCCTGAACGATATTATCAATAACATCAACTCTGAAGCATTCTTCTTCTTCATTTTCATCACTCTGGAATTTCATGGCTTTGAAAACATTAAAGGTCACTTCTTGGTCCTGCACTTTCATGGTCAGTTCTCCTTTTTGCACATCAATTTCAGTTTTACCTGTAGCCAAAAATGGTCTCCCAAGAATGATAGGTACTTCTTTGTCTTCTTCCATGTCAAGGATGATGAATTCTGCTGGAAGGACGAGTTTGTCAACTTTGACCAGCACATTTTCAACGACTCCTCTCGGAAATGCGAGCGTTCGATCAGCAAGTTGCAAAGATACCGAGGTAGGCATTGCTTCTCCAATTTGCAGTTTCCTGTAAATAGAAAAAGACATTAAATTAACACTAGCACCTAAATCACATAAAACCTTACTGATGTAATGTTCTCCAATTGTGCATGGAACTGTGAAACTGTCAGGATCTTTCAACTTCGGGGGAAGCTTCCTCTGAATGATGGCGCTGCATTCTTCTGTTAATTCTACTGTCTCATAATCTCCCAATCTCTGTTTTCGTGAAAGAATGTCTTTCATGAATTTTACATAGCTGGGAATTTGTTCCAAGGCTTCTGCAAATGGTATGTTAATGTGCAGCTTTTTGAAAATCTCCAAGAAACGAGCAAACTGTTTGTCCAGTTTATTTTTCTGAAGACGCTGAGGAAAAAGGTGGTGGTGGAGTGATCTGTTCTTTTTCCTTTGCTTCTTTTTCCTCCATCTGTGGAACTGTATATTTTGGAATATCTTCAATTGTTGTCTTGATTCCAATATCTTTGTTGATCTCAGTACCACTCTTTAAGGTAATGCTTGACATTGCTCCTTCCCTCGATTCCTTGGATTTGGTTCTGTGTTGCTGGGAAGATTACCTGGCGGTCTGTAACTCTGAGCATTGGCCAGTTGTCTGATTTGATTCTCCAGTGCTTTGATGGAAGCTGATTGGCTCTGAATCACAGCTTCATATCTTTTTAACTGAGCTAACATCTATGTCATCACTGGTTCATTTGTCTGCTCCTGGCCTTTATTATGTTGCTGGAATCCAGGTGGTGGATAATTCTTTTGCCCTGAGTTGTTGCTCCATGAAAAATTATGATGATTCCTCCACCCTGGGTTGTAGATGTTGGAATATGGATTGTTCCACTGTCTGTTGAAATTGTTGACATAATTCACCGTTTCTTCAAGTTGGTTTGGTTCTGGTGCTCCTCCATATGGTGAACTTGTGGATCCAGTGGTAAGAGTTTTCATGAATTTGCATATCTGATCCAGCTTGGTGTTGACTGATGTATTTGCTCCAACTTCATAAATTCCTGCAATTCTTTGAATCATGCTCCTTTCTGTTGGCCATAAGGAATTGTTGTTGGCTATTTCTTCGATTAGGGCCCAGGCTTGATCTTCTCCTTTTGCCATCAAAGCTCCTCCAGCAGCAGCATCGATTGTGGTTCTCATTAGTCCAGAAAGTCCATTATAGAAAGTTTGGACTTGAAGCCATTTTGGAATCTCATGGTGAGGATATTTCCGGAGCAAATCCTTGTACCTTTCCCAAGATTCGTAGAGAGATTCTGAATCTTGTTGCATGAAAGATATGATGTCATTCCTCAACTTTGCAGTTCTGGCTGGTGGAAAGTACTTTGCAAGAAATTTTGTGGCTAGAGTGTTCCAAGTTGTGATGGAACCTGCTGGTAGTGAATGTAACCAAGCTTTAGCTCTGTCCTTCAAGGAGTATGGAAAAATACGCAGTCTTATTGCTTCTTCAGCTGCTCAGTTGTAATTGAACGTGCCACAAACTTCCAGGAAGTTACTGATGTGGGCATTAGGATCTTCAGTTACATTTCCTCCAAACTGAACTAACTGCTGAATCATCTGAATGTAAGTTTTGATGTCACCCGCATTTGCTGGTAAGGGATGAAGTACAATACATGAAATGAGTCTGTCAACCACCGGAATGGTTCTGTCTCGAATGGGCATTGGTGGTGCAACCTCCAAAGGTTCAAGTTCCATGTTGACTAAAGCTTTTTGGCCTTCTCGCCTTTCCCTTCTCAACTGTCTGATGGTTCTTTAAATTTCTGGGTCAAGCGGTCGGAGTTCAAAGCTTCTGGTTCGTCTCATGTAGTTTCTGAGAACCTGTAACACAAGAAAACAAAAACAATAAGTAAAAAGAAATTAGATACAAGTAAAGGTATCTAACCCCTAAACTAATAGTAAAAGATAAATAAGTCCCCGGCAACGGCGCCAAAAACTTGACCGGCGTAAACACACGCGTATAACGCAAGCGCACGTATCGTTCAAGTAGTATAAAAAGTATTGATCCCACGAGGACCTAAAACCTTATCTATTAATTTTTATAAGGTCAAATGATTACTAGTATCTAACAGGTTTTTTGATTGATTTGAAATGGTGACGATTCTAAATTTAAAAACAAGTAAATAAAATTGTTCGAAAGTAGATTTTAAGAAAATTCAATATTAAAAACTATCTAGGGTTGTGATTTATTCCAATATTATTTAAAGATGAAGTGGTTATCTTATAGTTGGGTAAAATATTGATTTATTAACCTGGAACACTAAATTATGTAAAGGCCTCTTCCGATGGTCAACTACAAATATCCAGTATAATCTAATTGAACCATATGTCTATGTCAACCAAATTACCTGGATTCATTAAGATTAAGTTCCAATTATGGCTACCCCCGCGCGACAGGTATATTCCTATCCTGTAAGGAAATCTATTAAAGGGTTATCTATCCTCAAGGAAGATCGTGGGCTATTGAGTCTAAGGTTTTAAACCTAAAATCCCTATGTCTAGTTCATTTTAAGTTTACCTTATCAATTTTATTAGTGGCCAGTTAATAAAAATGCATTAAGATTAAGACTCAATAAATAAATCTTTATATTACCCAATTTATAATCTAACCCTTATAAACCGGTGATATTGGATTTCATCACAACCCTAGATAACTAACTTAATTATGACACATAACTAGGGCTAGTAAAAATTTAAAAGTACAGTGCTGAAAAGTAATTGCAGTAAAGTAAAAGCTTAAAAGTAAAATAAAATAAAATGTTAAGGTAAAATGAATTATTTCTACTACTACTTATTTAGATATCTCCCAGTAAAATAATATATAAGCTTGTGATTATTATCAATCAGCCATATAGGTGGTAACCTGATTAAGTCAATTTAAGTCCAACCAGCCATAAAGGCGGAACCAAAGTAAACCAGCCATAAAGGCGGAACCAAAATAAACCAGCCATAAAGGCGGAACCAAAATAAACCAGCCATAAAGGCGGAAAAAGAATTTTATTACCAACCGATCAATCTGGCGGTATCCTTTCTTAGTCAGGTTTAACAAGTTAAATTGATTTACCAACCGACCAATATAGCGGTATCCCTTTTTAAGTCAATTTTAAATAGTAAATATATTATTTTTAAGGGAGATTAATCTAAATAGCAATAGTAAAAGAATTACCTTTCACCCTAGCATAGGGAAGTTACCTCTTCATGATTGAATAGTAAAAACTGTAAAATAAAGAAAGTAAATTACTATTATTACAAAACGTAATTAAAAATTACAAAACTAAATTAAAAGAAACTTAGAAAGAGAAGAACTCCCTATTTACATCAAAGAAATAAGAGAGAATGGTACAACAAAAACTGAAATCTCGAGCTCAATTTATAGGCGCGGGTAGGCTTCTGGCGTCGCGACGCTGGAACAGTGATGCGTGGCACAATGAGAGCTTGACACGTGGTGACTCAGATAAGAAGATAAGGCGACACATGGCAAGGCGGCTGAGAGCTCAATTATTATGCTGACGTGGCGACACGTGGCGAAAGCAAATGTCGGCACCATAAGATTGCGACACGTGGTGACACGTGTCACGCTGTGATTGGTTTATGATGACGTGGCATGTTGACTCGCTTGACCGGATGACATGGATGATGACGTGGCAAGATGCGTGGAAAAGTTGACTCGTTGACCGGGTGACGTGGCAACACGTGGCAATGGTGATTGTCGACACCGTAGGATGATGACACGTGGCACGGCGCACGTTAGCAAAGTCAAACTTCTCAAATTCTGACCGTTGACCCGGCGCACGTTAGCAGATCTGGTGCACGTTAGGCATCGCGACGCTGAAGGTCTTGGCGTCGCGACGCCCAAAATGACCGAAATGCCCTTTTTGCCACTTTTTCTTGTTTTGCCCCAAATCACCTCCTGAGTGTCCTGAAACTTTATTTATCTACAAAATAACACAAAACACATCAAATATTCACAAAAATCAAGAAACTATACAATATATTAGGTTAAATGAGTGGGAAATAGTGATAGATTTACCACTCATCAGTGCACATTTGAATTCGAATTAGTTTTACAAGGAAAAATATATTCGAAAAAGGATGCATTTCTCAACTTCATTATTGTATTCTTGTGAATATCTGGTATATTAGACTCATGCACAAGAAATTGATAAGCATTACTGTTATGTGCATATCCTATGAAAATGCAATCAACAGTTTTTGGTCATATCTTCACCTTTTTAGGTGGAGGAATAACTACCTTGGCAAGACACCCCCACACTCGAAGAAATTTATAGGAATGTACTCTTCATTTCCACATTTCATAAGGAGTTTTTCCTGCTTCTTTCCGTGGTACCTTATTTAAAAGGTAATTAGCTGATAAAACAGCTTCTCCCCACATATTCTGAGGTAAGCCAGAGCTGATTAACATAGCGTTCATCATCTCTTTCAAGGTACGATTCTTACGTTCTGCAATCCCATTGGATTGAGGTGAATAAGGAGCTGTGGTTTGATGAATGATTCCATTTTGTTCACAAAGTGATTCAAAAGGAAAAACATACTCACCACCACGATCACTTCTTAACTCCTTAATTCTTTTATTCAGTTGGTTCTCAACTTCATCCTTATAGAGAGTAAATTTCTCTATAGCTTCGTCCTTGCTTTTCATCAAATACACATAGCAAAATCTCATGCAATCATCAATAAATGTAATAAAATATTTATTACCACATCTTGATTGTATTGAATTAAAATCACATACATCGGTATGTATTAGATCAAGTGGTTCAGAGTTTCTTTCAATACTATGAAAAGATGATCTAGTTAGTTTTGTCTCAACACAAGTATCACACTTATGTTTGTTATCAATTTTAAAATTGGGAATGTGGTTCATGTTAATTAATTTCTGTAATGAATTAAAATTAACATGTCATAATCTACCATGCCATAGATTAGAGTACTCAATAATATAAGCAGAAGAAATAGCTTTATTGATATTCTTGGGTTTAACAACCATTACATTGAGCTTAAAGAGCCCATCAGTTACATACCATTTTCCCACATACATCCCATTTTTAGTCAAAACTACTTTATCATATTCAAACACCATCCGGAATCCATGCTTATTCAAAAGTGATCCAGACACAAGATTCTTCTGTAATTCTGGTACATACAGAATGTTGTTCAAAGTCAACTTTTTCCCAGATGTCATCTTCAGAATCACCTTGCCTTGACCTTCAATCTCAGATATTGCAGAATTTCCCATGTATAATTTTTCCCTATTACCAGTAGGCTCAAATGAAGAAAATATGCTCTTGTCCGAGCACACATGTCGAGTGGCACCAGTGTCAATCCACCACTCTCTTAGGTTAGAACCCACCAAATTCACCTCAGAAAACCACAGCTGAAAGGTTAATGTCTGAAACATCTTGAGTCATGTTTTCCATCACATTAGCCTCTTGATTCTTTTTCTTCTTCGGCAGTCTGCACTCATAAGACTTCTGACCCATTTTGTCACAGTTGAAGCATCTTCCTTGAAATTTGGATTTCTTGGAAACTCCTCCTTTAGGGCCTATCTTTGACCCTTTGTTCTTAGGGTTTTTGTTCTTATGACCATGTTCAACAACATTTGTTTTGGCCTCATTAGTTGTTCCTCTCTTGTCAGATACTTTGTAATCTTCCTCAATTTTAAGCTTAAGAATCAAGTCTTCAATGCTCATTTCTTTTCGCTTATGCTTTAGATAATTCTTGAAATCTTTCCAACCAGGTGGTAGTTTTTCAATTATCGAGGCTACTTGGAAGGTTTCACTTAAAATCATCCCCTCAGCATGAATTTTTGCTAGAATAATTTGCAATTCTTGCACTTGACTTAATACAGTTTTGGAATCAACCATCTTAAAATCTAGGAAACGGCCTATGACAAATTTCTTAGTACCGGCATCCTCAGTTTTATATTTTCGGTCTAAAGATTCCCAAAGCCCTTTTGTTGTTGTCATTCTGGCGTACACACTGTACAAGGAATCACTCAGCCCATTCAGCACATAATTCCTACATAGGAATTCGGAATGTTTCCAAGCATCGATCGCACTGATCACTTGGATATCAATCTCACCTTCCGCGGGTACATGAGCATCTTCCTTTAGAAACCTCGCAAGGTTCAACGTGGTCAAGTAGAAAAACATTTTCTGTTGCCACAGTTTAAAATTATGTCCACTGAATTTTCCAGGTTTTTCCGCAGTAGGGTTGACATGGCTCACATGTCCAACAGGTTGTCTAGCCACAGAGGCAGCAACACCTTGGCCAGCCACAGCGGCTGCCAGATTAAGCCCAGAGGTTGAAGCAAGTTGGCCAGCCGAAGAGACTGTCACTGCACTTTGGCCAGCCACAGGGGCTGCCACAACATTCTAGCCAACCGAAGAGGCTGCCATAGCAATTTGGCCAGCCACAGGGGCTGCCACAACATCTACTGTGTTTGGACCGTTT
This sequence comes from Zanthoxylum bungeanum, assembly GCA_019454045.1. Classification (NCBI taxonomy): domain Eukaryota; kingdom Viridiplantae; phylum Streptophyta; class Magnoliopsida; order Sapindales; family Rutaceae; genus Zanthoxylum; species Zanthoxylum bungeanum. The sequence goes on from SKCR01027533.1 coordinate 245,941, forward strand.
TCCATATCCACAGAGTTGAATTTGTTTTAAGACTATTACAAATAATCTGTTTGGTTATTGTGTTCTTACAAAGGATTTTGAACAGCAGTAAATACAACACGGTTGTTACAATAATCAACAATACAAGAGTAATTATAAAAATGACAGGACAACAGCAGGCAGTGAACGAGAGTCAGTCATAGTGGTAACAACATGAACAGATCAGGAACGAAGGCAGTGCAAACCGAGAGAATTCTGAGGCTTGTTGATGTGGCAACAATCTCCTTAAAACAAATTCATCCCCTACCGAAATGGTGCAGTAGAACCCGAGACGTTTGTTTCCCAGGATGCAATGGAAATAAACGACAATGGGCACCACCAGAATCATCTTCAAACGAACCAAGATGTATTCGAACTCTTTCAACAAAAAACAGCAAAGTAAATTTTTTTTCTAGCTTCTCACTAAAGAAAAAACGAAAACAATGCACTTATTAAAACAAAATAAACACACCAATTAAAATCACATTAGTGGGAGACCGTTCATTTGAAGTAACCACTAAATTAATTAATAGAGTTAATTTGAGTGTTATTGAACTTCAAAAGGCTTGGAAAAAATGAAGAGTCTTGCAAAATTGGCTGGGCCGAGCCCGCACAATTTGGTCCGACATTCGTGTATGCATGATGCGCGGACGCACACGAGCCAAGCTTGTTCGGATTTTGATTTGCACCCCCTCTGCGCTCGCACGTAGAGAGAGCATTTATCCTTATAACTCTTACTCATCTACATATGAGCAATCATATATAAGCACACTTTTCCTTCTACAGCTTTCCCATATGGGACAAACTTACTTCTCTTTATTTTCCAACACCAATAGGTGAAGTTTGAGCAACAATTTCTCATTCACCCTAGCACCATTTTAAGCATATGAATATACCATTTCGAACTACTCACGGAGGAGTATCTGAATCATTCAATAACAACCACTAACACGAAGTGGACCATGCTTGAAATTGTGCCTCAAAATGCTTATTCATAAATATTTTCCAACAGGTATCTCAAGTCAAAAAATAATTATGCTCACTCCACCCGAGAAGATTCTTATTGGCGTTGGTGTATCATCTATTAAGAAGCTTCGGTGAGTCGTTTAGTGTTTATCCGCTATAAATACCTATACATCTATACGAGTCTTCAAGACTCATGGTTCATTGAAAAACCATTAAAATCCAATATTCCAATATATGACATGTATCAGTCTCAACACGTTTACTTTACTGATCAAGTAGTGTAAACCTTGACTAGGAACAGTCTAAGAATGACAACGTCATGATACAACCCAATGTCAGTTGCGACGCTTTTACAACAGTATCATAACTAATCATTCTAAGGTCTGTTATGTCTTTACCATATATAAAAGAGATGTTATATAATAAAAATTGTTTATTTTATTCATAATAAAATGTTACATAAGTATTTACAGGGAAATACATAAGAAAATTGGCGCTCTGAGCACCAACCCTAACACACATATCATTACTTAAATAGTTTGTGTTATAAATAATGAATGTGATGTAATAAAATTGAACAATAAATTCAGTAACAAAAAACAAAAATTACATTATTCATAGCAAAAGTACATTGTCATAATAAACCTATTCAACACTGATATTGTTCAATAACCACACCAAACATACCAATCAATTCACATACATTAGTCATGCGGTACAGTTGAAAAATTACTTACCTCTATTATAATTTCAAACAATGTCCTAGGCCGTTACTCTGCTCCTGAAATATGTAATGTATCATGTCGTTAGCATACACTAAAATTCTTTTATTAATCTTATTATTATTATTATTATTATTATTACTTGTTTATTTATTTATTTATGATTAATATTGTTATTATTATTTCCTAAATCTGTTTGTTTATACATATATATATATTATTTTTTTATTTATCTACTATTATTATTATTTATTCATCCATTAATATTTATTATTATTATATTATATTATTTATTTATTATTTATTTCTCCATTTTATTTTTTCTTTTGGGCTGGAATTGGTCAAGAGACCCGTTCCAACGGCTGCCACTCAAGTGGCTATTGGGGTATATGCCCTAAAGCATAATATAATATATGTACACGTGATTTCATTTTAAGTAATAAATGATGCAGTTATTCATTTATTAAAATGTTGATTTCAATATTGCATATTATAAATTGTCATGTATGCCATTGGATACTAAATGTACATTTAGACTTAGTGTATAAATGTTATACACAATAGGATTTAAGTCTGAAATTAGTAATCCTAAATAGTCCGTAGAGAGCAAACAAAGACAGACATTTTGTTTGTGGTTTATCTACAGTTGCGGTTCATTCCATATTGTATGACAACTTTGATCTGTATATGTTCATGTGGTGACATGGGCATGGAAGCACCTTATATGATGCGATCATATATGACTGGACCAAGATATAAATGAATTTCTTTTAATATCCGTTAAAAGAAGAAATTCATATTATTCTAATAGATGATCATATCTATATAGGTTGATCTGAATTATAAGTGTACTATGAACTCCTACATGACATGCTATGTCCTTTGATTTAAAGAGTTTTAATTAAGATTGTGGGATTATTGGAGCTCGGAGTTGCAGGTCAATTTGCTAGCTCGATACACTAGAGGAAACCATATAATAATTGGATAGTCCAATTATGAACTCACATGCATAATAATTAATTATGCCAAGATGATTAATATGATTAATAATTATAGCCACAAGTGGACAACTATATTAAATAAGTTTAATATAAATTTAATATAAAGTCTTCAAATATTTATGATTATGTGATAATCATTTCTCAACCAAAATAAAATAAAATAATTTAATATAAAATTTTGAATTTAATGTGCATTGAAATTTGATTTCAATATCACATTATACCAAAATTTTAAGTTACATAAAAAAATTAATGGTGGAAATTTGAATTTAATGTGCATTGAAACTTGATTTCAATTAACACATTAAATTATAATTTTATGTTACAAAATTATTGTAATGGCCAAAATTCTAATGGTTTCTAGCGGGTTAATATTGTAATTTGATTACAATTTTCTTAACATAAACCTTAGAATATATCTCATTTTAACCTAAGCCTCATCATTTGAGAAATGAAGCCACCATCTCATTCTTCTTCTTCCCAAGAGTGAAAGAAAAATAAGATAATGTGACCTTAATTCTCTAAAATATTTAGAGAAAATATTGTGAGTTCAAAAGAGTCCACTTTTCAATTTTATTCTTCATCAAGTTGGACGTGCGCATGGAGTAAATCTTAGGTGCAACAGTGGTATGGATGGCGTGGTATCATCAACCAATTAAAAAATAACATGTTTAATTTTTTTCCTATTTTTTAGTTGTTTTTTTAACTTTTTAGCATGCGTGGCAAATGATGATTGGCTTGTTGCATGGATGACGTGATATCACTGTTACACCAAAGATTTTCTCGTGCGCATGGCGACGTCACAAAAGAAAAAGTTGAGTATCAGCCTTTGATTATCATCAACATAGGAGCATATGGACAAAAGAAAAAGTTGAGTATCAACCTTTGATTATCATCAACTAGGAGAAATAAACAAAAAAGCATTTAATTTGAAGCAAATTTGCACGGCCAATTTGAAGAAGCTACGCGTGAGGCTGTTCTGGATCTGAATTTTTAGTGAAAATTTCAGGAATAAAGATAAGGGGAAAGAAACTTTTTCAAGATCGAACCAATTTGAAGAAGCTACGTACGTGACTAAGTATGATGCATGTTAATAGAAGTCGAATGGTAACAGTTGTTGAGGAAAATATCTCACATCGGCTGAGATAAACAATTAAACTCAAAATATAAACATTGGGCAATCCTCAACTCTCAAGCTGGCTTTTGGGTTGAGTTAGGCCCACGAATTTCAACATGGTATCAGAGCCATACTCATGTACGGGTGGGCCCACACTACCTGTCCACGTGACCTGAACCAGGCAAAAGACCAGACGTGAGGGGGAGTGTTGAGGAAAATAGTTTTTGGGTTGAGTTAGGCCTACGAATTTCAACAACACTGACTTCACACACAAATTGACACAAGCAATTAAGTAGCACACGCATGCAGGATATCAACGATCAAATTGGACTTTGATGATGAAGCACTTAGCAGCGTGCACCCATGGAACAATTTAAACATAATCACACGCAACTGGCTTATGAAACGGGTTGTTCTGGATCTGAATTTTTAGTGAAAAATTCAGGAATAAAGATAAGGGAAAATAAAATTTTTCAAGATCGATTTCGTTGTCTACCACGCTTCTACTGCCGGAGAAATCATTTCCTACAATGGCTTGCCACTTAAGTGGCTTGTCTGCGCCAACCTGCAGGTGGCGCATGCGGACACTTCCTTGTAGTGGGTGGTGGTCGTCACTACCACCGCCAAAAGATAGCCCTTGCTGAGTAAAGTCGATTTGTATTTGTGTTTGTCACCGCAACTGGCATGAAGCATCGAACCGAGGCTGAGAAATTATGACCTCATTGGCTCGGTTGAGTCCCCCTCTCCGTAAGCTTTCTGTCGGTGTGTGCGGCTTCGTGATTGGTGACCGGAGTTGGAAGACGATTGTGCAGTGCACAGTGACAGCCTGTGTTTTCTTCTTCTTAATTTTTTCCCCTACAACTTGATTTCTTTGTTTTTTTAGTGTTTTGTACTTCTACGTGGACCTTACTTCTATTTTTATATTGATAAATCCATAATTGTTTTAGTGAGTCGGTCTACTATCACCCAGATGGAATTATTCCCCCTTTATAATCTTGGTAGTCCTGACACGAAACCTATAGTTATATGCTCTCATTTCCATTGTGGGATCTCCAATGGTTGTAGCGTCCTAGATGGTTGTTGATGTTCAATATTAATCTGTTGGCACGTTAAGTATTTTGCTACAACTCTGCGATGTGATTTTTCATACCTGGCCATCAAAAATGCAATTTCAAGTCTCGATACATCTTTGTGCCACCGAATATGGAGTGTTGTGGGTCTTCATCATGATTTATTCCCTTACTTCTGGGTTGTTTGGAACACACAACCTTCCCTTATATCTTATTGTGGCATTGTCATCAGTCTCAAAGTCTTTTTTTTGCCCACTTCATATTCCTTCGTTGTTTCAATAACTCTCCATCTGCTAGCTGCTTCTCCTTTATCCTTTCAAACAATACTGGTTGAGCACTGATAGCTGTTAACATGCATCCATGTCCTCTGGAAATTATCTCTAACGTTAGCTCTTGTATATCCCTTAATATTTCTAGTTGTACCACCAGCAGTGCCAATGCTGTCTTTCTGCTCAATGAATCTGACACTACATTTTCTTTGCCTTGATGGTAATTGATTGTACAATCATAATCTTTCATCAATTCCAACCATCTCCATTGTCTCACATTCGGCTCCTTTTGAGTGAAGAAATATTTAAGGCTCTTGTGATCCGTATAAATCTCACATTTCTCTTCGTATAAGTAGTGTTTTCATATCTTTAGTGCAAATACTACCGCTACTAATTCTAGGTCATTGGTTGGGTAGTTCTTTTCATACTCCATTAGTTGCCCGGATACATAGGCGATTACCTTGTCATTCTGCATTAGAATACATCCCAATCCGCTTTTGGAGGCATTGTTGTACACTACGAATCCATTTTGACCATCTGGTATTGTTAGTATCGGGACAGTTACCAACCGCTCCTTCAACATTTGGAAGCTCTCTTCACACTTCTCATTCCATAGGAATCTTGCATTCCATTTAGTTATAATTGTCAAAAGGGTAGCTATTTTGGAGAAATCTTGTACGAATCGTCTATAATAGCCTACTAGCCCCAGGAAACCTCATATTTCTGTAACATTTCTTGATGTTGGCCAATTTACAACTGCCTCTATCTCGCTGGGGTCAACTGATATCACTTCACTGGACACCATATGCCCTAAAAAGGACACTAGTTTCATCCAAAATTCGCCATTCTTGAGTTTAGCATAGAGTTTTTTCTCACTCAATATTTATAAAGTAGCACGTAGATGCTCATCATGCTCCACTTGACTCTTCGAATAGATCAATATATCATCGATAAAGGCGATGATAAACTGATCAATGTAGTGTTTGAACACTCGGTTATCTATGAATGTCGTCGGGGTGTTTGTCAGCCCAAACGACATTACTAGAAATTCTTAGTGGCCATACCTTGTTATGAATATTGTCTTCCTCACGTCATCCGCCTTTATCTTCAACTGGTGGTACCCTGACTATAAATCGATCTTAGAGAATATGATAGTGTTCTACAATTCGAATAGGTCGTCAATCCTTGGAAGGGGTACTTGTCTTAATATTTACTATGTTCAGTTCCCGATAGTCGAAACATAATCTTAACGACCAATATTTCTTCTTTACAAATATCACCGGGGATTCCCAATGAGATGAGCTAGGCCAAATAAATCTATTGTTCAGCAACTCCTCCAATTACGTCTTCAACTCTTTTAGTTCAGTCGGCGCCATTCTATAAGGTGCTTTTGATATTGGCGTCGTTCCTGGTTCCAACTCAATTTTAAATTTGATCTCCCTATTTGGCGGTAAACTCGTCAGATTTTCCAGAAATACATATTGAATGTCTTTCACCACCATAATATCTTCCACCCCCGCCTTCAACTCATCTTGTATAGCTACTATACTAGCTAAATATCTGACACACCCACCATTCAATAACCTTTCGGCCTTTATTACCGATATAATTGGCAGGTTGTCCCTCCGTATATCTACCTTAAATTTCAGTTGCTCCTCTCCGGTTAGTTTTAAGATTATCTTTTTGGCCCGACAATCTATATTTGCATGGTAATTGTAAATCAGTTCATTCTTAGTATGACATCAAACTCCTTTAGACTCAACATTATTGTAGGCACTGCATTTTTGCATGTAAGTCCCGATGATGAGCCTCGAATGGAGGCACTACCTTTTTAGTTGCGAAAGTCGCGGAAAGCGGTAGTCGGAAGGGAAGGGTCAAGAATTGACATTTTATTGGATTTGGTTCGCTTATTTAGCTTCGGGTTTGCTCGTCAAATCTCCGTTTCAAAATTTACCCTCGGCCCAAAACCATGACACCTCACGCCCAATGCCACCCCACTTTCCCAAACACACCACATCCATTAAATAAACCAATCTATACGCCTATTTACACCAAAACAAAAACAAAAAACCAAATCCACTACATGCCAAGACCCACCTCACATGCCTTCCACCCAAAACAAATGCCCCACATACCAAAAGCACCTTCAATTCACGACCCCTAACCCCTCACGTTCATTGCCTCAACCACTGACATCATAACCAATTCAACAAAGCCCTTCAAATCACCGAAAACTCCTTTGTTTTGCATCAATCATGCCCATTTTCCTCCTCCTTTCACGCCAATCACACGGCACCTCACAACCCCACACGTCTTCAGCTCCATTGGATCATGCCTGAAAAAACCTCCAACCAGCCCCTTTCAATTCATCATCATTCACGGCAAGAAATGTGGACTGCACATCATAAGTCACGTAAACCCTTCACATGAAACCCTTCAAGCTCCTCCTCTCGACCCCATGTTCACGTAAATAACCCCATGGATCACTTCTTCACACGCCCTTCACTGCCCCCAAATAGCCTCACAAAGACAGCCCTTAAACACGCCCAAGTCAGCCCTCAAATCATCTCTATCATTCACGCCTATTACCCTCAACTCAGCCCTCCCTCACTGCCTCTCAAACACGCCCATTGCAGCCCCATCCTTCACTGCCCATCAACCAACACACATAGCTCCCATTTCAGCCCCCTACAAGCACGCCAAACTGCCTCCTTCACTGCCTATCATTCACCCCAATTAGCCCTTCATCCAGTCCCTTTATTTTGCCTACAAATCACGTCCTTACTCCATTCGCAGTAACAAGCCACGCCCACACCTTACAGCAAACCTTCTTCACAACAGCCCTCATTTCACCCCCCCCATTGTTCACGTACGGATCCCTTCATGCAACCAGCCCCTTGCACCGAGCAAACCTAAGGTAGCAAGCCTCTAACTACAAACCCTTCACCAACGACCCCTTATACACCACCCCCACACAGCCATTTTCATACAAAACCATGCATACATGAAGGACACATGTACCTGCAAACCCCTTCACTTCCTGCGCAGCTCAGTCCTTCAGTCACGCAACAACCTCCTTTCAACACAAACAGCCTGCATTTAGTTACCCCCATGCACACGTAACAAACTAACCTTAACAACCCCTCATCACCGACCAAACATATCAACAATCTCTTGGCAAACCGTGAACCCTTTCACGTCAGACACAAGCATCAACGAGTACACAATCAGCCACTACCTCACGTACCCAATCCAACTTCACACCAAAAAATATTTCCCTTGCATGCAAGCCATGCACACGTGCATATAGTCCCAAAACCCACGTGAAAACTCCCATGAAACCGTGAACAAACTGCCCCAAAACAGTGACCAAAACACACCTCAAATCTGTCCATATTACAAACCTTCACGCTAAACCCTAGCCCCCTTGCAAACAGCCCCGGACAGTGAGGGGTAATAGATTAAGAAACTGTTGTTGAAACGGAGAGAAAACCACGAAGAAAACAGAGGAAAAATAGATTGAAAACAGCAACCCCAAACAGAGAAAACAGCAAACGGAAACCGCGAGTGAAAACGGTGAGAAAACAGAGAAAACAGTGAACCTGTGAAAATAGTGGAAACAGCGGACCAGTGAAAACAGCGAAACGATATCCCTTCCGGCACCGTGAAACGCACTCCCGGAAAGCGACTAAAAAGGTAAGACCTGAGGGCACCCTTTATTATATTTTATTTTGTTGTCCCGGACACGGCGTGCTCGGTTGACGTGGAATACGTTCAACCGAGTATGCGAGGTCCAACATTGAGAACGGCCAAATTCCTTGGCCATATGTTTGTTCCGCATGTATTAATTTAAATATTCATGAGTTATGTTTACCGCTTTCCTGGCTTATCTTTGAAGCATGCAAACCTAGATTTAGGCTTTATAAGAATTTAGACTACTTTGATCAATATGTATGTTGAGTAGACTTGGTTAATATTGCACAAATCCATTCATTACAAACGACATAAGTAAGGGACCATTCTGAACCCAACGGTTTGAGGTCTTCCCTTGCGAGGGGTGAGTGCGGCCTTAAATCATTTCCCGGTTCACACCGGGTGGCGACTCCATTATTCTCCGGTTTAGTCCCCTGTGGGCTACTCTGTACTCCCAACCGGGCCGCGAGTCCGGAACAGCATGTGTCGCCCAGTTTCTGTGCCTTACAATTATCAACTCGGCCCATAAAACTTTATTTCTAATTTGGATGAGGCAATTCTCGACCACCTTGCTAAAATCCATTACGTCACCAGAATGTAAGGAAACGAAATATCATATGGTCACGTTTTCGGGTATCACTCCCAGTTTCTTTAACAGTGATAGTGCTATGAATGAATGTGTGGTACCAAAATCAATTAAAGTAAATGTAATAATTCCATGGATAGATGTGTTGCCATTTATTGTCGCAGTGTCCTCTTACTCTGCCTAATCTTGTGTCATTACCAAAACATAGATTGGGACATTCCTCTGCTCTGTAGGATACTTCGGGAAATCTCGAACAACATATCATTTCTCTTTGCACCAATAGCATGTGTCGGACCCTACCAAGCATTCTCCATCATGGGCTTTATTTCACTTCGAGCACAGTGGCTTTCGTTCAATCCTTTGCATCGTGCCACTAGTTTTTACAATCATGCTATTTCCCGCTGTCATCCTTAGTTTCATGGTTTCCCCCTGATTGGTTCCCCGCTCCATGGAATTCCATGGCCTGGATGCATTACCAGATGCTGCTCCTTTCAAAACATGTCTGGATCGCTGAATGTCTCTCACGATCATACATGTCGTATACTCGTATATCGTGATTTGGTCTGATGGTTTATCCTAGTGAACCATGAGTCTCGGGATACTCGTATAGACATGTAGGTGTTTATTTGATAAGACACTGAATGAATCACTGAAGATTTCCTAATAGATGGTACACCAACGTCAATAGGAACCTTCTCGAGTTAATCGAGCATAGTAGTCATTCGACTGAGATACCACAGTGTACTCGTTGAGCAATTGAGCAACTCGATATGAATAATACTGATTATTCATAATACTTCATCGGATTAAATGAGTTAATTCGGATCGTTAAACGATAACACATGCAATTATGGGATTTTGTCCGAAAATAATTATTGTGTATTTGTATTTGATACATAATATGATTAGATACACATTAATTATTCGTCAAATGAGATTTTGACATATGCCATAAATATATGTATTTGTTATTTAATGTAAATAAAAATACATATATGTGTGTAAATTAATTGTTTAATTATTTAATAGTTAAATAATTAAATAATTGAAATTAAAGCCTTATCCATTTGTCATTATTTGAATGAAACATGGTGAGATTTAATTGGAGCAAATGGCATGCATTCAATAAGCTTTATATGTGTCTAAATTTGATTTGATAATATAAAGTAGATTGAATTTATTTGATTGAAAAATTAATTTGACAAAAATACCTCTTTTCCTTGTCATGATCGGTCAACATAAAAGAAAAGAAAAAGTTGTTTTCTTTATCTTCTTCATTTTGCTGCTACTGTCGTGAGCCTTTAGAAAATGGGTTTTCAATTTTGCTTGTTGGATCAAGCTTAAAGTGAAGAAAAAAACAAGAAAACAAAGCTTAGGAAAAGGAGAATTAAAGGTAATTCTTAATACTCTTGAGCTTAGAAACTTAGTTTCTTGTTCTTGTGATTCCTATAATAGTTCTAGGGTTTTTCTTTACTTGTTAAATTTAGGGCTTTTGGTTGTGGTGGTTGAATAAGAAGCTTGTTTGTATGTGTGAAGTGTATTTGGAAGTGATTAGTGTAATTATGTTCCAATTTGTTCAATTTGATGTTGGAAAATCTTGTTGCCATTCTAGAGTTGTTGATCCACTCTAAGATAGCCTAGAATTGTTCTAGAGTTGTTCATGTGCGGTGGGACTTCTTTGGTGTTGGATTAATTAGATTAATCTTGGTGAAAATTGGATTAAAGCATGAAAATTTGGTCAATTTATGTTCTGGATCAGATCTGGATTTTTCAATGCATATATTGATGTATTTGAAGTTAAATGAATGTTTTGGTTGTATTTTGGGTGTTGGAACAATTATCGGAAAGTGTTTACGACTTGAAATAAGCAAAAACGGCCAAAAACGGCGTTACCCGGTGACTTTTGAGTCAACCGGGTGACGGCTGTCCAAACAGTGAGTTCGTCACTGTTCGGGCAGCTCATAAACTGCCCCGACACTATTGGAGCTGACCTTGGCAGTTTCCATAAGTGTCGGGTGATCGGTTCGGTCAAAAACACATTTTGCGTCATTTTGTGGAATATCGATTTTCGTAAAAGTTTCGCGAAGTTTCAACTATGTTTATGTTAATATTTGATATTGAATAAATATGTTTAGGTTAAATGTGAATAAATTATTCATATTAGATATTGAATAATTTATTTGGTATTTTGAAAAAGTTTTAAAATACGATTTCGCCTGAACCGTGCTTCCGCTATGGCTCATCGCCCAAAACCCCAACAAAAAGATGGTCATCATAAGCCAAATATATTATTTTTTGAAGGCCAAACAATTGAATACATTGAAAATTCCAAGATATCTTCCAGTTATAATGCCGACGGAAATCCAGACTAAGCACCGACACAATTAGCCACAAATATGGTGCACGATGAAATTCTAAAAGTATAACTAGAGGAGGCAGATGAGAATGTTGAGCAGAGGGAGACACAACCCGCTCCATCGGAAGCTACAGAATAGAGTGTTGAGCAGTGGGAGCCGCAACCCGCCCCACAAGAAGCTACATGATCATCCACATATTTGGATGATGACAAACCTCTTGAAACTAGTAGACATAAGACAAGAAGATTTGAGCGAGGTCGGATTCCATCAATCAGATATCTAAATTCCGAATACATTCTGTTTAGTGATGAGAGGGAACCAAAGAGTTTCCTACAAGTCAATAAGACATTGAGGAATAAATGAGTGAAGAAAAATGGCATCACAAGAGTACTGCGTAGAGACACAGCCAACATGTCAACAAAGGTGGTCACTTGGGACAAGATAGAGCTGTACATAGACATAATCGGGATAACTGTCAGATGACAATCGTTTCGAATGCAGTTGGAGGGGGAGAAATGTAGAGTCTAACCGCATGCATAGCCAACCACCTTTACAAGCCTCCAAACCACCTTTAGGTGGAGTTTGAAAAAATGGTGCAAGCTTGCAAAATTACTTTTGGTGGGCACTATTCATTTGTTTAAATTATGAGCTTAAGTTTTGCTATAAATACAGAGCTCATTTGTGAGCCTTATGCATCCCCAACATGATCAAGAAGCTTTAAGTAAGAGAGCTTAGTGAGAAACTCTACGTAAGAGAGCATAGAGCATTTGTTCCAAGTAAAGCTTAGAGAGTTGCTCCAAGTAAGAGAGTAAGATCTTGTAAGCTCCATGTCAAGAGAGCTTGATAGAGAGTGTAATTATAATTGAATTTTTTGTACAAATTTTATAATACTTGTAAATTTTATTCAAGTATTAATATAGATTATTTATTTCTCCTCATAAAATACTATTCAGTAATTAAAGAATCGCAACAATAAATCATATAAGAAAAAGAGCAGTGATAATTGGAATCTCAGGAAGTTTATTGCCATTAATTCTCGGCTTGTCAAGCTTCCAAATCATACAACAAAAAATGGTTTAGATGATGATTCAGCGAGTTTGCAATTACTGATTCGGTGGTGGTGAATTCCATGACTTTCACTTGTTATTAGCAGCATTCTTAAAGAACTCAAAATGCTCAATTCAGAATTAGCTTCATGACACGATGTCCTTTTGATCCTTTTCGGCCATCATTGCCCAGTCCACTAGCTCTTTATAAGAGCGGATTGTCTCTGCAACTCTAAATGCTGGAACTTCGACTACAAAACTTCCTCCTAAAGTACTCTGAAGGATTGTGAATTTTGGGTAAGGTTGTGTTAAAGGTTTTTCAAAGAGAGATTCTCACCATTAACAAAGAAAACAATAAGATGAATGAAGTCTTCAATGATGGAATCAAAGAAGGTTGAAAGCTTTGAAGGATTTGGGCTCAAAGGATTTGTGTTTCAACTCATGGTGATGGTGGCTACATGTTCTATTAATAGGTAGAGTGAAGATTTAGGGTTTCTCAAAGTGAAAAGGCTAAAAAACACGTTTAGATCGCAGTCGCGTTCGAACGATTACTCGAACGCACCACGAATGTGTGCCCACTGAAAAGACTCATTCGAACGCTACTCGAACGCACCATGAACGCTGGCTTTCTGGAATGATTCGTTCGAATGCTTCCTCGAACGTACCTCAAATATTTGCTCTCTGGAATATTTTGTCTGAACCCAATAGAGAACGTGCAACTAACGCCACACGTTCGAACGCTACAACGAACGCATCACTAACGAAAATGCCTCAGCTTTGCCAAAAACCAGTCTAATTGCTCCAAGTACTTAAAGACTTATTACAACTCAATTGAACTTGTTTTGTCACGGAAATTGTCAATAAAAATGGAACTTACAATGTTAATTTATGTTATTAAATAATATCATGATTAAACGAATATTCGTATTCGATTCGTTTAATAAACTAATAGAATACGAATAATGATATCAGGATTCGTTTAATAAACGAATCGAATACGAATCTATCACATTTTGATTCGATTCGTTTAGAATTCGATACAAATTTAATTCGTCAATTCATTTTGCTACCCCTAGTATTTACTATCATTATGGTATCAAGAAAATAGTCAAAATACTAAATTTTATAAGTGCTTTAAAGATAAATTTTGAGCATTTCGAGGCTACCATTGTATTATTTTTAGAGTTCGATTAGGGGTTTTTTTATGAGTGAAATCTAGTAACTTTTTAGAATCCGAAAATCTCTTTTTCTTTTTTTTTTTAAATTGACTTCAAGTTCATGGATGGGATGTCTTTGAGCTTCGAGATGTTAAATTATGGAATGATATCTTCACTTGTTTTATACATTAATTTATTCTTCAACTTGAGAGGGGATCGTGCTTGATTCATGCGGGAAAAATACAGGAGGTCCTTAAAAGGTTGATGCAGTAGGATAGGAAGTGCTCACATGTACCTGTGTGAAAATCTACGGTTTCGTTTGTTATACCTTTTTAAATAAAAAAAATTCAAGTAAATTTTTTATTATTAGAATTTTTAAAAGTAAAACTCTTGATAAAGAAAATTTTATTGTTTAGTTGTGAATGATGGATTTTATTAAAAAATTAAAAAATTACTTCATTGTATAACTTTTTTTAAGTTGTGTTGTTAAAGAAATGAAATAATATTGTTAAATTAAATAAGGATATTATAAACAATAGTTTTTTAATATTCAAAAGCTTTACTTCAAATGAACCAAACTTCACAAAAAAAATGAAAAGAATTTTTGGGATTAAAAATATTATTTTATCTCTACTAGAATTCATAATGTTGATGGTGATTTTTCGGTCCTCAAGAAGTCAGAATTCTCGAGGAAGGGTATAAAGGGGTTTTCACTTCCTAGATAAGGGGCCCAAGCCCAGGTAGCATGGGAGTCCGACCCAACAAAGAAATCAGATTTGTTTGCATTTCATGACCGACCCGAGGTGGTCCATCACTAGGCATGACAAAAAAGACCGGACCCGAATCTGTAAATTATTTTTGCGGATCCGGTATAAATTCTAAAGACCGCAATGTACCAGGTCGGTTGGTTCCGGACCCGGGTACCCGAGACCCGGTACTTTAAAAAAAAAAAAAAAAAAAAAAAAAAAAAAAGACTAAACCGAGTACTTATGTATGAAACTTTTATTTATGTTACGTACTTGTCAGTTGTCACTTGTGGTGTGCTGAAGTTTTTCCTTGTAGTTTGTTTATGATATGTAATGTATTTGTGTTGAAACTTGAACTTCAAACTTAAGTATTTTTATGTGTTTTGTAATTTCCAAATCAAACTTATCAAATTTCTAATGTATTCAAACTTATTGTGATATTGTTATTTTTTAATACATAATAGAGTTGAAAAAAAAAATATTGGAGTTGCGGTACCCGGGTCCGGTTCCGGGTATACCCGGGTCCATCCCGGGTAGATCCGGGTCCGGACTCGGAAGCGTTTTTCCGGGTCCACTACTAGACTAGGGTCCATCGAAAAAGTTACGGATCCGGGTCCATACGGACCCGAGTCCGGATCCGGAAATTGCCATCCCTATCCATCACTATCGAGCCAACCTAGTCAGAAGATATCAAATTCGACAGTGTGAGTATCTGTGAAGGCCGAACCGAGGTGGTCAATCAATAGGCCATGACATTTGTTGCTTCTGTCTCCCGACCTGGTAGGGCGGGCCAAAATGGTAATAATTATATGATCAATATCAAATGATGTAAGCTCTACATAGGAACTTGCACCTTTTAAAGAGGTTTGACATGACAGATTACAGGCTGGAGATAGCGTGTGGCAAATGGTATAGTAGCTTGGTTTAAAGAAATATCAGGTGGCAGAGTTACTTTCGGCAGAGTAGTTGGGGAAGAGAGTCATCGCATTGATGGTAAATTCACTGGACGACGTCACGAGGATAGTGTAACAGTAGAATTTGCCTTAATATATAAAAGGATTGAGAATTCATTGTAAAGGGTTGGCTGAATTCATTCACGCATAACTTGTAATAGAGAGCAAAAAACTTAAGTGAGAGTGAGCTTGTAAGAGGTCGGTCAGCGGAGCTTGAGAGATAGGTAGGTCGGTCATTACCCGACCATGTTATAAAAACATCATTTTTCTTGTTTGTGCCGCAGACGTAGGTTGGATTCATTCCGTCAAACCACGTTAAATCATTTTGTTTATGTGTATTCGGTCTTTTCCCAAGTTTGTCTTTGGTCCCCAAACCAAACAAGTTCACAGTTGAGGAAGAATTATTCGATGAGTGATTTTTCCGAATTACCCCTGGAACGAAAATCAGCCGTCAACACAAACAAAACAAGCACTGACTCTAATACCATAAAGGTCCAAACTCGTATACGAGTGTGTTCACGATATCTTAGCATGTGACAATAATCAAGTAAGAAAGCCGATATGCACGTGACAAAGGTGTTAAGACAAATATCCTTCATCGGTTAAGAACAGTTATTGTATAATTAATATAAACTTGAGATAAACTCTCAACTCTTGATCTAGTTTTTGAATATTAATTAAGGATATGGCTTCTAAATGGTATCAAAGATAAACTCATGTAGTAATTGGCTCACGCTACCTTACCATTATGGATGACAATCGATCGAAACGGATCAAGATTTTTCAATCCCGATCTCATCCTGATTATGGATTCGAAATGAAAAATCGTCCTGAATCATGTATTAGTTTTTGAATCAGGATGAAAAATCGTCTCGAATTCAGGAGTAAATAGTTCAAGATCCCAAATCTCAATCGAGATTTAGGACAAAATATCATCATGAATCTCATACCGATATTTTATTCAGGACAAAAAATCATCATGAATCTTAATCGAAATTTTAATCATGATGAAAAATCACCTCAAATCTCATACCAAACTCAAATCCCGATACGGATTCAATAAGAAAAATCATCTTGAATCTCATACCAATTTTTTATTCGAAATAAAAATCATCTTGAATCTTGATCGAAATTTTAATTGTGATGAAAAATCACTCTGAATTCCGTACTAGACTATACGAGATCTCAAATCTCAATCAGGATTCGAGAATTTTTACCATCTCTACAAAAGACTGTCCTGCATGTGACAATAGTGTCTAGGAAATAATCTCGCATCGGTTGAGAATTTTATGATGTTTTTAACCACATGAACGAAATAGGTTACTAAAATTCATTAAAAGCAGATTCAATGAGTAACGAACCTGCACTAAAAAAATTATCACTCAGTATGTCTTGCTCTAGGGCAATATATAGAAACTTGTATTAAGATTAGAACACATAGCAAATCATTTCTCTCTTGTTATGAGAAACAGAAAAGCACAAATTCTAAATTTAGCAACATGATCGGTAAGATTATTGTCTTTAATATTAAACAGAAACTGAACTGAACAACTTTAATGTTCAAACTTCAAAGCCATATATGGACCCAGAATCGGTCAGTTTATTTTACGGCAGTTAGTGCGAATCTGCCCATCGGTTCCCGTCAGTGGGCTAAGGTTCCCCATTTTGACCATTGCATTGGCGAAATCATTGTAAAAAGCTCCGATGTTGGTGCTGTAAGTGGTCACTTGAGAGTCTGTTGAGCCGCCGCCATTGAAGAGCTCCTGGTCTGAATGAAGGAGAGCTTTGTTATTCACCAAGTTGATGAAATAGCCATTGTCAAAATACGTAGGGCTGGTAGCATCTAGTGCAGAAAGGGTGTCGTTGCCGCCATTGCTTGGACAGTTTGGTTTTATTGATGTTGCAAATTCTGAATCAATGTTTGCTTCATTGTAGATTCTCTGTCGAAACAATAAGCACCTAGATTGGCCTATTGTGTGAGCTCCTGTAACAAAAATATATAAATCATCTCAATCATAAACTCTCACTCTTTTTTTTTTTTTTAATGTAGAAGTAAGATTCGATTATCTTCGTTATATATTATGTTATTTCATTATAAAGAATAAGAGAATTCGAATGTTCTCATCGTTTTAATATAGATTAATTTTCGCTTGACAAATTATCATTGACTAGACTATAAAGACAGTGACGGAATCACCTTGATCTCTAAGGTGGTTCGGGCTATCCCAATTTAAAAAAATCTAAAATATTTTTGTGAGAGATTAGATGAAAAATAAATTTAATGATAAATTACTAACATTAACCTTTGTAATATTTAGATATTACATATGCATTTATGATAATTTTGTCCATAAAATAATAAAGTTGCACTAACAATAATCCTTCAACCAAAAATCTGAAATTGTGATATATTTTGGCCCCTGCCGACCAAAAGTTCTGGTTCTGTCACTGCCTAAACGGGATGAAAACAAGACTTGAAAGTTGATAGAAAATCAAGTCCGAAGACTATGAGAACAAAGCTCATAAATTAATAGAATTAGGCGCGAAAGTTAATAATTATATATTTTTTTAATTCATTCATGAATCAAATCGAACCCAATACCTGATCTAATTTGAGAATTATTTTACCTGAGAGAGCTACCATTTCTTTAGCAGTGAATCCTTTCTTTGCAAAGTTAGAAATAAGATCATTAAGATCCATGAGGGGAGATGGAATGTTGCTATTTACATCGCTGGAACTTGCTGTTGTCGAATCTCTTCTGCCTAATTGAACTGTCCATAAAGGTCCCCCAAGCTGAAGAAAAATAATATATGATTATTGTAGAAAAACATTAATACATCATATTATTTATGTTTTCTTATATAATTCTAATAAAATTAGTCCATTTTCGTTTTGTTAGAAAATTTGCTTAATCCAAAAAGCTTAGGTAAAGTAAATTATTAAGGAGATTAAACCAGGATAAAACTTGAAAAAAAATTATTATGAAAACGACATCATATTTATTGGTAAATAAAAAAAAAAAGACCAAAACGATATCGTTTTAATAGTAATTTTATCATTGTTATGTCCCTGTTTAGTTTTCATATCTTTGTTTATAGAAAAATGATATGGAGATTAAAAAATGATTAATCTCTATATCGCTCCTCTTGTTTATAGGTAAAAACCTAATAAGAAAACTAAATTATGATAAAACGGTGAAAAAATCACCATCAAAACGACATTATTTTAATAGTGATTACTGATTTTATACTTGTTTTATCCCTATTTATTCTTCATATCATTGCTCCAATACTATCATTATTAATTTTTTCACTACACTTACTGCAAAAACAGATTCTCGAGCAGCAACAGCTAAAATATCAGCACAAGAAACAACACCAGGACAGATACTTTCAACTTGAGATTTAATTGTATCTATCACCTCGAAGCCTCTTAGTGAATTTGCATTTGCATTTGCTGATTTTTCACCAGTAAAACTTGAAGTGTCATCTAAAAGAACTGATGCATCACAACCCTGCAAATCCAGCATTACAAAACCCTAATAAGAAATTAAATTTTACTATAATAAATAACTATCAGGCTATTCTTTTTTTTTTTTTTGTACTACTATACATCCCATGCATTTTAAAATCTAGTTTTAATTTGTTTTTTTTGCTCTATGCTTTCTTTCTTGAGGGATAAGACTCATTAAGTCCTTTTTTTGAGAGAGTTAAGGCTCACTAACGAAATTGTGAGGAAAAAAAATAACAAAAATGTGATCCTGAAAGCATATATCATCAAAAATTTGTATCTATGAGTATGTATTTCTTCTCTCCCTACCAACGATGCTCGTTTGTCCGTTTTGGATACTGGAGAATCGGAGCCTCGCATTCTCCTCACAGTTTTGTTCTATGAACAAATTGTTAATTGCGTAGGAAACCTCATTAGCCTGCATGCTTGTTACCATCAGGTTAGTTAGATTGATGGTACCAAGCATACATACTCAATACAATTTATTCATGAAACAAAACAGTGAGGGCGAGATTCCGACTCACTAATACCTAAAGCGGACAAATGAGTCTCGTTGGTGGAGGCACAAAAATACATACCTCCACTCCAAAAAAAGATTGTGACTCCAACATATTATTCTAATAATGGTCATGTTAACGAGTGCCCTAAGGGCACTCATTAAGGATCCATATTTGGAAAGTTTTCACAACACTTTTATGAGAAATGTAAAAAATTATCAAAAAAATAATAATTTTTTCCTTTTTCCCATAAATATTTTCCAAAAACGGATCCTTAATGAGTGCTCTAAGGGCACTCGTTAGCATTTCTCTTCTAATAAACGTATGCGACTATTATGCATTTGGGTGCCAATGGCATGCGATGAAAGTGAAAAGAAAGATAGAGAGAGAAAGAGAAAGACATGCATTAACAAAACAATCATGGAAATGGAGACGAAGCAAAGATGCTCCCATTCGATGCTCCTTGAACACTGCATTATGCACAGTAGATCTAATGGCAGAGAGAGCTTTTGGGCAAGTATTAGCGTAATAATTTGAAGATAATTGTGCAAAGGCCAATCTAGATGACACCAACAAAAACACAATGAAGCAGCAGATTCTATAAAGATGTGGGTGAAACGACATGATGATCTATATATATAAGAAAGTACTTAATTTAAGGAGACACCCAAATTAATTTATTCAGCAGTAGAGCTTGTGCTTTTGTGCTTGGTGGTGAATGATGAGAGATCGATCGATCGACGCTCTATATATAGATGGTAGATTATTGAAGTGTGGTGATGTATGTAGTGGCGTAACCAGAATATTAATCGGTGGGGATAAAATTCGATTTTCACGAAAAATATTAAATATTCTTCATTTCAGTGTAAATAAATTAAAATTATCTTATAAACAAAATATACTTTCAATTAATTTATATGATAAATTTTAACAAATTTTCTAATTAAACAAGGGCTATTGTCGTCATTATCTTAAGAATGGCTCCACCATATTGCTTGTATGTGGTTTTAGGTCAAAAGAAAAGGGATTTTACTATTATTTTTTTGGAAATAATGATAAATGAGGTGTAATGTATTCATTAGTATTGGAAGCTCACCACCATCTTATATTTGTCAATTAAGTAGCTACCGAAAGTCATAAGGGTAAAATTTGGGTTCAAAATCTAAGAGTATCTAAATCTCGAGTAATTTTTTGATACAACAGAGGTATGGGTATCTTGATATCAACAAATTAGTAAATGACATATATGATTTAATATCCATCTTTTTAGTTATTTTTTAATATTTTAGCACATGTGGCAATGGATTATTAGATTATGACACGTATGATATGGTACATCGGTTGTATTATAGATTTTCCCCTAAATCTGAGTAATTCTTTTGTGAAATAGAGACATATGTGATGTGATATCATTAATTAATAAATAAATGGCATGTTTAATTTAATACTATTTATTTAATAGTATTTTAATATATTAACACGAGTGACAATATATAATGAGATTGTTATATGAATGACGTGATATCTCCGTAACATTCTAGATTTTTTTTCTAAATCCTAAGTATGATGTCCAACTAAAAGAAAGAATTACAATTATAACATACATAAAATTCTTTTTTTAGCCTGATTAGGGCGTGTTTGGCATACCAACACTATAATGTGTAGAATGAACTTGGATTATATGGTGAGTTGAGCTTTGCATTAAGTTTTTTATAAATTATAATTGGTAGTTATTAACTAATCATTTTAATATAATTAAATTTTAATCGTGCATTATTATTAAAACACGCATAATAAAAATTATAAAAAAATTTAGCCACAACTTTTATTCAAATTTGTATATATTACTGTGCATAATGTTTGGTGCACATTATGGTGTCAATAAATTATTGCAGCTTAAAAATAATTTTTACACAGAATAATAGCAGTACTTTATTATTTTATTTTTTTATCAAATTTTTATCTGTCGTTTGTACAAATATCATTTTCCAAACAGGTCTAGTCACTTTTTAAATTCATTTAATTAATATCTTTTAATATTATTTAACTTTTGAATAATGATATATATCCATAAACTTTTACTTAAAATTTCCACATTTCTCTCATTGTAGCTACAGTGAGCTACAGTAACTCATTGTAATTACAGTAAGAGAGGTGTAGAAACTTTAAGTGTAATTTTAATTATGTTTATCATTTTTGTTAAATTTTTATTTATTTAATATATATTTACCAGCTCATCACAGTTGGAAATTGTGTACCGCCGCCAACCAACCTGATTTGTCGCTTACCACAGTTGGAAATTTTAATGATAACAATTTGACACAAATGGGGGAAAATTTTATATAGGCATAAATTTATTCAACCTTTCAATTAGTGAGTGATAGATAGAGGCAGTGGATAAGATTTGGTGTTGGGTTTATCATAATCAATTATGTATTTGTATATATAAATAAATTACTAAATTTGTACTATATCCACTGCGTGTTTTAATTTTCATTTTCAAACTCGCATCCGCATATAAAAATAAATTATCAAACTCGCATTGGTATCCAACGAATTTTTTACGGGTTTTTATAATATTGAATTCATTTATGCTCTTAATAATACAATTTTTTAATTAAACATTGATACTTTTTTATAACATACAAAAAAATAAAGTATTTGACAGTTTACAAATTAGGACATATAAATAAAAGTTTAAAATATTTTATAACATAATGTTAAATTCATATCATCACAATTACATCCACGAATCACTAGCTGAATATCTTTCATTATGTTAAATTCATATCATCAAAATTGTTGAACCATTACAAGAAGCAATTCAAAAATATTAATAGAGATCAATTCAAAAATTGAAAGTTAATGAGTCTTTTTATATGAGGGATTTTTTACCCTAAAAATGTAAAACAAAAAAAAAAATTAAGCTTGCGGGTAGCGGATACCCACTGGTTTTGTTTAATTACCAAATCCGCAGCGGGTTCTGTTTTAAATTACCAAACCCGCTTAAATATTTACCAAATCATACCCATTGCGGGTGGATTTTTACGAGTTTGCAAGTTTGTGGGCGAACTTTGATGGAGTTAGTGCTTGAAGTGTCAATCTGATTTGTATATTTTATTATTTATTAATAAAATAACTACATTTTTTCATTTCATAACTTATTAATGGTATTGTCATTACACGTATTAAATTGATGTATCGATATCCTAAGAATGACATCGACCTTAGAATAATATTGACACTAGGTGTAAACTATTCTTAAAGTAAATATTCATAGTCGTTGGTTTTGGAATACGGTCGAATTCATATAACCTAAAAGACTGTATGGGCCAAATTTGGTCCAAGGGTAAAACTGTCTTTCACCTTAAGCCCATCAGCATGTTAGGCCCGAAAATAAGGACCAAAGCCCAAAGAATTATGTATTATTTGATTACAATTAAATCATAAACTAATGACCACTCCACCTAACTCTAGCATAGTCACCCACCACTCCACTTAACCTAATTCTAGCACTAAACCCCACCACTCCACTTAACCTAATTCTAGCACTAATCCTCACTTACTCCAAAACCATTACCAAATACACCAACATTAGATCATGTTTTATCTATAAATATGAACAGATTACGGGAAGAAGGGATTCAAGTCTCATTTCTCTCACCCTATAATACTTCATGCTCTCAATCATTGATCCCCTCATATATTACACGGCCCTCACGGCCAAACAAAGGAAGTAGAGGTAATATTCAACCTTGCTTTCCCACTTTACAAATTTATTTCGTGCCACTGACTTGGGCGTCAGAGTATACCCGGTATCCACCACACCGGTGGTAGCCTACTCTCGTCCACTCTACTTTGTTTTTTGCAGGATTGCTAGTGCCCAACTTACAAATTCTGATTGAGGACCCTTGGCGAATTCCGGAGTCCACAAAGACTAGCACATGTCGTATATTGGAATTAGAGATCCAATGGTTTAACGCAATGTACCATGAGTTTTGGAAACTCGTATAGACATGTGGGTATTCGTTGAAGCGAATACTGAATGACTCACAGGCGATTCCTAATAGTTGGAAGTACACACCACCGTCAATAGGAATCTTCTCGAGTCGAGTAGCATATGTAATCCTTTGACTATAGGATATCATTTATTTTGTGTGAGATCCTCCACACTTAGATGCCCTGTATGTCAGAAACCTTTCATGGTCTGACCTCTAGATGTCCGTTGGGTGTGGACTGATGCACTCAGTAATCAAGTGTGAAGCAAGATATGATCAGTCGGCCCGTATGTGTACCATAAGGGGTTTAGGTATCCATGTTAGTAAAGTCACGATTCTTAAATCTTTGGCCAAAGTCGATCACCTATGGTGGATCGCATTAGTTATGAAGAATAGTGGATATATATCGACATGAGATGTGCGCCTTGGAAACTTGACGGTATATTCTATGTTTCCTAAGCACAACTTGGATAGCCTACGACGGAGGGATTGTTAAACATATGTGATGACCTCGACTTGTATAGTTCGGAAAGGTCGTTCGTGTTTTTCGCGAATTCGGAGGTGGCCGGATTGCGTACATATTAGCTAGGCTTATATGACAAACGTGTCTGAACTTAGAGAGTCTCAATATGAAGTGTACTCATTGAGCACTTGGGTAGCCGATTATTTTTTATAAAAGATAATATTTGATATTATAATTATCAACTAAGATAATCAAGTGTTATTGGATAACATTGATTATTTACTTTGACTTAATTGGATTAATTCAATAATTACACAAGTGAGCTTAATCTAATTTGTCCAAATATGTATAATTATGTGGGACTAATCTACATTGTCTCTCACTTTAATTTAATCCAATTAAATCAAGCCAATGATTAGGAAATGTATTAGTTAAATGTTTGCCACCTTGATTTAATCCAATTAAATCAAGCCAAAACCACATATTACCATCTCTAGTGATAAGTGTCTTAATTATTTTTCTCTATGATTTAATTGGGAAAATTACTTCTCCCCCTCCCCTGACAAATCCCCCTCCAGTGTCCTTAGGGATGGCAGTTGTACCCGAACCCGGCCCGGATCTTCATGGACCCGGAAGATCCGGGTCCGGGTAGACTCGGGTCAGTGATTAAATTATCCGGACCCGGGCGAATCCGGATCACGGGTCCGGCTCGGATAGACCCAGGTCCGGAAAAAATATAATAAATTAGAATATAATAAAAATATAAAATAATATACATATATAATATAATATAATATAATTAAAAGAAATAAAAGAATTGAAATAAAATTAATGAAATTGACAAAATACAAATATAAATATAAAATAATACAATTAACAAATAAAAAATAAAATATGGGTATTCGGATCTGGACCGGATATACCCGGGTCCGGACCCGGACCCGAGGCAATGAAAATGCTTCCAAATCCGGGTCCGGCAGGACCCAGATTCAGATCCGGATTTTACCATCCATACTTGTCCCTTTTCAAATTACATTTTTAACCTTTTCTCCAAAATTAATTATATATATGTATTAATCTATAGATACTATACTTATATTATTTTATTAATTAAATATTTATATTTTATAAATTAATTTGTTTATTTTTGTTAAATTTATATTTTTTTGCTCTTTATATATCTATTCTTTTTAATTTGTTTAATAAATATTACAAATTTCTTATTTATTATTATTTATTTTGTGTTCATTTATTCATTTATTTTTTTCTTTTTTAATTTATTTAGCACTACTTATATATAATTAAAAAATAATAATTTATATAACACTATTTATTTACCCCATTTATTATCTCTCTTCAATTTTCTTCCACATAATACCCCATTGTCTATTTCTTTTTATTTACTTTTAAAATTCTTTTCTTTTTTATTTTTCCCCTTAATTATTTTTTCCTTTCACCGGCTGAAATGCGTTAATTTCCCCTTATTGTTTCCCATTAATTTTTGATAGAATCAATCGGTTGAATAGTTCCGAAAAAATCGGTAGAATCAGCCTACGTCATAAATAATTTTATTTAATTATAAAAATATTAAATTTTAATTTTTGATTTTAAAAATAAAAAATTGAACCGGTTCAGTCCTATTTTGATCGGGTTTTAACGATTTTTATCGATCTTGATAGGCTTTTTTATATGCCAGTTTTTAATATTTATCCGTTGTTCAGGAGGAAACTTTGGAGAGATACAATTTATGTTTTTTTATATTTTCGTGTATTTCTTCTTCTATATTATTACATGTACTTTTTTTGGAAAATTATTACTACATATATTCTATTATACATAAGTAGTGTTAAATAAATTAATAAAAATTAAATTAAAATAAAATAAAATAAATAAACACAAAATAAAAAAAATATTAAATAAATATATAAATACTATTAAATAAGTATAAGAAAAAATTGATAAATATTTTAAAAAATAAATCAAAAGGTAAAATAAAATAATTAAATTAAAAATTAAATAAATGAACACAAAATAAATAACAATAAATAAGAAATTTGTAATATTTATTAAACAAATAAAAAATAATAGATATATAAAGAGCACAAAAATATAAATTTTTAAAAAAAAAATAAAAAATTAATTAATAAAATGAAATAAGTATATATCTTATTTGTAAATATATATATTGATTTGGGGATATGGGGGTATTAATTTGTAAAGATGGAAAGTTTTTTATAATTTGGGGAGGGGGACAGGGAGGAGTGTGTCAGTAAGGGGGAAAAGTAGCCCT
This sequence comes from Zanthoxylum bungeanum, assembly GCA_019454045.1. Lineage (NCBI taxonomy): Eukaryota > Viridiplantae > Streptophyta > Magnoliopsida > Sapindales > Rutaceae > Zanthoxylum > Zanthoxylum bungeanum. The sequence goes on from SKCR01027533.1 coordinate 272,401, forward strand.
TTTATTTATTTTTCTCTCTCTAATTTAATTGGTTATTTTTAAAATAATCGAGATACGTGACACTCACTGATTAGACGATCCTATAGGAACCGTCCCATATAAGTTTTTCACCTCAAATGGATAAGGTCTATGAAAATATAGTGAAAATGAAAAGAAAAAATGAAAGCAAGTAGAGGACTATATGTGTCAATAACATGATTGAAGTCTCATATTTTGTGTTATAAAAACATTTTTTTTTTGGAAATGTTAAAAATTTTACTGTCAAATCATCCGATCTGGGTTTAAGCGGAACAGATAAAATTTTTTGTTGTCTCAGATTCTTACAAGAAACGCACCATCTGGATTCGAACTCAAGACCTGAAAGATAGATTTTAAACCCTACACTATCAAATCACGTCCATTGGAAACGTGTTATAAAAATACATGAGATAATGTTATACGCCTAAACCATATATAGTAAAAAAAACCAATAATATACAAAGGGGTTAATGGTGGTTGGTAATTGAGTGTGTGAACAAAATTGTCACAAGGAATCCATCAAGTCAAAACTAGATTTTAAATTTCATGATCCTTCACAATAAACTTAATTATATGCATCTTTTGCAAATCCCCCAAACTTTAGAATCTTCCAACTACTCCCAAAAAGAAAAAAAAAATAATTTAATATAGTTGAAAGCAAGAGCACAAAGTCAAAAAGTTTCATATTAATCTTGTTAATGAAAGTATGAAATAGAAGTTATTGGAGACAGCTCATGAAGGGAATGATTTAAATTTTTTTATTTTCTTTTGAGTATTGCTGTTTGACAATTAGCTACGTTTTCACTAAAGTAAACATTTATATATATAAGAATGCCAATATGGGGAGGTTTTTTGTGGACTTAATTAGTGGAAATTTATGCTTCTCAATATTTTATATATAATGTAGAATGAGAAATGAATACACTTAGTGCACCCCATTGACTCTCTATTCCAATTACTTTATGTGGTTTTTTTTGGTATAGTTTTTTAAATATATTTTTTTTATTTAAAGGTGTAAGTTAGAGTCTGTATGAGGACTCATGAGTGCGTGAGTTTTTTTTTTTAAATAAATCTAAGTGTCTTTAATTAAATCAAATATGAATAGGAATCATTTGATACAAATAAGAAATTTTATCATTATCTAATAAAATATAATAAATTAAGGATAATTGTGTTATTACCCGGTATTAATTGTAGGTGCGTAAATTTAACCTAACTATGGAAGACACGTGTCGGCAATACGAATGAAGCTTCTTCCACAAGATACTGCAAGTGGGCCTACCACAAGCAGAAAATGGCCCAATTGGGGAATGACACATGTCACAAAGCAGCTGCTCTACAAGGCCAGAGAATTCAGAACGACTTCTGGAATCCATGCACTCTGGAATCAATCCATTCCAGAGGGATATCTCACATCCCTCTAAAGTGGGAAATGATTCCGGAATAGAGAGGACAATCCTCTGGTGTGCGCCCACCCTTAAGGAAATGTCATTCCGGAGTCTAAAAGACCATTAAAGATTTACTCTGATCTCTGATCCTTATATCAATATTAAATCCCTCGTGGGATAGTGAATTTTTATGACAACCCGCTTACTTTGATATAAAAATATAATTTGACATGCTTACTTACAAGTGTTAATACACCTAATCTCATTTATTGAGCATGTCATCTGTCATGTGCACATCATGCAAGTGAACAAGTGACAACCAAGAGATGACATCTCAACACCATTCACCATATAAATATCATAAATCTTGTAGTAATAGAGGTTCAGTGGGCAGAAAGAAGAAAATCATTACTTGCAAAAGCAAAAACCTTTATTACGAATCTTTGAGAGTTAAGTAGAGGGAGAAAGACTCTAATTAAGAAGGGTTTACCCACATTTGCAGGACCAATCATCTACTGGACACAAGGAAGCACAGCCCATATAATAGCTGGTACTTGGATTCTCGTGTGAAGTCCAATTACAACCGGTAAAGTCCATAACTATCTTCATATTTCACTTTAAATCACACTTTTAATGCCTTCAATAATCATTTAAATCAAAATATATTATCATTTTTTTCATCATTTCTAACAGAATCGCTTTTTTTTTTATACAAAATCATCAATCGAAGCCCCAAAAAAATACTTTAAAATTAAAAATAGAATTAAAATTGAAGTCAGACGATTTTTGAGAAATCGAAAATTAGAAATTGGCTTATTAATCAGTCAAAATCACTTAAAAGTTAGTGTTGGTTTAAAGCTATCAGAATTGATCAGATCGAATTACTCAAATAGCGAATTACGATCATCAATGAAAGTTTTTATTAAAAATTATAGAGTTATAAGTTTTTAAATATTTTGTTATAACGGGAATTAAGAAATTTTATGAAATAAAATAAGTGTATTTTAGACAATTCAAGTTTTTAAAAAAGCTCTACAACTCACTCTCAAAATTTAAGTTTCTTCTTGTGTAGGCAAAAAAACAAATAAAATAATACCTAAAGTTTTGTTCAAGTTACCACCAAACAACATAAAAATAAAACTAAAAAGAGTTTTTGCCATTATAAAATCTCTTTAGCTAATGGAAAAGTTATAGTAAACATGCATGTGCTCACTATAATTCAATTGGTAAAATCTTTTTAACGGAAATAAGTCTGTGAAAATTAAAATCTATTTTACACGTCAGTGGTTCGAAGGGTTAATTTCTTTTAACACCCCTAATTATCGACAATCATCAAATTAATCCTAGATGTTTCGCAAGTTATATCATTCAACCCCGTTTCAAAAAAACAAAGTTTCAAGTTGGCGGTTCTAGGGTGAAATGGGAAAGACACATTCAATTTTTTTCACCATTTTTTTCCTCTCTCCTTTTTCCCTTTTATTTTATTCTTTTATAAAAATGAACACTTTACATAATTATGTATATTTGAAAAATAATTTATTCCTTTTTTATTTTTTATATTTTTCCAAATACAAATGATTATGTAATTGATTCTATAAATTATAAAATGATATCCCTACATAACATTATTATTATTTTTTATCCATCGACAATAAACAAAAGCATAATTTAATAGTCAACTTTAAAGTATTTCGATGATTGTCCACAAAAATGAGTGTATAAGATAGTTAAGCAGTAGATTGAAACACTGAAAATTATTATATCTTCCATTAAAAACCCACGAACCAAATTATATAAATTTTTTGACGTTATTATGCGAACACAATTTTATTTGTAATATGTTAAAAAAAAAATATTGATTGTCGAAACTTAACATAACTCTCATCCTTTATTCGAGGCTCCGGAACAGTTATAAAAAGATATTCAGTAAATTATATTGGCCAAAGTTCCGTAAGAAAAACAAAAAATTTATCTAGTACGTTAATTGCTATTCAAAAATTCACCATCTCTCTCACTCAAATAATATCTCAGTAAAAGGGTGACTTCAAAATAAGCAAGCCAGAGTCTAAATACCCTATTTCACAAATCATATAACAATCAGAATACAAAATTTTCCTCCTCTGCTCCACCAGCAGAGTGTAATGAATCTCCCATTTCTCGGAGAGCAGCGGCCGTTGAATCACTTATACCCAGCAGGTACTGCAAGCGAGATAGTTTTTCCGGTGCTGGTTCGCTCTTCATGTATATATTGAATAGATCAGCTAGCTCGTCCTGCACTTCCCAGGACAGCGGCTCAGCTGGCACGGCTTTGTCACAGGTCAACAAATCATTCAGGGAGGAAACCTACACAAAGAAAGTTCGTGTACGCATACTTAGAAGCATTTTCCAGCCAATGAAAAGCAAAATGACAAGACGTAACAAGTTTATAAATCATATACATACCACTCCTTGTCGACTCTTCTGTCTCAACAGTGAGACAGCCTGAATAAGGGAGTTTGATAATCTATTTCGTGCAAGTTCATGAACAACCCTTCTAGCCTTCTGAGGATTAATGCTGAGGTCAGCGGGAATTTTCTCATAAACTTCCTTCTCATCAAACTCTCCGGTGCCTGATGAGAAAATTTCATCCACCGTCTTCTTGAAGAGGTTCTCTCGTAAGCTCTCAGAGATCATGTTGTCTAAATCAACACTTGCTTCCTTGAGTTCTCTAATCTGCTTTATATTTAGCTTCCCCTGACCAACTGCTGTTTCAATAGCAGCTGCCATTTTTGTTGTAGTTATGTTTTTTATTATTTTCTGTGCATACTCCGAAGGCAAACCAACCTGCTTCTGAACCTCATTAAGCTGCTCAATCCTGGCCTTGGTCAATTGCCCATCAGCTAAAATCACCTCAGCCTGTTGCCTAAATGCTTGCTCTGCCAGACCCCTATGGACATCCACAATCTCCTTGGTGGTCAAACCCAGAATCCCACCAAGCTGACTTAGCAGAACATACTCGGAATCGTCCTTCTTTGTGGTGATCGAGGCACCAAAAGGGATCTTTGTGACTTCTCCTGTTAGACAGTAAAGCAAGTACGTCTTGTAAAGATCAGTTCGATCTCTCTCAGGAAGGTCATCTTTAAGATTTATCTCTGTCTGTCCAGGCCTCCCCATCTTTTCAGCAAGTTCCTTGCTAGGTGTAACTTTCTTAAGCGACTCAAGGGACTCCCATTCTTCCTCGTCATCATCAGTTTGTTTTTCCTCCTCCTTAATCGGCTCTTCTTCAGAAGTATCAGAAGATTCGCCCTTTATATCAGCCACCAATTCAGTCACAACCAAGGTGTTGAAAGTTATCAACTTCTTAAGTTCCTTTGCAGCCTCAGTGCGATTCTCAGCTGCCCGAGCTCGTTTTACATAGATCACGAAAATCCGTCTGACCTACATTGATAAGTCGGAGAGTAAATAATAAAAAAGAAACATGTTAAATAAGAAAATATTTCATTATAATCACCACAGAGCAGTAGAAGTAACTTACTGCCTTGCTAGCAATAGACATGGCAGCCTCCCTCGTTAATCGCAATCCACGTGCAGCCTTTCTCACCACTTTCTTAACCTCACCATCATAACCTTCAACACCGGAAGCAATTGCATCTTTCACAACCTGGAAAAAAGCAACACTACATAATTAGCATGATAAAATTTATCTATCAGAAGTATTATCAATAGCAGGAATCTGAAGCCCAATGCTACTATAATTGATAAATGTGGGCATTCTCTAGCACACATCTAAAACAACCAGACAGCAGACAATAATTAGCATCAAAATTCAAAACCACTCATTGGTTCAACTTTTCCTCAGGGAGGAAATTCTCTTTTGACCTTTTACTTTCTGATAAGACTAGCAACTGACAACTAAATGATTTAATCTGAAAAATGGAAGGTCACACAGCTAACCATATCCAAATAGGATAGTTTATAGAAGAGATGTGTGTTTAACTAACACCGGCACATCATCTGACCATGAGATTATTCAATTTCTCCACCTATTCACTACCCCATATGAAAATACTGCAGACAAGCATTCAATCCCAAGTTCCGGTTTCTAAGTAGTCAATCCCAAGTTCCGGTTTCTAAGCCCTAACATACATCTAAACAGACCCAGAAAAAACTTGTTCTGTCACTAGGATTATTATACGACAAAGGAATAAAAGAAGAGACCATGAGACCTTTTCAAACAAGCTGCCACAAATGTCAGAGTGTGCTGCTTCAACAGTTTGCTGAGGAATGCATAGCATGACCCGTAACCTCAACAAAGCAGCAACATCCTCATCATTCAGCTCTCCATCAGCTACACACTGCTGAAGCTTTTGCCTGTAAATTTCTGAAAATAAAGTAGACATATCAGAAACTTCTGAAAGAACAATTTTTTCAATTGGCAAAAACAATATTAAATAAATAAAAAAATCCAAAAAGTCCGAAAATTCTTTCCTTTCTCCTGTCCCTCCTTACCCAAAAGGTTACAACTCATATCACTCTTTCATAGTTTAAAGGACATTGATGTCGCTAATTATTACCTTCATGGATCCCACTGGCCTTTTGTGGATCAAAGTGCAATTCCTCACAAAGATTTTGAAGGAAAGATGCTTTGCTATCTGCTGCTTCTAAAGCACCACTAGAAACAGCTTGGCCAAGTCGTTTACGGTATACCTTTGAGGTGACGTCAATTGTAATGGCCTCTGACTCTCGTTTTCCCAAACCAAATATGTTCCTCAATTGATTCAATGCAGTATGCTACCAGAAGGGAAAGAGAAATGAAAGGAAGGTCATACAAACTAAACATGATGAGTTATAAATAGAAAAACAATCAACCAATAGCAAGTAAAACATCTTCACACCCCCAATAAAAAATATATGCATTACAGCAAGGTCTTCCAGATGGCAGATGCCAAGCAATGAAGTTCATGTAGCATATTAGTAATTTGCTTTTATGCACATACTATCTTTTATGAATGCTTATTTTGCATCCTGACGTGCAACACAGACCCACCTTACTAACCCTATGTTTGAGTGAAACACAGAGAAAACGAAAACTAACATAAGATATGATCATAATAATTATAGAAACAGGATCTGGAAAATCCAAATATATACGGTGAGATTGTTTGCAATAGAGGCTTAGTTGATATGGGTCAACCTGAGTTATAACAGGTCAACATTTGATATTGCATAGAACTTTTATGGTCAGATATAGGAACTAGCTTGGTGGAACAATAGAACTCTCAATGACGAAATTACAAGGATCAACCCTCCAAGTAATACAGTGGACTAAATAACACGTCTTGTCTTAGACTGCTAAATAAGATCCTTCCAAAATCAGAAATAAAATCAAAAAAAGACATTCCATCTATGTTTCTTTCTTTAACTTATCCTTTCTGTCCTCTGATTGAAAATAATGAAATGACATACTATATAGATCTGATAAACAGACTGAAAGCTTGAGTAGTTAAAGGGTATAAGAAGTCTTTCAGGAGCAGCTGGGAGAAGGGTTCAGGGTACAGCAAACAGAATGCTCTTTATCTTTTTCACTACCACCAACAAGGGGATCCTTATAAAGCACCCACCACAATTATGAACAACGATCTATCACCATCTAGAAATATCAGAACTGTTTGTCTGTCATAGAATTGGTATTACTCAGCTTATGGAGCACGATCCATCTTACTCTGACAACCTAATCCACAAGTACACAATTGCTAAACAAATAGTTGTCCTTTCTCGGGTAGTTTCTCAGCTGCTGGAAGTTACATCACCAATCAAGCAGAATAACACAACATAATATACCTCAAACAAAGAGTAAGTTCTCTAAGAAACCACACAAGTCACAATTTAATGTTAATTGTAAAGAAAGACATCCCCTATATATATTAGGACAGTGAAAGAAAGCAAATAGCGAGAAAAATCAAGAATGTGTTTGTTTACCTTGTTTTCTTCCATGCGGCCACCAGATAAAGAATCTGCAACATATGCTCTGAAAAGCAGCTTCAAGTCATCCATCTTTCTGTCACCATCAAACTCACCACCTAAACCAAAAATTTACATTAGTACTAGATAAAGGAAATTGCAAGCCCTCAACTCAGTTAAACAGAAAAAGATTCCTACCTACTAAAGACACTGGACCAACCCCACGGGCAAAGCGATCCGCATCGGGATGCTCCTTTAAAGAAATCAGCAAATTATTAAAGGCCAGTACCTTATCTAGCTCTTCAACAACTTGTTCAACTCCCTTGCTGGAAATTCAGATTACAATATTAAATACTGTAAATGCAGCATGTGAATTATCAAGGAAACTGCAAACTCAAGAGGCAAGGAAAAATTTATTCACAATGTTTATTCATTTGCAAGACCATGAGCACCTTCTTATATATATGGCGATTCGGCACATGAATACGTAAGAAGTAGGTTAGGATCATCTTTCACTATTAGTGTCCGTAAAATGGTATGTTAATCCATATGCAACACATATCAGTTGATGACTTTATGAAGTGTATTAGTGATATATAAAATTTGATACGACTATTGGTTATTATTATTTTTTTTTTTGGTAATGTATTGTCAAAATTATTGCAGAAAACACGTCATTGTGCATTGAAATTGTCAGAATGTGTTATAGATGTTGTATTTGTTTAAACATGTTAAGCATGTTGAATTCATGAAAACAGATTAAGGTTGTTCAACGTTACTAAGCAAGTTGAACTGGTTGTCGGGTTGGGTGGCTAAAATACGAACGCAACATATTTACCAGAAAGGTCTGGGCATATTGCATTGTGATTTTCGTGATGTGTTTTTGTGCTCCTTTATCACGATTAACTAAGAAAAAGTTTGTGTTGGCCAAATTTTGTAAAACAGTTGTCTAGACACTATACTAACACAAAATACCAATTGCACCCTACTCTTTAGACTCTCATACCAGAAGACTCTGCACAAATACATAAAAGAAGAATAGGATGACCAAAACGAATAGGCTCAACAATACAACGATATTAAATATGAGCACAACTAGAGCAGATAGTAGTCATACACTGCTCTAGTCCTGGACTTCAATATACTGAGTGCAGTTACAATATTTTGCTCAACTAATTTCCGTGTATGATCCCTGAACAAGTCTTCAGCAAGCTGAAAACAAAACATAATATAGAACAGTTACCAGCAGAAGTAAATCAATAATAAGCTGTGAAGAAGATAAGAATGTACCTCATCGGAAAGACGATATGAAAGTTGTTCTTCTCTTAGTCTAACAAGATGCTCTGCATCAACATCTGTAAGTGAATGTTTTCAAACTTCATTAGCATACAATGTGTGTCCAAGAAGTATTAGCAAACATGCTCAACTTGGGAATTTATTAGGACCAGAAAACCACAACGAACAAAATACGAAAAAAGTTTTCATAGCAATGTCTAGAGAACTGAACCAGTTATTTATTAAAATTCATGTCCTAACCACCCGCTGCTACGGCTTAATATAAATGGTTGGTCATCAGTTTGATAGAGTTTACAATGCAATGTAATCGAACATATCATTTTATGTTAAAAACCAAAGAAGAAGGTGGATAACACATCCCATTAGACGTAAATACAACAACAACAACAAAAATCACTGTTCAAAATCTTTTTCTTCATTGAGTTGGCTGGATCGATTAATGCAGCATCTACATTCACTGATAAAGACCTTAAAAAGATTATGTATTTACCTCTTCCAACTGATTTTAGCTTAGAAGCATACAAGCGTTTGGCATTATCACGGATGGCAATCTCAACCTGGAAGGACAAAAATACATGTTGTTGGACCTTCTGTAACTTTTAGTTGGCACTAAAAACTATATTTATGACCTTAAGGCATTGACTATGACGCCAACCAATAGACAAGACAAGGATAATAGATGTATAAATACCTGTGAATTGGTGACCTTGAAAACACGCTTCCAAGGTAAAAGGAATGGGGATGCTTCCCCAAACACAAGAGTGGACACATATATCAGCTTCTGAAAGGCCTGCACTGGAGACTCTCTAATAATGGTCAAGCCCCATAACAAAAATCCTAGACAAAGATTTAAAATAGTGAAATTATAAGTTAATTACCTGACGCTGCTCTATGTCACCATCACGGTTGCCAACTTCAAGCCTTTGCCTGAAAATTCTCCGACCAATCTATGAAACCAATAAGCAAAACATGTCTTAAGGATAATATACCAAAAATTTAGCTTCACAATCAACCACATGCATACAGATTCTTAAGATAATAATTTGAGAAAAGTAACATTAGAATACCTCTACATGCATGGCAGCTGCATCTGGATCATCAATACCTAAAGCTTTCTTAAACTGGATGACTTTATCAACTTCGTCACCTCTAAGACCTTCACCTCCCGGAGGGAGGACTGAAGTTACAAACCTAAAGGAGATATTTTACAGCCTTAAAGTGAATCATATTGAACGTATACAATCAATTGATTCAAATACATAGTCGATCGAATGGAAATTAATTTCCCATATCAAGACAAATTTTCGAGTAGCAATACATATTTATATAGAATGCTGCTCTAGTAGGCGTCATTGCTCATGTTATCTGACAGTAACCGCACCGCATGCACAAGTAAGCATTACATATACGCATACATGATAAATCTGATATGAGGCATTTCGAAATGCATTAATCCATATTTCTACGACTAATTATAAGTTTAGTGACGACTTACTGGCAGTATATATCAGAAAGTTCTGCATTAAATGCTTCATCTTGTTTGCTCACGCCATATCTAAAAAAAAAAATTAAAAAGAATTCATTAATAAGAATACTAATCAGAGGCAAAAATAAATGGCACACAAAATATTTAATTTTTAAAAACTAACTTGTTAGCAATTGCTTCGATGTCCTCTCTCTTCACGGCACCAGGATCACTACAATCCGCCACATAATCACGTAACCGTTTGGCCGCAACTTGAGGAACGGCGGCGTTCATGGCATAAGCCAAGGCCCCACCAGCAGCCCCCAAAACGGCAGCCCCACCAATGGCAATATAGCGGGACCCACCACCATACCTAGACCCTAATTTAAACCCAGCAAAAATAGCCCCGGCGATAACGGCCGCCGAAGTCGCAAGTCTCACCGGCGGCAGCAGATTATCCACGAGGGGCTGTATGCCCACCAGTTCTTTCCTCGGCCCCCATATACTATCAGACGGCGCTGCCGCCGGTGACGCTGACGCTGACGTGGCAAGGGAGCGGTTGCGGGGGAAGGAGACTTTAAAGATACGACGGCGTTTAGGGAGAGGAGAAGGGTTAAGGAAGGGAGAGAAGAGAAGGGGGCGATTTGAAGTGGGGGTTGTGAGAAGAGAAGCGTTATTCATCACTACTGGCTCTAAACGATGTCGTTTTGGGGGATTAATAGGGTTTAAGCGAGATAGAGAAATAAGGAGAGGAAGAAGATAGCGAAGGGAAGAGTGTTGAAAATTTAGATAGAGTGAGTGTGAGGAGGAAGAAGGAGAAAACGACAAAGTGGTGGGGTGAGATTAGAATTTGCCAAATTTTTGTTTTGTTTACTGTTTTATCAAATGGGCCCCTGTATTTAGGACCATTTGCTGCTATTTGGCGTCTGTTGGGCTAAATTTCTCATTTGGTCCTACAATTTTCAACTGTATTTGTTTTATGCTACGTTGCTTCTACTATACCATCATAAAATTCGGGAAAAAAGAGAGAGCCATTGAGGTACTACAGTTTCGGTATTTGTATACCACATTATACTCGAACTGCTGACCTCCGCCACACTCGTCGGGTCGGGTCGGGTCACGATAAATTCGGTTCGGGTTACGTTAATGTGGGACCCATTCGGGGTCGGGTCGGCAGAAAAAATAATTTTTTAATTGATTAATTATTTTGAAATATAAATATTTGTTATTTTATGTCTCAAAAATTATCATAAATATAAAGTTTTAATACAACAAATGAAATAAAAGTAAAAACTTTAAAAATAATAATAATAATTTTTAAAAAAATAATATAAATACTATAGGGTCGGGTCGGGTTTTAGTATCAAACTTGTTGCCCAACCCGATAATTTCGGGTCGATTGAAAATTTATAAATTTTTTTTGAACCTGCGCGAATCGGGTCAGGTCATGTCGGACCGACCCTATGAACACCCGTACGCCACATGGTAAACCCTAACCGCCAAAAAAAAGGAATAAGATTTGTTACGCATAGCACGGGATGAGCTCCTAAGCCCTCAACAAAAAGGCAAAAGAAAAAAAACTCGATCTATACCATCATAAATTTCAAAAAAAAAAAAATATGTGAGGGTTTATTAATAGGTTAAGTTGAATAGTAACTAGAACATATTGGTGTGATTTATTTTTCAAAAAAAAAAATTAAAACAATTCATAACCAACATAAAAAGATGAATAATTTGAGTTTCATGAATATCAAAGACATAAACACTTATATAGATTAATTAAATTGGTAAAATGAAGATGTGATTTTTTTTTCCATAATGAAAAGTGTATATTTCATAATATTATGCATATATTAATAGTGATAACAATAGCAAATTCATCACATTTAACTCGATTCATGAATTATATTAGTAAATTCATTCACCTATAAATGACAAATACATTCATTAGATCAAGTTCATTTGCTTCATATAAATGAAAATACATTCATTAGATCAATTTCATTCGCCTATAAATACATTCATTAGATCAAGTTCATTCACTTTTTAAAAATAACAAATACATTCATTATATAAAGTTCTTTCACCTATTAAATATACTTAATTTTTCAAAATGACACATAACAATACCACATAAGACATGGGACAAAAATATATGTTAGTATAATAATAGATTGTAAACCATGGGGAAGTTTTAGTAGTTTAGTTGCCATCATAATAGATACTTGTTTTCAGTATCGTTGTTAGAACATTGATTTAGTGGAGACAAATTTTATTTTTCACAAAAACTAATTTATATACGATCATTGGCATCTCTCTTGTCGATGAACAATGATACCAGCCAGATAATTCAACCGAGTACGGGAGAATCCTTAATGTCACATGTATGATCAGTATTATTTTAAAGCATTGATTTAAAACCCGGTTCGGCACGGCCGGTAGACTCGCGGACTGGTTCTCTAGGCGGTCCGGTTGACCCTAAAAATCCGTCCTTAGGTTGATCTAGTCAAAAACTTGACGAACAGCAACCCGGTCGAACCGGTCATGCCGAGTTTTTGGTCATTTTTTTTAATTATTAATTTTGTTTTTGTTTTTATATATTTGTTTGTAACAAATGATAAAAATAAAGTAAAAATATTGACCCCTGGGTCAATCCCCAGTTGAACCCTGATCGAACCTTTGATCCTTAATCCTTTCACCAGACCGGTCGATGGAGCCGTCCGGATTTTAAAATATTGTTTCAAGATTAAACAATCATACTACTATAATTGTAAAAAAAAAAAAAATTTGCATGGATCTTGTTTAATTTAAGCCCACGAAAAATTGGGCCCAGTTTCTTGTATAAGAATCCCTATCTTAAAGCTTTAAACCCAATGTAGTTAGGGATGGTAAAATTGGGCCGGAGTTGACAAAGCCCATAGTCATTTCCAAAGTTTTAGAATAAAGAATTATTATTATTATTATTTAAAATTTTATACTTTAATAATTTAATTATTTTAAATATTGAATCTTAATTTTTTATTTATTTATAAATGTATGTATTTAAAATTAAAATATTTAATCATGAACTTTTTTTATTAACTATAAATTGATATTGAACCGAACTCAAACATGTCGGGCGTTAAATTTAGTGTAAAGACGTGAACATCTCAATATACTCGTTAATATTTTTAAAATAAATTAATAAGAATTATAGTAAATATTTTTAAATAAATAAACTAGATATATATAATTACTCGATGCGTCACTCAAGTTGTGTTGCTTCCATTAGAGGCAATAACTTGAAAACTTTATCAGTGGCATCAACTAATTTATAAAATATTGATGATAAATTTTACAATAAATAATTAAAGAGATAAAGGAAAAAAACAATAATTATGCTTTTATATAATAAAAAATAAATTAATTATAAAAGGGTAGTTTTAGAATTAAAGTTTTAATAGTTCATAAAAGCATTAAATATTAACTTAACATTTTTTGTTTAATTACCTAAAATTTACCATCCGTGGGAAAAAATAAATAAAACTCTATAAAAAAAAAACCCTGAAATTTGTTCTTATTAAATATTTAGCACTAAAAACAGAATATGATTTAGTTTATAGAAAATATTATCAAAATATATTTTCGTGTAAACAAAATATGTTTTGTGTGTTGTCAAGAAAACCATTTTAAAGTATGGTGTATTACAATTTAATTTGGTTACTGTGTTCTTACAACGAACTTTGAACAATCAGTAAACCGAACTGGAATGATACAATTTGAACAGTGAAACAACTGACAACAACACAATTAATAGAAAAGGACAATCGCAGAAGAGAACGCGAAAAACAGTAAATTAGTCCCAGCGATGAAGGCAGAATTCCGAGGCTTGTTGATGCGGCAACAATCTCCTTAAAACAAATTCGTCCCCTACCGATTGGTGCAGTAGTACGCGAGACGTCTGTTTCCCAGGATGCAACGGAAAAAGAGGAAATTGGGCACCACCAAAATCGACTGCAACGAACAAGAAGTGCTTGAACTCTTCTAAAAAAAAACTTAAAACTTGTTTCTGTATTCAACCAACAAAAACGAAAATACACACATCTATTAAAAAGATATTAACATGCCAATTAAATTGAGTTAGTGGGAGACCTTCCATTTGATTTGTAACCACTTAGTTAATTAATAAAATTGAATTAACTGTTATGGAACATCAAAAGCTTGGAAAAAATAAAGAGGAGGCTTGCAAAAATTCGCTAGGCCGGGCTCGCACATTTTGGTCCGGCATTCGTGTACGCAGGACACGCGGGTGCACACGAGCCAAGCTTGATTCGGATTTGATTTGCACCCCCCCCCCCCCGCGCACGTAGAGAGAGCCTCTATCCTTACAACTCTTACCCATCTACATATGAGCAATCATATAAGCATAATATTCCCTCTATAGCTTTCCCATATGGGACAAGCTTATTTTTCTTTATTTTCCAACACCAATGGGTGAACTTTGAGCAACAATTTCTCATTCACCCAAGCACCATTTTAAGCATATGAATATACCATTTCGAACTACTCACGGAGGAGTATCCGAATCATTCAATAACAACCACTAACACGAAGTGGACCATGCTTGAAATTGTGCCTCAAAATGCTTATTCATAAGCATTTTCCAACAATCCCCCACATGAATGAAATTGGCGAAAAACGTTGAATAAAATTATTTTATAAAACATTTTATTTTGACCTAGAAGAGTTCAACGGTTCAACACCTGCATAGGATAGGTAGGCTTCAACCTTTGAACCTTCCCTTGTGAAAATATATCTCATTTACTGGCTGACAGTGGACACGATGTCATTGAACTGTACTGCCGTTCATGTAAATGGAGAACATATATCACACAGATGTTTTACCTAACACATCTGAGTTCTCATTGTTATGCTCATTTTGGCCATGAACATCAACCTGGTTCTGCAAGAGTTTCTAAGAATTGTGCCCCGTACAATTCCCTTTGAAGCGGCCCCACTTCTCTCTCACATAGGTGATTTCTTATTTAAGAGCATCTAGTAATACTCTGCTCGGATTCCCGATGCATAAGAATCATTAAAAGCCTTTGCTTAACCTCAATCCTACGAGCATCACTATTTCATTTCACCATAGGAATGGACTTGAGGGTAAACCCCCCCACAGTGAACAATTATGTCTTTTACGAGTAGGTTTTCCCATTGAACCTAGATCTTGGGATCTCCAGTCAACAAGGTTGGGTTTTCCTTCGTAATAAACATTTATCTAATGGGGTTTAGTCCATTCCCCTCGATGATTTCACAACCAACTCTCTATTTAACCCTTTGGTTAGCGGATCCGCAATGTTATCCTTTGACTTTACATAGTCAATCGAAATAACTCCAGTAGAGAGTAACTGTCTAACGGTATTGTGTCTACGACGAATATGTCTAGACTTACCATTATACATATTGTTATGTGCCCTTCCAATTGCAGATTGACTATCGCAATGAATGCAAATTGCTGGCACTGGCTTAGGCCAACTTGGAATATCCTCTAGAAAATTTCGAAGCCATTCTGCTTCTTCAGCACACTTGTCTAATGCAATGAATTCTGATTCCATTGTAGATCTGGCTATCACAGTCTGTTTGGAGGATTTCCACGATATAGCTGCACCTGCTAGTGTAAACACATAGCCACTGGTAGACTTTGAGTCTTTCATATCAGATATCCAATTAGCATCACTGTATCCTTCGACTACAGCTGGATATCTATGATAGTGCAACCCATAATTACGAGTAAAACGTAAGTACCTAAGTACTCTCACTATTGCTTTCCAGTGATCAACCCCTGGATTACTCGTATATCTGCTGAGCTTGTTTACTGTAAGCTATATCAGGCCTTGTACAACTCGATAGGTACATCAAACTCCCGATAACTCTAGAGTATTCTACTTGAGATATACCATCTCCCCTATTCTTTGATAGGTGTAGACTCACATCTAAAGGAGTTCTAGCCACAGCAGAATCATCATTGTTGAATTTACCAAGAATCTTGTCCACATAGTGCGACTGATCAAGAATAAGTCCATCTGACTTCTCGAGATCTTTATTCCTAGAATGACATCTGCTAGACCCATGTCTTTCATGTCAAACTTAGATTTTAGCATATTCTTGGTAGATTTCACCATTTTAATTACTCCCGACAATCAATATGTCATCAACGTAGAGACATAAAATGACATAGCCAACTTCTGTCTCTCTGACATAAATGCATTTATCACATTCATTGATTTTGAAACCATTTGCCAACATGGTATCATCAAACTTTTTATGCCACTGTTTCGGAGCTTGTTTCAATCCATACAAGGATTTAACTAACTTACAGACTTTCTTTCCTTGTCCTGGAGCTATAAAGCCTTCAGGTTGTTCCATGTAGATTTCTTCATCTAAATCTCCATTCAGAAAGGCTGTTTTCACATCCATCTGATGTACCTCAAGATTGCGCAAAGCTGCAATTGCTAGTATCATCCTTATGGAATTTATTCTCGTTACAGGAGAATAAGTATCAAAGTAATCAAGACCTTCACGTTGTCTGTAACCTTTAATTACAAGTCTTGCTTTGTACTTGTCAATTGATCCATCTGCCTTCATTTTCTTTTTGAAAATCCACTTGGACCCTAACGGTTTACATCCTGAAGGAAGATCCACTAACTCCCATGTGTGATTTTGTAAGATGGATTCAATTTCACTATTGATGGCATCTTTCCACAAAGCACCATCAACTGACCTTACAGCTTCGTTATAGCTTTGAGGATCATTTTCTAGCAAAAATGTCAAAAAATCTGGACCAAATGATTTTTCCGTTCTAGCTCTTTTGCTACGTCTTGGTTCAAGTTCAACAACTTGTTGATCCTCCGGAACATTTATTTGTTCTCGGTCCTGACTATCTTCAATGATAGTCTCATGTACCCGTTTGTGTACATTTGAATTCGAATTAGTTTTACAAGGAAAAACGTGTTCGAAAAAGGATGCATTCCTCGACTCCATTATCGTATTCTTGTGAATATCTGGTATATTAGACTCATGCACAAGAAATCGATAAGCATTACTGTTATGCGCATATCCTATGAAAATACAATCAACAGTTTTTGGTCCTATCTTCACCTTTTTAGGTGGAGGAATAACTACCTTGGCAAGACACCCCCACACTCGTAGAAATTTATAGGAAGGTGCTCTTCCTTTCCACATCTCATAAGGAGTTTTCCCTGCATCTTTCCGTGGTACCTTATTTAAAAGGTAATTAGCTGATAAAACAGCTTCTCCCCACATATTCTGAGGTAAACCAGAGCTGATTAACATAGCGTTCATCATCTCTTTCAAGGTACGATTCTTCCGTTCTGCAATCCCATTGGATTGAGGTGAATAAGGAGCTGTGGTTTGATGTATGATTCCATTTTGTTCACAAAGTGATTCAAAAGGAAAAACATACTCACCACCACGATCACTTCTCAACTCCTTAATTCTTTTGTTCAGTTGATTCTCAACTTCATTCTTATAGAGAACAAATTTCTCTATAGCTTCGTCCTTGCTTTTCATCAAATACACATAGCAAAATCTAGTGCAATCATCAATAAAGGTAATAAAATATTTATTACCGCCTCTCGATTGTATTGAATTAAAATCACATACATCGGTATGAATAAGATCAAGTGGTTCAGAGTTTCTTTCAATACTATGAAAAGATGATCTAGTTAGTTTTGCCTCAACACAAGTATCACACTTATGTTTGTTATCAATTTTAAAATTTGGAATGTGGTTCATGTTAATTAATTTCCGTAATGAATTAAAATTAACATGTCCTAATCTACCATGCCATAGATTAGAGTACTCAACAATATAAGCAGAAGAACTAGCTTTATTGATATTCTTAGGTTTAACAACCATTACATTGAGCTTAAAGAGCCCATCAGTTACATACCCTTTTCCCACATACATCCCATTTTTAGTTAAAACTACTTTATCAGACTCGAACACCATCCGGAATCCATGCTTGTTCAGAAGTGATCCAGACACAAGATTCTTCCGTATTTCTGGTACATACAGAACATTGTTCAAAGTCAACTCTTTCCCAGAGGTCATCTTCAGAATCACCTTGCCTTGACCTTCAATCTCAGATGTTGCTGAATTGCCCATGTATAATTTTTCCCCATTACCAGTAGGCTCAAATGAAGAAAACATGCTCTTGTCCGAGCACACATGTCGAGTGGCACCAGTGTCAATCCACCACTCTCTTGGGTTAGAACCCACCAGATTCACCTCAGAAACCACAGCTGAAAGGTTAATGTCTGAAACATCTTGAGTCATGTTTTCCATCACATTAGCCTCTTGATTCTTTTTCTTCTTCGGCAGTCTGCACTCAGAAGACTTGTGACCCATTTTGTCACAATTGAAGCATTTTCCTTGAAATTTGAATTTCTTGGAAACTCCTCCTTGAGGGCCCATTTTTGACCCTTTTTTCTTGAGGTTCTTGTTCTTATGGCCATGTTCAACAACATTTACTTTGGCCTCATGAGTTATTCCCCTCTTGTCAGATACTCTGTAATCTTCCTCAATTCTAAGCTTAAGAACCAAGTCTTCAATGCTCATTTCTTTTCGCTTATGCTTTAGATAATTCTTGAAATCTTTCCAACCAGGTGGTAGTTTTTCAATTATCGAGGCTACTTGGAATGTTTCACTTAAAACCATCCCCTCAGCATGAATTTCTGCTAGAATAATTTGCAATTCTTGTACTTGACTTAACACAGTTTTGGAATCAATCATCTTAAAATCTAGGAAACGGCCTACGACAAATTTCTTAGTACCGGCATCCTCAGTTTTATATTTTCGGTCTAAAGATTCCCAAAGCCCTTTTGCTGTTTTCATCCCGGCATACACACTGTACAAGGAATCACTCAGCCCATTAGCACATAATTCCTACATAGGAATTCAGAATGTTTCCAAGCATCGATCGCACTGATCACTTGGATATCAATCTCACCCTCCACGGGTTCAGGAGCATCTTCCTTTAGAAACCTCGCAAGGTTCAAAGTGGTAAGTAGAAAAACATTTTCTGTTGCCACCGTTTAAAATTCTGTCCACTGAATTTTTCAGGTTTTTCTGCAGCAGTATTGACATGGCTCACATGTCCAACATGTTGTCTAGCCACAGAGGCCGCAACACCTTGGCTAGCCACAGCGGCTGCCATATTAAGCCCAGAGGCTGAAGCAAGTTGGCCAGCCGAAGAGGCTGCCACTGCACTTTGGCCAGCCACGGGGGCTGCACAATATTCTGCCCAACCACAGGGGCTGCCAGAACATCTACTGTGTTTGGACTGTTTTCCATATCCACAGAGCGAATTTTGTTTTAAGACTATTACAATTTAATTTGGTTACTGTGTTCTTACAACGACTTTGAACAATCAGTAAACCGAACTGGAATGATACAATTTGAACAGTGATGAACAAATGACAAACAAACACAATAATAGAACAGGACAATCGCAGAAGAGAACGCGAAAAAAACAGTAATTAGTCCCAGCGATGAAGGCAGAATTCCGAGGCTTGTTGATGCGGCAACAATCTCCTTAAAACAAATTCGTCCCCTACCGATTGGTGCAGTAGTACGCGAGACGTCTGTTTCCCAGGATGCAACGGAAAAAGAGGAAATTGGGCACCACCAAAATCGACTGCAACGAACAAGAAGTGCTTGAACTCTTCTAAAAAGAAAACTTAAAACTTGTTTCTGTATTCAACTCAACAAAAACGAAAATACACACATCTATTAAAAAGATATTAACATGCCAATTAAATTGAGTTAGTGGGAGACCTTCCATTTGATTTGTAACCACTTAGTTAATTAATAAAATTGAATTAACTGTTATGGAACATCAAAAGCTTGGAAAAAATAAAGAGGAGGCTTGCAAAAATTCGCTAGGCCGGGCTCGCACATTTTGGTCCGGCATTCGTGTACGCAGGACACGCGGGTGCACACGAGCCAAGCTTGATTCGGATTTGATTTGCACCCCCCCCCCCCCCCGCGCACGTAGAGAGAGCCTCTATCCTTACAACTCTTACCCATCTACATATGAGCAATCATATATAAGCATAATATTCCCTCTATAGCTTTCCCATATGGGACAAGCTTATTTTTCTTTATTTTCCAACACCAATGGGTGAACTTTGAGCAACAATTTCTCATTCACCCAAGCACCATTTTAAGCATATGAATATACCATTTCGAACTACTCACGGAGGAGTATCCGAATCATTCAATAACAACCACTAACACGAAGTGGACCATGCTTGAAATTGTGCCTCAAAATGCTTATTCATAAGCATTTTCCAACAGGGTGTTCACGTGTCGGGTCGGGTCGGGCCACCCCTAATCACGGATGCTGCTAAGGATGTGGTTTGATGACAAAGAATATATGATTTGATTGTTAGGATATAGGTTTGAGTCAAATAGTGTAATTTTTGTAAGAGTTTAGGATTTGGTTGGTAAGTTTCCATTCATAAAGTGCATTTCTTATAAGAGTATGAGATAACCGATGATTTTACATGCTCTGCTTAAGTCCGGATCAAGTAATTTGATGACAGAGTTTTCAACGATTAAAAAAAAATCAAGCATCACAAATGTTGTGTGAGTTATCCTGAGAAGAATTTTACCTTTATTAATACGAGAATGTTAACATTCGTATCCGATCTATCCACTCAAAGAGGATAGAAAATTATTGAATTTTTACCATCCCTAGTCCCTAATCTTTATTTATTTTGTTGTTTTATGTAAGATTCTGAAAACGCAACGATCACATCCAAAATTAAAAGTTAAGAACATCATCTAAAGCGCAGGCGAGTGCTAAATTTTTCCAAAACCCACTCTCAATCGACTGAATTTTCTGTTCTGGAAGCACATATCGGGGGCAGTTCCAATCTTGGAGATCTTATAAAGGAAGATCAAATGGAGGAGGAATCCGTACGACAAGTCCTTTACGAGACACGTCATCACGCTTCCAGGCCGTACACTTCAAATTACCCTCCTCAATCAACTCGACAGGTCACATCTTAGATCGCTGTTTCTTGTATTTCACTCGTTGGAAATATAATTTTTTTTAATTTGATTAATTTTTCCTAATTATTTGTTTATTTCAGGTAAATGAAGGAGTTAAAGGCAGTATTTTATCGCTTCTCACAGTTTCAGGTACTTCCAATAATCTTAGTATTTTTTTCTTTGGTTCTATTTGATTTATGTAGTTCAGACTTTAGAGGCATATTTAACATTTTGGGATTAACATTGGTTAATCTTGCTTAATCGCTCAAATATTATATATTAATTGTTGATTATGTTCCATTATGAACATGAGAATTGGGCAGTTTAATCGGAAATAGGTAGCAAGAGCAATTTGTGATTAATCGGAAATATTTGGGATTAATCGAAAATTAATCGGGAAGATTAAAGTTGACATTCCACATGATTGCAAACAAAAAATTTTAAAACTCGTATCTTAATCTCCTTCAAAAAAAAAAAAAAAAGTACTAAAAATCATTCATTTATCATGAAAAATGTCAAATAATCATAAAGTTGAGAGAAATTACTAAAGTCTATAAAGAAGAAGAAGAAAAATTAGGAAAAGAAGAAGAAAATGAGTATTTCTGCAAATCGGGCGATTTAAAAAATCGGTGATTAATCGCCTAAAAATCGGGCAAAATTGACGGAAATGAAATCGGCGAATTTCGGCCAAATTGAATCTCTATACTTGCAATCAGCGATTAATCACCGATTAAACTGCTTAGCCTGAGAATTAGGGAATCTATGGTTGTTTCAGTTTTTCAAGTTTGTTTCCGTGGGCAACGTCTGAGGGTTTTTTTTTTTCAATTTTTTTAATCTCAGTATTTTCCGTCTCTTTTGAATGCTGGCAAAATTCATTTTATTAATGTAATAACTAATGGCATCACATATATAATTTCTTCGTCTTTTTTATTATTCTAAAGCTTACCTAAGCCATTGCTGAAAGAGGTTGCCGTATGAAGTACGACCGAGAGTAGATTCATTGATTGCACTCTTTACCTAGTAAACTAATCATTTTCACATTATTCCTTCTTTTCTAGTTTTGTGTATGTGAAGAGGCAATTGGTATTGGTTGTGTTTCTAGTTGCTATAACCTATCAAACATTATCTTAGTTTTTGTCTGTCATAGCTTTAGAAAGCAGTATTGGGATGCTCGTGCTCTTTTGAAATTGTTTGGTTGCGATCATTTATTCATGATGTGCCTTCATTTTTTACTTCCCCTTGTACAATATAGGTGTAAGCAAACTTAAAGAAAAATGGAGCAAATATAGGCGACCAAGGAAAATTAAGAAACAGGCATCCTTGTTTATCTCCCCAAGAGGTGAACGTGTGGCTGTTGCTGCTGGCAATCAGATCACAATTTTGCAGAAGGATGATGACTACAAGGAACCATGTGGCATTTTCACCTGTAAGATTTAATTGCTTGATAGATTAAAGTATATTCATGATTGACAAAATGGATGTTCAGATTGATTTTCAACTGCAAATTAAGCTGTCAGCCCTTGTTCTTTTTTCTTTTACTCTTAGGTTTTCCCGTTAAATTGCATTTGAGTATTCAGTGTCTACCAACTATATTTAAAGATTTTCCTTTAGTGAGCATGCAAAATACACGCTGAAAAATTATCGTAGTAGACCTTATCAAATAACTTTTTTTCGAATGTGCGGATTGTGTAATTCTTCCAGAATCAGAAACACTGCTGTTGATTATAACACTAACCACATAAGGCCTGTGATCCTTTTTAAATATTTACTAGCGTTTCTGTAAGCCCCCGTTATGGATAGTATAGAAGCTTACTATGATGTTTTAGTCCTATGGTTATAGAATACTAATTATAGTTGGAGAATCAGGGCTACCAGCATAATAAAAGAATCAGACACAATAAGAGAGAAATATGCTATTTTACAAGCAAGATAGCCCAGTAAAATCACCAGTTCTTGGAAGTTTGTTATTACAATTTGAATAATATGGGTGGTTAATGTTTGGAGTATGAACTGTGAAATGATTTAATTTTTAGGATAAATAGAAGCGCTTTTCTGCAAGTTATATAAATCCTTCCAGAACATTCTTCCATTTTTTGAAATTGTGATTACCTTTTGCTCTATTTTCAGGTAGCAGCCTTGGTGCATCAATTTTTGGAGCTTGGTCAGAATCTCACGATGTACTTGGAATTGTTGATGACACTCATACAGTCTACTTTATTAAATCAAATGGTGAAGAGATAACAAGATTCACAAATAAGCATTTGAAAGGGTCTTTACCAATAATTGGTCTGATTGCACAAGATGAAACTGATGTTCAGAAATCCTGCTTGTAAGTGTTCCTTCTGCCTCTTATCCTCTGTTGGGCAGCATGAGCTCTGCACAGAAGGATGTTTAACGTTTACAGAGATGTATTTTAATCAATCTCGAGGTTCTGATTGAAGTTTTCTAGTTCCTATGGTTTTTCTTACTCTATGTAACTTAAGTTTTAGCTTCATTCGTTTTCTCAATGCATTGAAGCTATATCAAAAGTGCTGCTCATTTTGTGAAATTTGTTTTCAGGTGTAGCTTCACTGTTCTTACATCAGATGGATTCCTTCATCATATTGAGATCAGCCAGGATCCAAGTGCCTCAATTTCCTCCACATGTGCTTCAAGTAGTGGATTAACCTTGAGGAGGCAGTTTCCTCTGAATGTTATCTGCACCGACTATGATCCCGAACTTTCTTTGTTGGTGGTTGTCAGTACTACTGACACTAGTTCGTTTACCTCTAGCGAGAATACTGGTATCATTTCATATCATCTATTTTCCTTGTGTCCAAATAAAACTTTCTAATTAATTGAACCGTTGTAAACCTGGTTTACAACTGATTGGGCATTGACATCAGCATTTGAACTGTATGGAAAGAAACAGAATGACTAGATGGAATTTTTGCTACTGTTTTTCCCATTTTAAGTGGTAGATATTTTCCGTTAAAAGTAATAATTTTCTTTCTTGTTTTCAACTATGTTTCATCAACTCATGCCATGTTCTGGCATTCCAAAATCTCTGGTGGGTCCTAAAATTCTGTGTGCATGATCTCTATGAAACCATGAACTTTTATCTTCCATGTGTGGGGCTCATGGTCTATGGCATTTGACATATGTAACAATTCTTTATAAGATTGTATGATTGATCCTTAGTTGCTTTCAGGAAATAAAAAGGGGCCTTTTGTCATGCTATTAGACTACCAGTATTTTTATTTCTTTTTTTCTTTAATTAGGCGTTCATTTTTCATCCAGGATTCAGTTATATTTCTCTCTGGCGTAAATGTCACAATTTAGAACTGGAACAATTGTGTACTACCCAGTTTGAAGGCTTCTATTGCCAATCAAAAGGTCACGAGGTGCAACTAGCACAACCAAAGGTGCTAATTTCATCACAGGGGAAATTTGTTGCTACTTCTGATATGACTGGATGCTTGCATATTTTTGAGATGGATAAAGATAATTTTTCCTTATCAAAATTTGCTTGTGGAGAGAGATTTGACTCACAATTGACTGATAATTTATTTGACGGAGGGATGAAATCTATTAGTGATGTTACAGATTTTACTTGGTGGTCTGATCACATACTTATTCTTGCAAGAAAGAGTGGCATCATTTCCATGATTGACATCCTTAGTGGTTTTAAAGTTAAAGAGACTGATCCTGTATATGCCATGCTTGTTTTGGAAAGAGCACAGAAACTTCAAGGTCATGTTTTTCTTTTAGAGAGTAAGTCACTTGAAGAGAGATTACTTGTATCTAATTATGGCAGAGAAATGGTTGACTCAAATCAAACAGAGCAGATCACTGAAGAAAGATTTAATCAATCTGACATTTCTGCATTGCACTGGAGCTTAATTTCATTTTCAGAGAGATCTGTTCCTGAAATGTATAATATTTTAATTAGCACCCGCGAGTATCGATCTGCTATTGACTTTGCTAATTGTCATGGATTGGATACTGATGAAGTTATAAAGTCACAGTGGTTGAATTCTAGCCAAGGAACAGATGAGATAAATACTTTTTTGTCAAAGATTAAGGATCAAGCTTTCGTACTTTCTGAATGTGTGAATAAAGTTGGACGGACAGAAGATTCTGTGAAGGCTTTACTTGTGCATGGGTTACGCCTAACCAATCAGTACAAGTTCTCTGAAACAGAAGGCGATGAATATAGCCAAATTTGGGATTTCCGTATTGCTAGACTTCAGTTGTTACAATTTGGAGATAGGTTGGAGACGTATCTTGGGATAAACATGGGCAGGTATCATGCTGGCCTAAGCTATAATCTTATTGTTTACCAAATCTTATTTACCAGTATTGCTGTGTATTGTAAATCTACTTTCATTATCATCACCAACCTTTACAATATACAGATCTTTTCGCAATTTATACATTTCAGTTTAGTTCGCAACCCCCCCCCCCCCCCTTGTGTTTTTCCCTTGAGTTGCCGTTCAGTTTCTTTGTACAGCTGATGTTGCTGATTTGTTGATTAGGGTTACATTAGCATTGAGTAGGGATATGACACATAGTACTGGAATTCTATTATTTATATTATTCACCGGATGGTTTCTACTGACTGACATCTTATTGACATAGTCTTATGCAGGTTTTCTGTGCAGGAATACAGCAAATTCCGTGTTATGCCTATCGATGAAGCAGGATTAAACCTTGCTGAAAGTGGAAAAATAGGGGCCTTAAACCTCCTTTTTAAGCGTCATCCTTTTTCACTGGCTTCTTCAGTATTGCAAATCTTAGGTGCTATACCTGAGACTGTTCCTGTTCAAACATATACGCAGCTTCTTCCTGGAAGGTCTCCTCCTACAAGTGTTGCTATGAGAGAAGAAGATTGGGTTGAATGTGACAAGATGGTAAGGTTTATAAGAAGATTACCTGAGAATCATGAGATCAGCGACCAGATTAGAACTGAGGCCATTGTCAAGCGGTGCCTGGGATCTCTCTGGCCATCAATTAAAGAACTGTCAATGTGGTACAAGAGTAGGGCTAGAGATATTGATAGCTATAGTGGGCAGCTGGACAACTGCCTCTGCTTGATTGACTTTGCTTGTCGCAAAGGTCTCACTGAGTTGCAACAGTTCCACGAGGATACTTCATACTTGTACCAACTTATCTATTCTGATGAGAGTGATGGTGAAATAAACTTCAACATGAGTCTTACTGCCTGGGAACAATTATCTGACTACGAAAAATTTAGTATGATGCTCAAGGGAGTCAAAGAGGAAAATGTGGTTAGCAGACTACGAGACAAGGCAATTCCTTTTATGCGAAATAGATCTCATGATCTTACATCAGTTGATCAAGAGCAGGCTATGGTTGATCAATTTTCTGCAGATCATAAGAAGGATGAGTCATTTTTGGTTAGATGGTTGAAGGAGACCGCTTTAGAGAATAAATTAGAAACATGTTTGATGGTCATTGAGGAAGGATGTACAGAGTTCCAAACTAATGGCTTTTTCAGTGATGAGAGTGAAGCTATTGATTGTGCTCTGCAATGCATATATTTGTGCACAGCTACAGATAAGTGGAGTACCATGGCTGCCATTTTGTCAAAGCTTCCACAAAAACAAGGCAAGTACTGCTTTAAAGTTCAAAATATTACGTGAAAGTATTATTTTCCAGAGTTTATGGAGATGGCTATATTTCCATTTGTAGGCACACGATGGTATAATTTTGGATGAATCAATGCTTGCCTTTTCTATGAATTAGTGGGACTTTAGTCCTTTTATTTTTTCACTGAATCTTGTTTTACAATGTATTACCTTCTAGATAAAATTCTCTGAATTTTCACCAACTTTGGTTGGTGCAATAATTATCTAAATGATGATTACGTAATTACTTCCTGGAACTAGATAATTGTTGGATTTGGAAGGCATGTCATAGATTTAGTAATGATATTGTGGATACCAAGGAGAAGTATCAGGGATTGGTAATTCATAGCGTGTGCAGCTTGGTCCCTGATTTAGATGATGTCCTAAAGTAGGTTTAGGACAAGGTAGGATCATTTAAGGAATCGCTAACCTTGTACAGCCATCCACATGTTATGTAACAGAATGTCATGTTCTTCTTATAGATCGGAAAATCTAGTTCTCTGGCCTAATAAAAATATTCAAATTTGCAGATACTGAAGTATCAATTGATAGCCTTGAGAGAAGACTCAAAGTGGCGGTAGGCCATGTTGAAGCTGGGAGACTTTTGGCATTTTATCAGGTTTATATTCTCTTTTTAGTTTCCAATGCGTTTGATTTGTAATGGTGGTGGTAACTGTTAATCACGTATTTTTCATGTGCCTGATCTTGAAAAATTCTTGTAATTTTCTACGTAGAGGAAAGCAGCAACTAATCCTGACAGTTAATTGGTTCCTTGGTGGCATGAAACAAAGTTGTCATATTTCCTTCTTTTTTGGTCCTACATTCCTGTTAAAAAATATTGGTAAAATGTGGATTCTTTCAATAAAGTTGTAATCTTGGAACCAATATGTTTTCTGCGGGCGTAATTGGTGCATATTCTTTTCATCTGAAAGGAATAGCTGAACCAATTAGCATAGTCCTCTATTTTGGATGTGGGCCAACCTCTACAGTTAGGGTTTGTCACAGTGGAAAGCTTGGGGCTGTTTTAATAGTCTGTTACATGGTAAATGGTGGTGAATTTGTGCAGTTGATGAGTTACTTGGCATGTTTCTGTTCCTGTAAGTGTTGCATTTTGAGGAGATTGTTAATTTTACTGTTTCTGCTTCCCAATAGCACACATCAAAAGTTCTCAGCATGTTCCTTGTTTGGGTTAAATCTCTCATTTTTCCTCAGTGATGGAGGAATTTTGGCTATTTTGCAACCAATGCTTATGTAGTTTTTTGGAGTTCAGTAGCATGAAACCCCATGCTTATGTCTTTGGGGAGGAAAATTGTAATGTTTGGAGTTGAGCAATTTATCTGTTGTATGTCAACAACCTTCTTCTCTTGACTGAATTGAATTGACTGAATCTGCTGTTTCATCTCAATGTTGCTCATTCCTGGAAATTCTGACCTCTCTTACATCCTTCACTTGTATTGGGATTCTTATCCCTCTTTTTCATATATAATCTCTTATGTTGTTAAAAATTATGGTATAAAAGTGTTTCTATTTTATTGTAGAGCCTCTCTCTTTCCTTTCAGTTCACTCATAATGCTTTAGATTGTTGATACCGTGTTTCCATTAGAAAATAGATGCTTGAACTTTTAAGCATTGCTCTTTTGCACAATGTTTTTAGACCATTATTAAATAACTTATTATGAGTGGAATGAACAATATAAACAAATAAAAACTCAACCAGAGGATAAAATGGAGAAGAAATGGAATGGTTAAAGTGTTATGTATTTCATTAAGCTTTACAAACATATTTATAGCAAGAAAATATGGAATTTTGCCTTGGAAAGGACCAATAAATAATGGCCACCCAACCATCCACCACCACATCATGACCATGTCATTTAATTAGTTCCTGAGAGATGGGTGCATTAATGTATTGGATGTTTTGGTTGCCATTATTTTATTGGCTATATGTGATAACTACTTGTGTAAAGCTTAATGAAATATACAACATTATAAGCTTCGTCAAATTATTTGGTCATTCTGCTGATAAATTTTGGATTTCATTCTTGATTTTCTGTCATTAAAAATTAAATCCATTTGATAGTGTGGCTGATACTAACTACTTTGTTCTATGACTAGTGTTTTTTTTTTTGTGCATAAATTTGAATTTTAGCAAGATTTTAGATTTTAATAGTATTTGTTTGTTTTCAGGTTCCAAAACCGATGAACTTCTTCCTAGAGGCTCATTCAGACGGAAAAGGTGTAAAACAAATTCTTCGTCTCATACTCTCAAAATTTGTTCGACGACAGCCTGGACGATCTGATAATGACTGGGCAAACATGTGGCGTGATATGCAGTGTCTGCAAGAGAAGGCCTTTCCTTTTCTGGACCTAGAATATATGTTAACAGAATTCTGCAGAGGACTGCTGAAAGCTGGGAAGTTTGCTCTTGCATGGAATTATTTAAAGGGTACAAGTTCAGTTGCTTTATCACCGGATAAGGCAGAAAATCTTGTTATCCAAGCTGCGAGGGAGTATTTTTTCTCGGCTTCTAGTCTTTCTTGTGCTGAGGTAAAAATATGCAGATTGCTTAGAATATCCCAGAGCTACTTCAAGATTCAACTGTAATGTGTGCATAGTTAATCTACAAAATGAGACATGAAAGTTAATTTAAAAAAAAAACACAGATTTGTGCTGAAGTAAAAATATGCAGATTGCTTAGAATATCCCGGAGCTACTTCAAGATTCAACTGTAATCTGTGTTCTTTTTGTCTTTTTTGAAATTAACTTTCATGTCTCATTTTGTAGATTAACTATGCACACATTAGTCCTTAACAATTTGGCATTTATAATTTTATACAAATTTTCGAAAATTTTAAATCCTATGTCATGCATATAATTTAGAATCCTCATTAAGTTATTCAATTCAATTCGACAAGTTATAAAATTAGTTTTTGTATTGAGCTATAAGCTAAATATTTAATGAAATCAGAGTCAATATACCCAACATATTACTTGCATTTCAATATTTTGATGTAACTTCCTTTATCTGTTGCGGCAATTTGTTGCAGATCTGGAAAGCTAAGGAATGCCTGAATTTATTACCAAACAGCAGAAATGTTAAAGCGGAGGCTGGTATTATTGATGCAATTACTGTTAAACTCGTTAACCTAGGTGTGACACTTCTACCTATGCAGTTCAAACAGATAAAAGATCCAATGGAGGTTATCAAAATGGCAATCACAAGTCCAGGTGGAGCTTATTTGCATGTTGATGAACTCATTGAGGTTGCGAAACTTCTTGGATTGAGCTCTCCAGAAGATATATCAGCCGTTGAGGAAGCTATTTCTCGAGAAGCTGCAGTTGCTGGTGATCTGCAATTGGCATTTGATCTCTGCCTTGTTTTGGCAAAAAAAGGACACGGTCCCATTTGGGACTTGTGTGCTGCAATAGCAAGGGGTCCTGCCCTTGAAAATATGGATATAAGTTCTCGAAAGCAGTTACTAGGTTTTGCTTTAAGCCATTGTGATCCAGAATCAATAGGCGAGCTGCTGCATGCATGGAAAGATCTGGACATGCAAAACCAGTGTGAGAGTCTGATGTTGTTGACAGGAACAAATTCTCCCAAATTCTCAGTTCAAGGGTCCTCAGTTATCTCACTTCCAGGCTATAGTGTTCAAGATATACTTAACCTAAAAGATTGCTCTGAACTGGTTGAGGGGATCAGCAGTAATGATCAAGAAGTTCATCTCAATAACATAAAAAGTACACTCTCCATTGTTGCCAAAAACTTGCCTATTGACTGTGGGATCAACTGGGAATCGCTTTTGACAGAAAATGGTAAAATTTTGTCCTTTGCTGCTTTACAACTTCCATGGTTGCTTGAATTAAGTAGGAAAACAGAATATAGCAAGAAAATGACGCATGGCTTGATTCCTGGTAAGCAGTATGTGAGTGTAAGAACACAAGCCATAGTCACTATGCTCTCCTGGTTGGCAATGAATGGTTTTGCTCCCAGGGATGAGTTGATTGCCTCTCTGGCAAAATCAATTATAGAACCGCCCGCTACTGAAGAAGAAGACATTATGGGCTTCTCCTTTCTGTTGAATCTTGTGGATGCTTTTAGTGGGGTAGAAGTGATTGAAGAGCAGCTGAGAATAAGGGAAAACTACCATGAAATTTGTAGCATGATGAATGTGGGATTGACATATAGTTCAGTACACAACTCTGGAGTTGAATGTGAGAGTCCTTCTCAGAGGAGAGAGCTGCTGTTGAGGAAATTTAAAGAGGCAATCACACCGCTTAGTTCTGGTGAATGGCTTTATTTCTTTTCTTCAAGTTCTAGAATTTAGACTGCATGTTTTTTTATATGCCATCTGATTTTCCATGTCCTGTGGTCCTCTGTGCATTTTAATTTATTAGTAATGATGTATGCCTGTATTTATTTGTTTCTTGGGATATTTTTAGGTGAATTAAGAAAGATTGACAAAGTACATTCCACATTCTGGCGGGATTGGAAACAGAAATTAGAAGAAAAAAAATGTGTGGCAGACCGTTCCAGGTTGTTAGAGCAAATAATTCCAGGAGTTGAAACTGCGCGCTTCTTGTCTGGCGACATGGACTACATTGAGAATGTTGTTTCCTCTCTGATTGAATCGGTAAAGTTGGAGAAGAAGCACATTCTAAATAGTGTGTTGAAATTAGCTGAGACCTATAACTTGAATCGCAGTAAGGTGTGTGAAGTGGAATGCTCCATGCACTTGTAAATATACAAGATGTATAAATATCTGTTTCACCTAGTAGATGATTCTTTTTCCTTTATTTTTTTCAGGTCCTACAGCACTGTTTGAGTTCTATCCTTGTTTCTGAAGTTTGGACTAATGATGATATAAATGTTGAGATCTCAGAAGTCAAAGAAGAAATACTTGGTCATGCTTCAGAAACAATCAAAACTCTATCCTTCATTGTATACCCTGCTGTTGATGGACGCAACAAGCAACGCCTTGCTTTCTTATATGGCCTCCTCTCTGACTGCTACTCGCAGTTGGAGGCAGCCAAAGAATCTTTGCCAGAGTTACACTCTGTTCCAGCAGGTGCATCCGCATTGGAGTTAGCTCATATTTACACTATCTTTGAGCAGGAGTGCAAAAGAATTTCTTTTATTAAGAACCTCAACTTTAAAAACATCGCCGAATTAGGTGGTTTGAATTTGCAGGGTTTTAGCAGCGAAGTACGTGCACACATAAGTGACTCTAGCTTGGAAGCCTTGGCAAAAATGGTGCAAACTCTGGTTGGAATCTATACTGAATCCGTGCCTGAGGGTCTAATATCATGGCAGGATGTTTACAAATATCATGTACTGAGTTTGTTGACAAATTTGGAGAGTACAGCTGGGATAGATTCTACGGTTAAAAGCCCTGAAAACTTTCAGGGCTTTATTAATCAACTTGAGCAGTCCTATGATTGTTGCAAAATGTATATCAGACTTTTGGCACCTTCAGATGCTTTAGATATTATGAGGCGGTACTTCACTGTGATCATACCACTGTATGGTTCTTATGGGAGTATACCAGATAATTCTACATGGCAGGACTGCCTCATCTTACTTATGAACTTTTGGATAAGAGTGACTGAAGAAATGCAGGAAATTGTGTCCATTGAGATTCCAGCAGAAGATCTCAGGTTCAATCCAAAGTGCTTGATGATTGTTTTAAAGGTTTTGACGAAGTTGGTGATGGAAGACAGCATCTCTCCAAGTCAGGGCTGGGGCACCGTTATCAGCTATGTCAATCACGGTTTAATAGGCAACCTTGCTGGTGAAATTTTCATCGTCTGCAGAGCCATGATTTTTTCAGGTTGTGGGTTTGTGGCCATTTCTGAAGTATTTTCGAAAGCAGTATCAGAGTGTAGTCCAACAACTGCTGATTCAAAATTCCAGGATCTTCCCCATCTATATTTGGATGTATTAGAACCCATTTTACAAAACCTGGTCAATGGATCCCACGATCACCATAATTTGTATCATTTGTTCTCCTCTCTGAGTAAACTTGATGGGGATTTGGATGAGCTGAAGAGGATCAGGGATGTAGTCTGGGAAAGAGTGGTCAAATTTTCTGAGAATTTGCAGTTACCAAGTCATGTTCGAGTTCATGCGCTGGAGCTTATGCAATTCATCACAGGTAGAAACATAAAGGGTTTCTCTTCTGAACTACAATCCAATGTTCTGCCATGGGAAGGGTGGGATGAGTTTCTCAATTCAAGTAAAAAGTGTGAAGCTACTGCCATTCAGGGGTCATCAGAGCAATCAGATACTTCTAGCAGGTTTACAAATACTTTAGTTGCCCTTAAATCAACTCAGCTTGCGGCAGCTATTTCACCTAGCATGGAAATCACCCCTGACGATCTAAATAACGTCGAGACAGCTATTTCTTGCTTCTTGAAGTTGTGTGGAGCTGCCAGTACAGATCCTCATTTCGATGCTTTGGTAGCCATTTTAGAAGAGTGGGAAGGAATTTTTATAATCAGAGATGAAGCTTCCTCTGTGGAAGCATCTGAAGCTGAAAACAACTGGTGCACCGATGATTGGGATGAGGGATGGGAAAGCTTTCAGGAAGTAGAACCTCCCGAGAAAGGAAAGAAAGATATTTCCCTTCTGGTCTATCCTTTACATACATGTTGGAGGGAGATTTTCAAAAAATTTATAACAATGTCCCGAGTTAGAGATGTCTTGAGAATGATTGATGAATCCTTATCAAAATCAAATGGAATTTTGCTTGATGAAGATGATGTTCGAAGCTTGAACGAAATTGTGCTGGGGATGGATTGCTTTTTGGCTTTGAAGATGGCGTTGTTGTTGCCTTATGAAGAGATACAATTGCAGTCTCTGAATGCAGTTGAAGAAAAACTGAAGCAAGGAGGAATCCCCGAAGCAATTAATAGGGACCATGAGTTCTTATTGCTCGTTTTGTCATCTGGGATTTTATCAACGATCGTTATCAAACCTACCTATGGCACTACCTTCTCTTATCTGTGCTATCTAGTTGGAAATTTCTCTCGCCAACTTCAAGAAACTCAGCTAGCGAGACTTACAAAGGGAGGAATGAACGAACTCAGAAACAGCGAGACAGACTTGCATCTTTTCAGAACAATCCTCTTCCCCAGTTTCATATCAGAACTTGTGAAGGCAGATCAGCAGATATTAGCCGGATTTCTCGTTACAAAGTTTATGCACACGAATGCAGCTCTAAGTCTCATCAATGTCGCAGAGGCTAGTCTCAACAGGTACTTGGAAAGGAAGCTTCAACAGCTACAACGCGAAGAGCCTGCTCTCGATGAATCAAGTAACGGAACATTGAAGATTACCATTTCCAGCTTGAGAGGTAAGATGGGAAATCTGATTGAATCCGCCTTGTCATTTCTTTCTTCGAATGTTAGATGAAAGCTTTCTGGGAGCTTTTGGTTTGTGTTAGGCGTCTAGGGTTAACAAATTCTTGTTTAAAGGGAGAGGATTTCAAATTTTTTTTTTTTTTAATTGTTTGTTTGAATTTAACAATATAGCTCATAGGAATTTTAACATGTGCAGAAGAATGACCCATGTGGGGTCAAATTAAATTTTAGTTTTTTTTTTTTACTGCTAGAATTAATGGCTCTAAATTAATATTAAGCTATGAGTTACATTTGGTGCAATAATAAAATACAATTTATTTGATAAATCGTATTGATGTTATAAGGTCAACTCAAAAATTGATGATATGGGAAGTAATATTAGTTAGTATTTGTTGGTTTTTACATATTTTGTTTTTTCTTGTAATATTTTATTTAATTATTTTTTCTAACTTTTTTCTTATTTTAGATTAACACAATTCTTGCTTAATTCGGCTTTTTAAAAAAGAAAAAAAGAGAAGCCAATATTACCAGATATAAATTTCGAAGTGATTCTATTCTTCCAAATTTTTTAAGTTTGATCAACAACTTGAGAAAAAAAATCTATTTTTCCTGGAAAATTAATTTAATTTTTTTTTTTATAAGCAAGAATCTCAAGGGGAACCTTAAAATTATTCAATCTTTTAGAAATTGCAAAGTTTGATAATTACACTAATATTTGGCCGAACCGTAATCGAATCATAGAAATACGGTTCGGTTACGATTCTGTCAAAATTGAAATCGTAAATCTTAAGTGTAATCAAATTGTAGTTACGGTTGAACCATATTTATTTAAATTTTTTAAAAATATTATAAAATATTTAAAATATTATTAAAAAATCCGGTTCACCATATTTTTTTACATAATCCAATTCAAATGTCAGTTAAATGCAAACCGCACCAACCGCAACCGAAACGGACCCATCCAATTCGGTTGCGGTTTACAATCCAATTTGTTAAAAGTTCGATTATTCAACGATTCAGTTGCAATTTGAACTACAACAACCGTATATATGTCTACATGAGTAGTTAAAATTTAGATTATAAATTTGTAAATGAGCCAGTTATATCAAAAATCATATATGTTAATAGATTTCTAATATATTTTTTTTTTCGGCGTTGATAGAAAGATGGAGATACCGACCCATCAAAATTCTCAAGGATGGTCCCCAAGGGGTGTGGCTTGGTGGTGTATGGTCCAGGATCTCACCTTGAGTTCTGGGTTCGAATCCATAAGGTGCACTTCTTGTAAGAGCCTGGGACAGCCGGTGGTTTTACCTGCGCCGCGGCCCAGAATGGGTGGCTTGGTGGCGGGGTTTCCATCGTTTCAAAAAAAAAAAAAAAAAAATCTCAAGGATGACAATAAAACAATTTTACTTAAAATCACTCCATCAAAATTCTCTAGGATTTTGATTCAACTTTTGACAGTAAACAGATCTCCAATGCATGGCAATAAAACATTACACTAACATAAAGTTCAAAGTTGTTCAAAAATAAACAGAGATCCATGCTAAGCTCAAGAATCCTAAAATATTCAACTCCCTCTCCGGAGCAATAGTAAAAATATTATCAATTACAACAGAGAGTTTTCAAGCACGAGCTGCAGCTGGAGCACCGGCTGGACCACCAGGGCGTGGGGCTTGACCAGGAGCACCACCAGCCTTTGGCATATCGTCCTATAGACAACATGGGAGTGAAATTGAATTACTAAGGCAGATTTGCGACATCGGAAACAAAGCAAGAAGACTAGTATACAATTAGGCCATGTCCAAACATGACCACCACCTGACTTCATTCATCTAATTAAA
This sequence comes from Zanthoxylum bungeanum, assembly GCA_019454045.1. Lineage (NCBI taxonomy): Eukaryota > Viridiplantae > Streptophyta > Magnoliopsida > Sapindales > Rutaceae > Zanthoxylum > Zanthoxylum bungeanum. Next base: position 308,405 of record SKCR01027533.1, read on the forward strand.
GTGCAAAAATTTCTCGAACAATTTAAGATAAAAAAAAGATATTCAAAGAAATAACTCGGTTTACAAAAGATAAACATAACACCACCATCACTTCACTAAACAGAGATGTCAAATTAGGGAACTATATTTCCACAAAACGTGCAAGATTGAATCAGTTGTGGAGAATCACTCTTAGCAAAATAAATGTCAAAGTTAGGTTTCTTCAAATGTTGGTGTAACTATTATTTAAAGGGGAATTATCATTTTTACATACCCGAAAACTTCAAACAAATTCAATTTTACACTCAAAATTCCGATCACTACACTATTCAATTTTGAGTTACAGCCAGCATATGTACTAATTTATACCAACGCTGTAGTACCCCGAGGTAGGTTGCATAATCACATAAAGATTGGAATAAATGATTGAATTTTTGGGTACGTGGCCCAACTGTCCAATAGAAACAGGTTAGGGTTCGGAACATTTAGGACCCGTAAATTAAAAATGCCAAAGTAGATTGTAAGTACATTTAATAAATTCTGCACGAAAAATAAAAAATTTCGGTGTAAGAATTGTTGAAAATGGAGTTAAAATGAAATGATACCGAGAGTTAGAAGATTAAATCGGTTAGGGAATAATATCGGGTACATTAATAGAAATCATAAATGTTGGGCTAATAACCACATAATTAAATTAAATATCAGGAGTTAAAAAATGTTTGAATAAAATAAATATTATTTTCAAAGTCAGTCACGATCATGACTGTTATTATTATTACCAATGAGATTCTAGATGATCATTTAATATTCATGAACAAAGCATGTACGTAGGGAAGAAAAAGAAAATATAAGAGTGAGATTAAAATATTCAAAAGCAATTTCTCTGTTAGAAGCTTACTGCAATGTGTTCTCAGTGTTTTGTTGCAAATTTTTTGATCAGAATCTACCTATTAAAGCTAAAACTTTGAATTGTAACAGAGAGCGAGAGGCACGAGAGTCGGCTACGGCTTATTACTCATTTATTTTAGGGTTTTTGTGTAATTATGAGAACCCTATTCTATTTTTATACTACTACTTATTTTTTAACCCCTGATATTTAATTTAATTATGTGGTTATTAGCCCAACAGTTATGATTTCTGTTAATGTACCCGATATTAGTCCCCAACCGATTTAATATTCCAACTTTCGTAATTATTTCATTTTCAACGATTCTTGCACCGAAAATTTTTATTTTTCGTGCATAATTTATTAAAAGTACTTACAATCTACTTTGACATTTTTAATTTACGAGTTCTAAATGTTTCGAACCATAACCTGTTTCTATTACACAGTTGGGTCACGTACCTAAAAATTCAATAATTTATTCCAATCTTTATGCGATTCTGCAACCTACCGCGGGGTATTACAAACGCTTTTGGGGTAAATTTCATACATAAGCTAATCTTCGGGTGAAAAAAATGAAAATTTCCCTTATTTAAATAAACAATAATTCTACTTATCTTTCTTCTTCAAACACTTCAGCCATAAATAACAAAATGATGATGATACATGGTGATTTTCGAAAACATACCCTGCGCCTGAAGCGCTGTGGAGGCTCGCGGATCCTCCTATTAGTACGCGAACGAACCCTCACGACATGCGAGTGGATTGCACAGGAGACACAGTACTGCATCTTTGCATACAGCTTAGGAAGAGTGTAACCTTCAACAAGTACAATAATGAACAATAATTAATAACATACCAAACAAAATCGAAATCAAATCACAAATGAAACCAAAATCAACTAAAATTGATACCATCATAAACACAGGCCTCTTGAACATCTCTAACAGCAGCTTGCTCAACAATGTTCCTCACCAAAAATCTCTTGATAGCCTTGTCCTTTTTTTAAAAAATCAAAAGTCCCATTTAACAAATAAAAAAAAAAAAAAATTGGAAATTGATGAAATTTTCTTGCATTTTCTCGAGAAACAAACGGAAAAAAAAGCAAGAAAATTAAATTATACCTTAGGGCAGCATTTGCCGCAGTTAGAGCAGCGGATGAACTTGACGTGGCCACGGCCGTGCTTGTTCCTTCCTCCGTTCCTTCGCTTGAACGTCATGTTTGTTTAAGAACTTGCGCCCCCGCGCCGCTTCTTGTTTTAGATCTCGAAAAGTGTTTTTTTGCAGTAGCTGCTGCTGCTGCCTCGACGGCGTTAGGGTTTTTTTGTGGGTGATGAGTTTGGTAAATATGGAGACAATGTGTGTGTATATACCACTCGGGTCGGGTCGGGTTTTGTAGTCAGGATTATTGGTTATGGTCTTATGGATACGGATTTCTTTTTTGCTTTTCTTTTTTCAATTTTTTTAATTGAAGTTGAAATTTTCCGACGTAAGTTGGTGGCTAGAGTTTGTAATCAAGGTGGCCGGGTTAAAATTATATCCTGTTTTATTTATATATTTGAAATGAAATGATGTGGAATTTCATATCGATTTTTGAATTCCGAACCGATTAGTTGAGATTCAAGATTTGTTAAGTAAAATGACAAGATTCGAGAATAAAAAATTATTCTCGAATGTCAATTTGATTTTTTATTCAATATCAAAAATCATCCTAAAATCCAACCAGAATTTTTAATCAGGATGAAAAATCATTTCAAATCTCATACAAAAAATTAGGCAAAAATGTAAAATTGATCATCTTACTTTCACGTTTTTTCAATTCAGTCATCTAACTTTAGTTTTGTCAATTCAGTCTTTTAACTTTCATTTTCTTATCAATTCAAGGTTCTTTTACAAATTCACTGTTACTGCAATGAAAACGACGACGTTTTCATTTTTTTTAATTTTTTTTGGAATTAAAAAAAATCTAAAAAAAAAAAAAAATTCCCCTTCTCTGAGAAGGGGAATTTTTTATTTTTTTTAGATTTTTTTTTTAATTTCGAAAAAAAAAATGAAAACAGCGTCGTTTTCATTGCAGTAACTGCGAATTTGTAACAGAACCTTGAATTGATAAAAATTGAAAGTTAAAGGACTGAATTGGAAAAACGTTAAGTTAGATGGTCAGTTTTGTATTTTTATCAAAAAAATAATATTTTCTATCATCCCTACTTATACATCTTTAAGTATTTAATTATATCCTTACTAAAAATAATTCATCGCATTTAAGGTAAAGAGAATTGAGCAATGAATATGTGTGCTAAATGAATGTTTAGAGTAATAATATTAATTCGTCCTTAATCCCATACAATTTTATAGTGTACTATACCATCGGTTCCTTAACTAATTTATAAATCATGAATTCTCATAATTTAGTAATTAGTATACTCATCCTGGGTTACAAAACTCAACAATATAATCGTGACGAGTTATGTGCCCAAAATAAACAATATTTTGTTTGACATCTAAAATTTTACAAGTATATGGACTAGACCTGTTTACCGGTTCGGTTCCGAACTGGAACCAAACCGGCCGGTTCCACACTTATGTGGAATCGGAACTAGTTCCAACTGTTGAAACCGTCTGGTTCCAACGGTTCTTTTCTGTTCGGTCAGGAATGAACCCTAACCGAACCGAAAAATTTTGTTTCCGATTTCGGAACCGGAACCGTTTGGAACCGGAACCGTCTGATTCCAACTAGGGGTGGCCACCGGCCCGATTTGGTTCTGAACCGGAACCGAACCGGACGGTTCCACAAGTGTGGAACATGAACCAGAACTGAAACCAAACCGAACAGTTCCGATTTCGGTTCCATTCCGGTTTTCTTTTCTTTTTAATTTTAATAATGATTTTTTTAAAAAAAAAAATTAACGGTTCCAGTTCAAATCGCTGGAACTGTTTAGTTCCAGCGGTTCGATTTCGGTTCGGTTATGGGGAAACCCTAACCGAAATCGAAACCGTTTTGAACCGGAACCTTGACCGGGTCTGGTTCCAACTGGAACCGCGACCACCTCTAATATGGACTATAAAAATGGTCTTAGAGAGAGGGATTGGTACAAGACTTGATATGGACCGGAACCGCGGCCACCTCTAATATGGACTATAAAAAGGGTCTAAGAGAGAGGGATTGGTACGAGACTTGATATGTTTATTAACTGAATAGTATTGAAATACATGCTATGCTAAACAGAAACAACAATTTTATAATATATATATATATATATATATTCAGTATATGGTGATTTCATGCCTGATTCATTCAGAACTCATAACCCAAAATTGCTATATAAAAAATGGCAATTCCTTTGTCTCTGGGACCTACTATGATTTAACATTTTAACCAAATCTGCTGCTATCGAATACACGGTGATGACCCTCGCCAGCAACATCTTTATCACTGGAAAAGTTTCAGAATTTTTATCAAAGGCGAATGAATAGAGATCGACAAGTTTCAAGCATGTAGGTCCTTGTTTGAATTCCATACTGGTGCTTCGGCAACATTATCACCAATGATTCCGGTTCCTTTTTCCATGTTTATTAAAGGATCAGTTTCAGTTTCCTTCACCTATCCATTTGCGAAGAGAGAATCAGTATTTTCAAACAATATGTCTACATACGCAAAAGAACACTGTGTAACTACCTGGGGGAGTTGAGCTGATGCTTCACTAGCCTTCTGCTGGCTTTCAAGACTGCAAGAATACGAATAAAGTATCATTCCGGCTACAGCAATCAGGATTCCCATAATGTTGCGCCAGCTGAATGGGTCATGAAGTAGAAAATAGCCAAAAGCTAGAACTAAGCATGTTTTGAGATGTCCTAGGACCTGATAGGTGACCGGAGATGTCTTTCCAATTACCAAAAATGTGCTAAAGTTTACGGAGACAGATATCAAGCAGGATAGAACAATGAAGAACTGCAACCATGATGATAAATTAAAAAAAAATCATTATTAAATACAAAAAGATCAGTGGTAAAGGAACAAAGGAAAGGTGGAAAGTCATTCATACCAGCACATAAGGGGTATATTTGAACGCAAAAACGTTTTTGTTTGTCAATAGCCCATCTAGAAATGGGCCAATGATGAACAAAGTTAACGCTTGATAGGGGCAAGACTGATACAGCAGTTGCGTTGAAGAGACTTTGAACTTCTTCTGGATTGTATTGGTCATCTGAGAGTAATTAGTTAAGGTTTATTTTGGCAAAGGATTTATAACCATGAGAGAATATCAGGTCCAACTTATTCAGCAATAACAGGTAGAAGGAACAAAGCAAATAAATAATAAATAGCAAAGCTAACTTCAGCTGAGGATACAATCTGAGCAACACAAGTTGTAAGAACCGCAAGCAGAGACAAGACAGAACCCAAAACATTGAGCTGAAGATCAGTTACAGTTGCAATTCCCACACCCAGAAGAAGGATGACTAGTGAGATTTGGATTTTCCTACTGCAATTATTAAAATAAGTATTAATACATAGCTGTAAGTTGATCAAGAATATATGACCACAAATACACACGAAAAGCACAGATAAGCTTAAGGCCTGCATTGGAAATATTCTAATACATAAAATGCAAGTGAAAAATGTGAAATTAATAATAAATGATTGAGAAACACAATCCAAAAAATCAAAAGACAATTGAGAAAGAAAGAGAGATATTCCAAGAGATCATGCAGACATATCCAACAACAATGAATGACTAAACCATATGGAAATAGCAAAATCAAGGAAACTATCTTCAAAATAGAGTGTGCTGAATGATCAATACATATGCCTGCTTCTCTCAAAAGTGGTTTCATTCTCTCTAAGCTTGTTTGGTATGGCTCACCTACATGTCAACAAAACTTTATTTTTTCTACTGAAAACTCTTTATTTTTAGATGATTTGGTTGCAACTAAAGAATAACTTTCTAAGAACTAAAAGAAACAACAAAATTGTTTCACGTCTAGAAGGATAAGCTCAAACCTTAAAATGTTAAATGTTAAATAATCCAAAAAACTTGCATGCTATTAAACAAATCCCATCATACTTTCTCATAACACAACCTACTTCAATCAATAAGACCTATTATTACGATCATTACAGTTCCTTATTCCTACAATAATCCATGATTGACAATCAAACAAGCAACATTTTTTTTCCTTAAGAACTCTACTAGTCTACTTATAAACATTGTACAAATAAAACCCCTACTTGTAAAAGGTTCCAGCTGAAAACCCCATAAAAAATGCTTAATCCAGGATTCAAGGGTCTACTATGAGAAGATGCCTTTAAGCATTAGGTATTACTTTATAGTCTATAAAGAAATTTTCACTAATTCCAAATCTGAAACAGTTAAAGAAGCAGGGTACCAAACTTTCATGATGAATGGCATATGCAGAACAAAGTAATGACTGCATTTTCTCATCCTCATGAAGTAGTGAGATTAAAACAGACCTGAATTTCTTCCTGAAGAAAAGGGTCTCCAAAAGAACAGTGCAGGGGATGATTGCAAGTTTCGTCATCTAAAATGAAAATTAAACAAGAAAATTTTTCAGAAACTGAACCTCTTTAAAAAGATTTTAAAATACTTGACTACATGAGAAGATCCAAAGTTTTTAGCCTAAATGACATTGTGAAATTGCACTATCTAAAGATGCAGCAAGTTCCTACCGTGCATCTAAGAAACATATGTAGTGATCACACTGAGTTTTGATGCAACACCTGGTCTTTGATAATTTAAAATACATGACAGTATATAGCAATATATTCATATATTGTTGAAAAAAAAATAAACCCATACACATATTTATTGAACAAAAAAAGATATGACAAATCATCAACAGTAAAATAGCTTTTATGATTCTTTTTGTGGTATTCTGCTACATAGTGGAGTTATCCCAGAAAAGTAGTCAAGTTACATAACCATCAGATGATAATCTGATTCACTTTAGTCAACAAAGATTCTAGATCCCAAATCACAAATCACAACTTGAAGAATGGAATTTTACCTGGTAGAAACCAACGGAATTGAAACCCAAGCTAAGATTCAACAGCCCAATAGATATCCCATTTAGTATCCCAAATCCCATCACAGCTCTTGGATCAAAAGGCTTGTGCTCAAATAATTTCATCCATAATGCCACATGAAGCGAACAAAAAGTGACAAGAAGATGCCAGCTTGTCAAAGTTGTGGCTGCACGTCAGAGGGTGTATGAATTAATAATGATCAAGTAATATCTAATGCACCAAATTAAAACAATAGTGATGATAATGATTGTTAGTTGTTTTGTCTTTTTTGGCCTTAAAGGAGCAATGTATGCTTAGAATTAAATTTTAAGGAGATTTAGAACATGGGAAACAAGCTGTCCACATAAAAACAAAGGTAAACTGCCCACACAATTCTTCAAAATGACCACGTGCATGATAAATTAGCATCCACTACATCTTGTCAGCAATAATTTGGCATGTCACAATGTATAGCGCCATGAACTGAATGTAAACAACAAAAGGAAAGCTATGTAACTGAATCATTTCAACACATGTTTCGAATAAATCAGAGCATCATCCATTTGAAATATACTGTAACCACAAAGTACTAGACTATATCAATTATCATCCCCTTATACGTCAATAAAATTTAAGATTCTCGATAAGGAAAAGACAACAAAAAACATCGCCAAGAAAATCCCACCAACCCCAACACCACATTATAATCTACAATAGTCATTACTACTTTACGATCATGCAATCTTAAGTATAGTCAGTAACCTAGACACTGAAAACGCAGTACGTAATAAATTCACATCAATCACAAAAGCTAAGGATTTAGATTAGACCTAACAGGACAGCAATAGAATTAAAGAATGAAAAAAAAAGGGTCATTTTACAATGTAGTTAAAAAAAAAAAAAAAAAAAAAACTCGAAATCAAAAGTGGGAAAAATTACCAAATGTGAAACCAAGTGAGCTAATAAGCGCCTTGTTGCAAATCACAATGGACACTGATGACACCACCGACAAACTCAATGCTCCAACTGTTCCTAACTGGAACTTCTGGCCTTCAATCATCTTCTTCTCTTTCACTTGATCCGAGATCTACACAAACCAAAATTTTAAATTTAAATTTAAATACATACATGAACGCACCTACATACACAAGTAATGTACGTATACGTATAAATATACTTACCATATTGAAAGCATAATTCGTCAAACAAAACAAAAATTAACAAAATCAACGAGCGGCAGAACAAGCTCAGCTGTAACAATGAAATTAAACAAATAGAAAAGTGAAATTGAATTAAGATTTACGTGAATTTAGGATTGACAAAAACCCTAGATCTGCTAATTAGTTAAATTTTTTTTTTTAAAAAAAAAAAAAAGAAAAAGATCAATGAATCGAAAAGCGTACGGGTGTGTGTAAACAGACGAACCCGAGAGAGAATCAGAAATGTAACGGAAACCTATTAATTATGATTATTTATTTTTATAATATATTTATTGAAGAATAAAAAAAAAATTGTGCAAATGCTTGTTGGCTAATTAAGAAGAAAAAGAAAGCCTCGAATGTTTCGTTTAATAACGAGGGAGATGGAGAGGGAGAGAGAGAGGGAGTGGGGAAGCCCTTATATTCTTAATTAATTACATAATTTGACCATTATTTGATCAAATAGGTGGGATGACATTTTTCTCATTTCATCCTAACGAGATCTCGTCATATTTGAGATAGTAATTAAAAATATGACGGAACATGATAAGGGATAAAAAAAATGGGATGACATTGTTCATGTGCACGTTGTTATGAACATTGTTACAATATACTTTATCTGTTTGATCAAATAGTTCCATATGCATGTAATAGGATGACATTTTTCCCTCTCCATCCCAACAAGATCTCGTCTCGCTTGGGACGAGGTTTGAAAATAGGACATGATATGATAAAAAAATGTCACTCAATTTTTAACGTACAAGACAAAAAGCAGGACAACACTGTTCATGTGGACATTGTGATAAATATTGTTATTGTTCATGTGAACAATATATTATTTTAGAAAAAGTAACGACCCAAGATTTTATTGGGAGGTGCAAATTATTTTATCTTTAAAAATTATGCGACGAGACCGAATTAATTTTTTGTCTCGTTATATAAATGATGTCATTGGGATTGGCAAATCATAACATGTACCATCCCATTGTCATACCTACTATGTCAGTGGAGGTGACGATTTGGGACATGATCCATTTATTCGATTTGATTCACATAAAAGTGAACATAGATTTGGGAAAATTGATCCGTTTAATGAATGAATCGAATATAAATTTAGACTTATTACTTTGGTAATACGAATTTAAATAAATCGAATATGAATTTTAATACCAGAAATATAAATTTGTCTTATTTTTTGATTTTATTCGTTTATTCGTTTTGCCACATCTGCTATGTCATATATAATATCTAGTTCATATAATAATTCTCAATAACAAATAATATTTTGACTTTTGATAAGTTTACTCATTTACTCCATTAAAAACATATCACATATCTATCCGAGTAACCATCAAATCAATACCCCTTAGTTTTTAACAAGCTACCCACCTATTGAATTAGCAACATGTTTTTCATCCCCTCGTCACTTATTAACATAGTCATCTAGTGACGTGATATATAATTAAATATTAATTATATATATATATAACATATAATATTAATGAGAGATTAAAAAAAGAATGGAGTCTGTGAGGACCCGGTATATTAGATGAGGATAATGAAATAATTTTTCATATCTATTAGTTAGATTGATCAGATATATGTATTGACATACGCATTTTCATAAAGGTAAAATTTCTGTACAAATTGGGACATAATACAATAACACTATCTATAGATAAAATTTGTATACCTACTTATTGAATGAATAAATATAAAAATTGATATATCTATATCATACACGGCTCGTTACCATAAATTCAAAGGGAGGATGATTGTCATATTTTACAAAATCTTGGACCAAGATGTTATTAATTATTATTACATTTTTATTTTGGCATTCAACTGCCACCGTGGCATATAAAGAATAAAATGCTCTCAAAAAGAAACAAGCACGGTCCCGATGAAAGGGGATTTAGGGTTTTGAATTTCAAGATCGAAATTAAAAATGGACGAAGACATATCACGGTGGGTGATCGAATTCCTGCTTCGAAATTCGCCGTCCGATCAACTAATCAACAAAATCCTCACCAAACTCCCCGTTTCCAACAACAATTTCCGTTTGAAAAAAACCCTCCTCCTCCGTTCTACACAATCCGAAATCTCGGCCGGTTCGGTCTCCGAAACGGTTCTAGAAAATCTCAAAACCATCGGAGATTTGGATGAGAAAGAGGGAATCGCTATCACCGGCTCTATGAAAGCGGCGTACTGTGCGGTTGCAGTGGAGTGCACGGTAAAGTTTCTGGGCGGGACCGTAGAGGAGCGAAGCGAGTATTTCGAAGCCGTGGAGAGGATATGGAGGGGAAAAATCGGAAATTTATTTGAAAACGAGGAATTGGTTCGATGGAGGGATGAATTGGAGGCCGCGGTTTGGGATGCTGACGTGTCCATCAAATTGTTGGAGAAGAATACTCGAAACGACGCGTTGCCGATGGTCAAAAGTTATTTAAAAGAAGCGTTGGCCAGCATGGGACCCACTTTTTTGGAATTAGCTGCGGGGAAAATTGAGCAATTGAAAGAGCAGGAATCTTGTGAAGTTGTTGTAGTAAAAGAGAAAGGCAAAGGTAACTTTTTTATATTTCATTTTGGAGAAACATATTGTGATTTACATATGTTTGTGTAATTTTTTTGTATGCTTTTCCGGGTATAGGAAGTTATTTTTTGAATGAAAATGCACTTCTAGAGAAGCTCTTATTAGGTTTTTATCCAAAAGGTTCTTTTAGATAGGGTTCCGTTTGTTATAGCTTTTCAAATATCAATGTTTCAAAAATCGGACTGAGGCGGCTGAGCATTGCTGCCGCCTCAAGCCGATAATTTGATTCTTCCGCTTCATCGGCGTGAGGGGGCGTCGCGAGGCGGGTCGACTCGGGCGCCCCGACTCCAACCTGCAAAAACCCATTTGTTTCATTTCTTTTTCAGTTCTGTTTGATTTTTTTTCCTTTTCTGTTTCAGTTTTCTTTTTCTTTTTCAATTTGGAGGAGATCCCGAGTGAAAAATGAGCGTGAGATTTGGAGGGGGGAAGGAGCTGCAGGCTGGTGCTGTAAAAATAAAAAAGAAAAGAAGAAGAGAGAAGGGGATAAGATAAAAAGAAACGAAGAATAGAGAATTAGATAAAGAAACCCTTAAAATCGAAATGTTATCTTGTTTATTTTGTCCCATTTTCAAATTTTTTGGAATAATTTTTTTTGTATAAAAATCTTATGCATGGTGGTTTTATTGCCGACATTTGCATTTTATTTTTTAAGTAAAAACAATAAAATTACAAAAGAAAATAGATGCAACTAATATAATAATATATTTTATATATTTTTTAAAAATACAATTATTTGATGTTTTAAAAGTAAAATTTCTATTTGTTATTTAAAATGGAATTATTTTTTTTAAAATTGAAGCTGTTGCCTCAACCGCCTCGAGGTTGTACGTCTTGTCTCACGCGGGGAATCGTCTCGCACCGCATACCGAGTTTTCGAACCTTGTCAAATACAATGTTTAAAAATACGTATAACGCCTCAAGGTGGTCGGTCTTTGAGGCGCGAGGCGAACCGCCTGAGGCGGCGAGGCGGGCGCCGCAATGTGAACGACAAAAAAAAATAGTTTTTATAAATTGATGAAATGATGATTTTTGATAATAATAAATTTATTATATATATTTTTAATAATTAATAATTAATTATTTTAATTAAGGATATTTTTGTAACATATTTTTTATTTAATTATTTATAATAAATAATTTTATTGTAAATAATAAATTAATTTGATATCATTTACAATTATTTTTTTTTTAAATCACAATTAATGTTGATTAATGATATTAATTATGACGTTTTTTCACTAAAAACCATATTAGAGCCAACCATAATGTTGAATTTGAATTGTATCAAGAATCCACTTTATGTCAATCTACACCTAATGCTTAATGTGACAATAAATTTAAAGAAAACAAAATGCATGTTTATTCTGAAGAAAATGAAATTGAACAAATGGTGACGTTTTAGAGCCTTAGAGACGAAATGAAATTGAGACGAAACGAAATTGACCACACGACGACGTTTTGGAGCCCCCAAAACGTCGTCGTTTTGAAGGCAAAAATCGAAAATTAAAAAAATAGGCGTTGTGAGTGAGGCGGTCGCCTCGTGCCGCCTCACGTCGATTCGGCGCGAGGCGGCCACCTCACGCGGTGTGAAGCGGCGGAAAATCTGAACTCGAGGCGACGTGGCGCCTCGAGGCGGCGCCTTTCACCGTAGTTTTTAACACTGATCAAATATAGCTTCTTCAAGTAGAGCTTTTATTTTATTAATAGAGCTTTTAGAAGTGGAATTTTTGATAAAAATAAATTTAGGTGTCTGGTTGCGAGCGAGAGTTTTTATTAAACGTTATAAAATTAATTTATTAGACAAGTTTTTTAAGTTGTGTTATGAAAGAAATAAAATAATGTTGTTAAATTAAATAAGGGTATTATAGGCAATTTAAATATTTAAAAAAGCTTTCTAAGTTCTATTCTCAAAAGCCCAAATTTTGAGCTTTTGTTATTATAGGCAAAATAGTTTTTTTAATCCTCTAAAGTTCTACTTAAAATGCAACCAAACATCACCGAAAATTTTGAAAAGAGCTTTTGAGATTAAAAAATCTCTTTTACCTCTATTAGAAGTCATACCAAACAGACACATACTTTTGTAGGAAGCTTTTGCTAAAGATGCTGTTATTAAAAAACCACTCCAATACCCACAGTTAGTGTTTTAGTAATTCAGTAATTGGGTTATGTTTGGGACTGCTGTGCTCTTATTTAACTTTGAAAACACAATGTTTGGTAAACATGCTGTTTTACTTGGTAGCTCGTGTTTACCACTAGGCATCTCACTTATAATTGCCATCTCATAGTAGATTTGTGGATTAAAAATCACATCTAAATCTTGAATGAACTCTTAGTTAACTGAGGAAACCGCTTATTTTGCAAATTTTCATGGCTGCATTCTTAGTCATGTTTGCAATTTTGTCGTCTATGCCAAATTTTCACCACTCTTTATTCTAACCTTCTAACTTTGTGTAATGTAAGACCTTTAACAATTCATAATTTCATGATACCCATCCTATGAGCGCTTCTTGTTATGGTGATTATTATTGGCATGGTTTGTTGTTACAACTAAGATTGCTTGCCTTTTTTTAGGAATTCAGAAGGAAAATGCGCAGCCTAAGCGCAAGCACATTGCTTCTCATAGACGCACAAGAGGACCGATTAAGATAATTGATAATGAGGACTCGAGCTCAGATGAACCATGTAGTCAATATGATACCTTGCCCACTCATCAAGTTAATAAAATGCAAGAAGCACTTAAATCCAGTTCTTTGGAGTTGCAAGCTATTGTAACAGACCCTCTTCCTGATGCTTTACTCAGGGCTGAAGCTGTAGTTTCTGACATGGCCAGAAAAAATCAGATTCCTGAGCCTTCTGTGGAAATGGAGACTAATGTGGATAAAGCTGGGTTGAATCCATCTGTGAATGCAAGTGTGCAACCTGTTCAAGCTAACAAGAGTAATCACAAAGATGCATCTTGCAGTCATCAAAGTAATGCGCGTAATCCCAGCTTGATGGAACGGAATAATACTGCCCACGCCTATGAGGTGCTTATTTGTTTTAGTTTACTGTTTTATCGTCAATTTATGTGGCTAACATAGTCTTGCAGATGAGATCTGTATTTTTACATTGTATTCATAGTGTTGCTGTCATTCCTCTGTCTATTATTTTACATGATTTAAACTGATCCTGCGTTTGTGCAAGCATATGGCCCCTTAAATGCTTCCACCTTTTTTTGTTTTTTATTATTATCATTTACAGTGGAAGAGTATCATTCGGTTATTCATCTAGAGATGCATTTTTGTGCTTAATTTTGCTGTGCTCTTTTAGTTCTAGGTTACTGTATTCCAGTTGTTAGATTCTAAATCTTTTTGTTCCTGAATAGTGTTTTTCTTTAATCTTTTTAGCTTGAGAGAACTTTGTTAATTTATTTTGTTTGATAAGCGACATGTGGATATATAGATTAATGAAGTTTGAAGAATGATTATTTTCTGTTTTATTGCCAAACACTTTTCTTAATTCACTTTGACATGGAAATGCAATAAACTTTTGTTTTACATTATGTTAAGCGGATGAAGTTGTCAAGAGTATTATGCTGAATTCTTTGAGCTTGGTTACAGTTTTTTAATTTTGTGGTGTAACAAGACTAAATATGTCTGCCATTGTGGGGTTTTGTTTAGTGGGATGATTCAATTGATGACTCACCGGGCAGACCATCCAGTCATTTAAATAGATTTCACTTACCTAGCCCAAAGAGAAAGGCTGTGTCGCCGCTGAAGAAGGGTGACATCACCAAATTTGCCAGAAGGAGAAAGAAGAAAAGATGGATAGTTGAGGAAGAAGAAGCTTTAAGGAAGGGCGTGGAACAGTATGTGATTCTCTCAAGGAAAACCACTGAAAATCTAGACTTGTTATCCATTTGTGTGTGATATTTTTTTTATGCAACTGAGTGCATTCCACATACAGCCCCTGATCCCCAGTTGTTATGTCAGTTTATTTTGTGGGGAGAAAATCGATGAGTTGTGGGTTGGAATTGTGATAGGCTACATCTGATTATACACTCGCCTCTGTTTTCTACAAAATTAAAGTGAGTTTGGCTTTTTTAGATCATAGGAGGACTCATATAAGTTTATTGCTCTAGCTTGGAGAATGGCTTCTAGTTGAACAGTTATTGGCTCTTGTTTCTATTCAAATAACGGAGCTCAAAAATATTTTGATCACTGTTTCTTTCTTTCTTTCCTTTTTTCTCGTTCTGATATTTTTTTTTCTTTATGATGAAGGTTTGGTAAAGGAAACTGGAAACTCATTTTAAAATCCAACCCTGAAGCATTTGAAGAGAGAACCGAGGTGATTTTTGCTGTATACTTATCTGCAATGTCGTTTACTTTTTTTTTTGGTGTTAAATTATTCTTTTTTATTGATGTCGGACTTAATTATGTTCAGGTCGATTTAAAGGACAAGTGGAGGAACATGATGCGTTATTGATACTCGTAAACGCGGTTTACTTTTGTTCTTTTTATTCCCCTCTAACAATTCGCCATTTTATAGCCCTCGTTACCTCGATAACTCTTTGATGTTTTCTACCCACCATCATACATTTTCACAGGATTCAGGTTTTTGCTGCCGTAGGATTTGCAGAGGATATGTCATTGTAATTGCTTTCGGTGGACTTTCCTCTGATTTTTGTACAGCCATGGATGAAATGTATGTAATCTAAGCTTCTGACCACTTTTGATTGCTGTAGCTGGGCTATGTTTTTTGACTGATCAATTGCTAGCCAGTGTCAAACTATGTTATCTACTGTAGTTTTGTTTGATATTGCGATTAGAAAAGTATGGTGAATAAACGGTAGTTCATATATGGTGTTATATAATCTTATTTTATGTTAATAAAATGATTATATTTGGTTTTTTTTAATATTTCGATGGTGAGTAAAAGCTAAAAATATTAGTTTTTACAAAACGCAGTTTTTAAAAAGACAGAAATTGCTCATTTCCCAGCAGCTTTGTTACAGCAGCCAGGGAGTGGCATCATTGTGTTTTTGTAATAGGATAATTTAATTAATTAATTATACTATATAAATATTGTTTGTGTACCCAAAACAAAAATAGAAAACACGGATAAGTTTACATACATCAAGACCTTTCGAACGAGAGTTTTGTATACTGAGTACGACCCAAATAAAAAATGGTGATGCAATCATGATTCCACCTCTTAATTTCCAACACCTATGTTGATACTTTGTCTGATTCATAACTCTTCAACTTACATTTCTTGGTATTTCCCACAAATGCATTCATATATTCTAAGCATATACTTAAAACCAACTATGTTTGATGTTTTGATTTTGGTTTCTAAACAAAAAAATTACTTTCATCTTCTGGTATTTAAATGCATCCAATGCAAATATATTCCCATAACCCAAAGCTTTGAATAGCCAAGAAAATGGAGACCTACAAGCTCTTGGGTCGCATTCTCTGTCTTTCCATGGGGATTTTTCTCCTACTTGGCTCTGCTTCTGCCAAAAATGAAGGTACTAAAAAGCAAACAGAATTATTATTGTTATGTTTATTATTATTATTATTTTATATTTTAATTAGGAGTCGAATTCGGGTGACTAGCTGAACAAAGAGCCTAAAAACCACTCAGCAATATTTTTTTTTGAAATCGTTGGAAACCCTCTCGCCAAACCACCTCTTATGTGTTTAAGTACAGCAGGTAAAATCTCCGACCGTCTCATAATCTTACAAGAAATGTACTACATGAATTCGAATCCATAATCTCAATGTCAGATCCTAAACTCTACACCACCAAGTCACGAAAAGCAAACTTCTAATACCTTTGATATATTGAAAGAACGTATATCACTTAAAGCGTTGGAGTTTGATTTTTGAACATCACATAAAGGGGAGGCCTCCTACCCAATTAACGATATATTCAAGAAACAAACATAGAACAATATGTCTCCACGTGGCAGTAGGGGGATTTTATGATTCACATTCATATATATTTTGCAAGCCAACAACACAAACAACTCAAATGGGTTATTTATTTATGTTTCTTTTTCAGAAAAATCACCCACAGGAAATGTAAATTTGTCACCATTCCAGGCCTGGAGAAGCGCCTACGAGTGCCTATTCTATGTAAAGTATCAATTTCTTCATATCTAACATACAATTTTTCCTTTTTTTATAAATACGGAAAATTATATTTGTATAAAACGGTGATAAAATAACAACCAAAACTACGTAGTTTTATCGGTTTCGGTAATGAAATATGTGATGATAGGGACCAAATCCCTGCTCAGATAAAGACAAGTTAACAATGAAAGGTGACATCAAAGTGAGTGGTGAAGAAACAAAAGAATATTGCAAGGCAGGAAGCTGTGGAGAACACATTCAAAATGTTCTTATTTGTATTCATCAAGTTAAAAGAGACTTTTGGTTTGCTAACAAGGCCCCTGTTAAATACCTCCAGGATCTCATTGCTTCTGGATGCAACAGTTCTACAGGTATATTCAACTTTTCTTATAACAATCTTCATGATTGACAAAAAATCCCAAATTTCGATTGAGATTCTGGGTTTCGTACTATTCGGTACTATATTTGGGACGAAAAATCATCATGAATAAACAAAATTAGATCGATATTTGGGTCCCGAATCTCGAAATTTAACCTTAAAAAATCTCATCGAAGATTCGGGCCGATTTTTCGTATCTAATCAAAAAATTGGTCGAGATTAAGGTCCTTAATTTAAGGATGATTTTTCATCACGAATCATTAGCCAATTTTTCTTCGCTGTAGGGATTTTCATCCATACTGTGAAGAACAAGTGAAAATAAATATGGTACCCAGTACATAAGGCTTTCGCTATAAATAAGAATCGGGAAAGAGAAAATACATACAGAAATTTTTCATCTCTATTCAAAAATTGGTCAGTATTAAAGATGATTTTTCATCACGAATCATTGGCTGAATTTTCTTCGCAGTAGGGATTGCCATCCATACTGTGAAGAACAAGCGAAAATAAATATGATACCCAATACATAAGGCTTCCGCTATAAATAAGAATCGGGAAAGTGAAAATACATACAGAAATTTACATGGTGCATTAATGGCAGAAATCAATACGGCTGATTACCAAAGGAGTAGTGCAATGAAGAAGTACCAGAGCTTTTCCAAGTCATTAATGGTAGGTTTACCAACAGTTTTGTTCATGGTGGTCTTCAACATGTGAGTTCCAGATTGTTGGAAGGCAACTTTAGGGCAAAATACAAGAAAAATAATGTGGTCATATAAATGTAACTGATATGCTATTTTGGTTCTGCATATTACTATTTAATAATAAGACTTTAGATAAAAATATTTATGGGCTTTTTGCAAAGGAAGCTAGTGTGTGATCTAGCAAAGCCTTTGTCAATTTTTTATTTCTAAATAGAGTAATGATAAAAAAAAATAAAAAATTATCTTTTTTTCAATTATGTGTATTTTTATGTTCATTATTATGTATATTCATCATTTTTCTTCTTAATAGGAAGATAAATACCCTTTTTATTCTCTAAAATTTTAACCAATAACCCAAGAGGTTGTTTCAATGATAGAGGTTTTAGGCTTGAGTGGTTTGCTCACTCTCAAGTTTAAGGTTCGAATTTCATTAGATGTATTTTTTGAGGTCATGCCCCCTGATGTAAAAAAGCCAGCGACTTACCCTAATCTATGCTGTGAATCTTTTGAGGGCATAGAACATAGATCGCGGAGATTAGTCGAGATTCGCGTAAATTGGTATGAACACCCCGGTTACTAAAAAAAAAATAACCAATTACTTGGGTAGTCCAGGTATATTTTAATATTATTTAAAATGTTTATATTGTATTATCTGTTGAGGCCTTAATTTGGGGGCATGATCTTAACCAACTGCTCTTCTAACAAGTAATTAAATTGATTATAAAATTTTATTGGATGAACACAACTTTTTAGAATAATAATATTATGAATATTTAGACATCATCTAATGTAATGACGCAGTTCGAATATCAAATTCCAAAACGATCAGATATTTTTTTTAAATATATATTAAAAAAAAATCAATTTTAAATATTTGTCAACAAATTTACAAACAAATAATTATTGCAAATAGATTATATACAACAAATGATAAGAATAGAAATGAAGAATTTCATTTAAATCCCTAATGTTTTCATAATTATCTATTATGTCTTTGTTTTTAATTACTCATTGTATTCTTGATGTTCTAAAAATAAATTAATAATAATAAGGTAAAAATGCAAAACTCACCCTCTAAATTTCACGTTTTTTCATTTCAGTCCTCTAACTTTCAGTTTTGTCAATTCAGTTTTTTAACTTTCAATTTTTATCAATTCAGTCCTCCGTTACAAATCCGTTACTACTGCCAAAACGACGTCGTTTAACGGAGGACTGGATTGACAAAAATTGAAAGTTAAAGGACTGAATTGACAAAAACTGAAGTTAGAGGACTAAAATGAAAAAACGTGAAAGTTAGAGGACTGAATTGACCAAACTAATTTAATATTGTACTACTACTAATAATAATATAAATTGAAAACAAATTCCAACATTAGACAATTAATTAGTGAGCTAAGTAACAACCTATTCATTTGTTTTAAAAAAAAATCCGTATTCATTCAAGAAATAATGATTTGATGAAGGTCGATCCTGAACAAGCATTATCTTCAATATTTTCGTGAGACATTAGAGATTACTGTTCAATTACATTAAAATTATATTTATAAATTACATTGTCAAATCAAATATTAAAAATTAAAAAATACATCACTTATCTTTGAAATGTAATCTCTAAAATTACATTTTGAAATGTAATTGTTGGAATATAATTTTTTTCTTGTTATCATAAAATTATATTTATTAATTTTCTTAACAGATGTAGCATATTTTCTTTTTCTTTTACTATTTAAGAAAATAAGAAAAAGAAAAAAATTTAATATGGCCTAAATTAAGGTAAAAAATGCAAAACTGACCCTCTAGTTTTCACGTTTTTTCATTTCAGTCCTCTAACTTTCATGTTTTTTCATTTCAGTCCTCTAACTTTCAGTTTTGTCAATTCAGTCCTCTAACTTTCAATTTTTGTCAATTCAATCCTCCGTTAAACGGCGTCGTTTTGGCAGGCTGGCAGCAGTAATGGATTGTAACGGATGACTGAATTGACAAAAATTGAAAGTTAGAGGACTGAATTGACAAAACTGAAAGTTAGAGGACTGAAATGAAAAAACATGAAAGTTAGAGGACTGAAATGAAAAAACATGAAAGTTAGAGGGTGAGTTTTGCATTTTTGCCAAATAATAACAAATAATAAGGACTTGTTGGATAATTATAAAAATACCATGGTTTTAATGGATAATTATAAGAAAATTAAGGACTGAGAAGATATTTTCCCAATAAAAAATGATGACAGTGGATGGCGGCTGTATGGCAAATGGCACTAAATCGTAATCCAATTAGAATCTGTTTGGTGACCAAACGTGGGCCCACCATAGATCCTAGTAGTTTTATTTTTTAATATCCGATAAACCTCACGTCATCCAAATTGGGGTCATTAAATCTCATATAAATACGTGGATAAATCAATACTATCACATATGTTTACAAAAATATTATCCATAACTTAAATTTGAGACTTTAAAAATAAGAATTCAAACTCAAATCGTTGGATTACGCCCTCCATAACATTTCAATGTCCTTTTTTTTCCCAGCCGCCAGTTCACAGTTGATAGTTACTTTAAAGTTCAAAATTATTTATTAAAAAAAAAAAAAAAGAAAGTTCCAAAATATTTTAGGAAATTATTTTTGTGGAAAAATTCACTACAAGACAAAATTATATTTTATTTCTAATTTATTATATACATAATTATATGATGAAAAATGGGCATATTGGAGTTTTTTTTTCTTGCATTATTAACATTATGTAACCACACCCACCTATTCCCCAAGTCCCACTAGAAAACGGATTAAATTATTAGATTGGTGTTAATTAGAGATGATAAGTTAATATCTCTTCGCGTGAGATGAATCCACAAAATCTCTCTCTCAACATTCCTTTTTATATTTAAAAACTAATATCATTACTTCAACCTATATGAGATATTTTATCCAACACTCCTCCAAACGTAAGGCGGTCTTTTGTCTGATCCGTGTTACATTGATAAATAGTGTGGACCCACTAATGATTGAGGTTGACTCTAATATCATGTTGAAACTCATGGGCGTAACTGATAAACGATCAATATATCGTATTTACTGCCCCTATATCTTATATTTTGAGAGTTAATTTGAGATTTATGAGCGTTTTGAGGAATTTATTGTGTTTTTATAGGATGAGATACATATGGAAAGATACGGGTTTGAAAGGTAAACAAATCAATGTGTTTTGAACTAGTGGCCTCCTGATTAGCACATTCTTTAGTTTTTTTTTTTTACCATAATATTTTCATATGATGTCCAAATGAGGTGATTCAAGTTGTATTGGAAATAAGACTCAATTATCTACAACTTTGTAGTTTATATCGTAGACTGAATCAGACTCTATCATGATAAAAAAAAAATGAGCCTAAAAATATGAAGAGTAATCTGTCTCCCATTGACTCGCCAATAAGCTCACATTAGCGTGCCAATGGGACTTGAAATTAGCTTGTTGCGCTATGCCTTCCATTGGTGCACCAATGGGAGCTCATTGGCACGCCAATAGACCCAAAATTCATATTTTGCTGAATTTCTTAAGAATAAAAGCTCTCAGCAACTTTTATATAAGCATAAGTTCGCCCAAATCCTAAAAGATTTTACTTTTGGAGACTCAATAGCAGAAAAAACCCAGAGCAATACAAGAACAAAACCTCAAGTCAGACTAAAGATTGAAGCAGAGGATCTCATAAAAATGAGTTTTTTCTTCCTTTTCTCTTTCAATTTCATTTTTATGAGTTCTTATTTTGTAATAATGATTAATTTACGTTTATTGAAAATCATGAGTAACTAAACATTATTCTAGGATTGTAATGGATTTTAAGCATATATTTTAATTCAATTTGTATCTTTTTATTCTTTTGAGTTTGCTATTATATTATTTATCATTCTCTATGTTTAATGCGGTTTATTGTCTTGGTAAATCATAAGAACTTGGAAAAGAAAATTTGGGTTTAGCCTTAAGAATAATAGTGTGTGATCTCATTTTTTTGAATATATTTTCATGTATAAATATATTAACAGGGCATGCATAGCCAATATTAGAACTTGATCTTAAAGTATTTAGGTTAAGTTAGTTAATATAGACATATAGTTAATTGACTTAATTTGAATATATATATCTGACCATCGAAAGAGACTTATAGATAGTCTAGCGTCATAGGTTAATAATTCGTAACAATAATCATATTGAATGAAAAGTGCATGAACTCATTGTTTACGTGTTTACGTGAAGTTACAACCCTAGGTTTTTCTAACATATAAGGTTTTCGTCAAAAATTGTTATTTGTTCATTTAGGTTTTGAGGATTTAGTTAAGTTTAATCAAACATCTCTCCACCATTTGTTTATTTTTAGTTAAGTGAGTTAGTTTTAATATTAATAGGAGAAATAATAAGTCGATACGAGTACGATATCTGACTTTTGTCACTATATTACCTGAGCGATACGTGCGTTTTCGTGTAGTAGTAAAATCACGATCAATAACTCAATCCAAAAGCTAACTTAAGTGTTGAGGGTTACCTTATACTTATATTTATAGACAAATATTATTTCTTCAACCGATATGAGATATTTTCCTCAACACTACCCTCATGTGCAAGCCCATCTTTTATCTGATCCATATCATGTGGATCGGTAGTGTGTGCTCACTCATGCATGAGATTGACTCTGATTCCATGTTGATATTCGGAATCCAACTCAACCCAAAAGTTAATTTATGAGTTAAATGATATCTTATGCTTATAATTAGAAACCAAGATCACTTATCACCCAATATATTATACTTTCCTCAATACTCCTCTTATATTTAGAGATTCAATATCATTTATCAATCGATGTGTGGAGATGAAACATATAATTTATTATATATATATATTTTGTTGCTTAAACGTTATATGTGCAATTAAGTAACAATAAGAAAGTGAAATACTAGATATATCTCCACTTTAAAAATAATAATTAAAATTTTTCTTTTATATATGAAATAGATAAAAGTAATTTTATGAAATTGAATACTTAAATAAAAAATTATGAAAAAAATCACAATAAACACATGAATCATTTGGTAATTGGATATTTTAAAATCAAAAGGACACCAATAACATTGGGGGCCTATTATGGTACACAAATAATTGCAAAGTGTCCAATCAAATTCACAATTTGCAAATCCGTAGCTAATCTGTCGTATTTT
Organism: Zanthoxylum bungeanum; assembly: GCA_019454045.1. Lineage (NCBI taxonomy): Eukaryota > Viridiplantae > Streptophyta > Magnoliopsida > Sapindales > Rutaceae > Zanthoxylum > Zanthoxylum bungeanum. Next base: position 331,482 of record SKCR01027533.1, read on the forward strand.
TCCCATGATTTTTTGCAACCATTATTAGTTATGATATTTTATTCCGTCGTTAAATTCTGTAGCTAATGTTGTAATCTATTTCAATTCCGTCGCTATTATGTTTCTAATGTTTGAAATGGATTATTCCGTCGCTGATTCATTATTTTCTTATAGTGTTGGGAGCATTTTATTAAAAAGAATAAAATTGATTTTGCTTCATCAACTATATAAATGGATATAATATATATCTCTAGTCTATTTTTAAATGCAATAATATCAATGGACCTCTCTTTTATAAAATGAAAGCAACTAGATGTTGGGTGGGGCCCATAGTATCCGACAAAAACCAACCTCATAGCGAATGAGTTTAATTTATTTAAGGCAAGATTTTCCCAAGTATGCTTATGGTTATGGTTATGTTTATGTTTATATTTTTATATATATCGGAATATAACTCGCGCAATGTACGGTTCGTCTTATCAGAGATAAATATGATATACAACAAATGTAAAAAATAAAATTAACAAAGATCGTATCTTTAATTATAATTATTCAGACAATGCAATTTCTTTAACATTCTCTCAAATTAAATTATGATTTTTAACATATTCCATTTTATAACTTATTATTGATGTAGAATAACAATTATAGATTTAGATAGGTTAGATATACTTATATAGTTAACTAAATATAAATTATGACTCTTTAATTTATATTAATAAATAAGTGAGAGTTAATGAATAATGTGAAAAATTAAACATTGATAATTTATTTGAAATAAATTAACATTTAATTAACATACTTTCAATCATTAATAATTTAAGAAAACGAAGAGTTTGGAAAAGTTTAACAAATAAGAGGTTTGAGATTGAAGAATATGAACAATTATATTATTAATAACTAATTTGAAATGATATTATTTAATTATTATATATTTAATCTTTAATAATCTTGGAAAACAAAAAATTTAGAGGAATAATGTAAAGAGTTATATATTAATAATTCATTTTAAATATTAATAACTTATATGTGCCTATGTGGACAGCCTCAAAGATAAAAGATGCATACGTGGACAATGTAAAAATGAAGCTATTTATCAGCTTTTATATAGTATATAGGTTAGCGTGAGGCCCGTTTTTTACGCGCACCAAGGAAATTATTATTTTCTGATAATAATAACAGATTTGAATATGAATCTTATTATGAATTGGGTTTGTATTTTTTTTTAAAAGTCACATGTTAAGAAAAATCTTATGTACCGTTTTAGAAAAAAAATACTGAATTTATATATATAAAGATACATACATTATACATAGTAAAAAGTCCGAGCCGAGCCCGGCCCGGCCCGGGGTGAAAAAAGCCCGGGCCGAGCTTCAAAATCCGGGCCCGGACCGGCCCGGGCTTAAAATATATAATTAAATATTTTTATCTATAATATATATATATATTTTTATAATAAATTTTTTATATTTATAATTTGTTATAATTAAAAAATTGGGCCCGGGCCAAGCCCCGCCCCAGCCCGAGCCCGACCTGGCCGGGCCGACCCGATAACAGCCCGGCCCGGGCCTAAAGGGCCGGCCCGTTACCATCCCTAACATACACTTATATTGAGTCTGCAAGATCTCTCATTTTATTAAGTTAATGACTTAAATTGTTTTTATGTACATTAAAATATGTGTTTTTTTATTATTTTGTTTGGTATTTAACTTAATAAAATGAATCATCTCTCATTATAAGTTAATATTATTTTTTTTCAAGATGTAAGAAGTCACTAGTACTTAGAAATATATTAATTTTTTCATGTGCCTTGCAATGGTGACACACATGCAAGTTTTTCGACTTTATCAAATTTTTTTAAATCTCCCAATGAAGTGTATGTTTGTAATAATAAGTACATAATTTTCTCAATTCCAATCAATTAGGTGTATTGTGTCCATTCTTTTGATTAATATATTTGGAAATATCCTTATTAATACTATTTTAAATAAATAACACTTTTCAAAATAACCGATGTTGGTTGAGTTCCAAAATTTGCGTCCCAGTGTTTAAAAAAATGATTTTCGTATATATAATATAATTTATATTTTTTATTATTTTACTAATAAAATCTCATTTTAAAAACTCGCATCCCCACAACTTAACACATACATGCTTTTCAACGCCAAGCGTGACATTTAAGGAACCCTCAAGCTGGAGAAAATCTACAATACAATAGAGGTACCACATCATCCGTATAACAATCCAATAATTCATTGTCACACGTGCTAAAATATTAAAAAATAACTAAAAAGATGGATATTTAAATCATACATATCATTTACTAATTTATTGATGATATCACGTTATACATATTTCCGTCACACCAAAAAAATACACATAGAGCAGTCTCCCCTCTCAATTACATTCACATCCATATAAATAAACATAATTATGAAAAAAACTACTAAACTTTTACATATTCAAAATTGCCTTTTTATAATTTCCCAAAAATCTATTATACAGTACACTGTGACTTTTTCTCAGCTTAATAATTTATATATAATGAGACAAAGGAACCAAGAAGGTTCATGTACCAAAAACTCCCCATCAATTTCATAAATGACCATTGAGTCCCCAAGAGTGTAATAAGACACGTGCGTTTCAAGTACTATGCTTCCACTAAAATATCGTCAACGTCAAACTCACCGAAACCTTCTTCCCCGAATGACGTTCCCGACAACATAAAATCCGGCAGATTTAACGGCAAATCGATCCCTAACCCGAAAGCGTCAACGTCACCATAACCGTAACCGTAACCGAAACAGTTATCCAACGGCGTGAACTCATCGTTATAACGGAGGACAGACGTTGGCGACGACAGTGAGCAGATATTATTATTGTTGTTGTTGTTGTTAGGCGAACAAGAGTCAAACGAATCAACAACAGTACCAGCCCGTTGACCGTCAACGACGTCTACCGTTAAAACGGGGTTTGGGAAGTTAGTAACGGCGTTAGCACCTTGGAGCTTGACAGCAGCTTGATCATAAACAGAGGCAGCTTCTTCAGGAGTATCAAAAGTACCAAGCCAGAGTCGTTTCCTCCGATTGGGGTCCCGGATCTCGGCGGCCCATCTTCCCCAAGGTCTCCGACGAACTCCCCTGAACTTTTTCCGGCGGGTGGCGTCATCCGTCAGTGGCGGTGCAACTGCTGCAGGTCTCTTAATCTTATTATCATTATTATGCTTGCTCTGTTTTTTTTGCTGGTGGTGATGATAAAGGCTGATTTGTTTGACATGTCGTTTGATTCTTCGAACGTGGGTAGCTTGTTGTCGTTCGTCGTCGTCGTCGCCGGAAGAATCGGTGGCGTCGGCGTCGGCGAGTACGATTCTGACAAGTCGCTGAGGAGCTGGTGGGAATATCGGCTTTTGGGTAGCGACAACGTGTTCAGTAAACTTGATCATCATCACCATGTCTGGTTTCAGAATCAAGACATGAGATTAAGAAACAGATCAGTTGGGTTTTAAGTTCAGTGGGTTAGTTACAAGAAAGCTTTCATTTTGGCGGGAAAGAGATGAAAATTTCCAGTGAAGGGAACAACCAGCAAGCAATTAAGAAGAAATGGAAACTGAAACAAATTTGTATAAATGGAAGGAGCCTTCCAATTCTCAAAAGTTTTATAAGAAGGAAAAGGAGAAAGTCTTTGATACTGTATTAGTAGTAACGTGTTACTAAATATAATTATTTTTTATTCGAAAATGTTGAAATCTTATCGTCAAATCAGTATATCAGAATTTAAACAGAATAGTTAAAATTTTCGGTTGTCTTCGGATTTTATAAGAAATGTATTTCTTTTACTCGAACCCAAGACGTGACAATCATATCGTAAGCCCTTTGTCATCAGACCACACTCATTATGGGGACAAAATTTTATGACGGGGCAAATGAGTTTTATTGTAAAATTATCTCATTAACAAATCAGATTTTTCATAAATATATTACATATTTTAATAAATATAAATATATTATTTTTACACATATATAAAAATATGATTATATTATTATCATTTATCCGAAAGAGCTAATACTATTTTTGTATAATTTTTTTTGATTGGTCTTGGTCTCGGACCTCTCGGTCTAGGTCTATTTCTCTTCCCGTGGTCGTGGGGTCATAGAAGAACTGAGCAATGAATCTGGCTGCCTTCGTTGACGTGTCAAATGCGTCTTCGAATTTAGAATGAAATTTTGTATTGAATTTTTTTTTTTTTTATCAATTATGATTAATAAAGTTATTTTATATTCTTTCCGTCCCATAAAGATATGATTATTTTAATCTTTACATAGATTAAGAAAATTTAGTTAATATAATTATTATAATAATTTTTAATTATATATTTCCTAACATATCTCTAATTTTTCTTATTATTCAAAGTATAATTAATTAATGATAGTTTATATTTGTTGATAACAAGACACATTAAATATGAGTATATTAGACAACTAAAAAACCAATTATATTCTAAAAATAGAAAGCGGATTATAATTTGGGACCAATGAAAAATGAAAGCAAGTCTATATTTATAGGATGTAGGGAGTAATAACTTAAATATAATTGAATCTTAATTTTTTATTATTATTAAAATACTTGTAATAATAAATTTTATTCTAGGTGCGTGACTTGGTGGTGTAGAGTTCAAGATCTTACCTTGAAGTCCTGAGTTCGAATTCAGATAGTGCGTTTCTTATAAGAATCTGCGACAGTCAGAGGCTCTATCTGCTCCGCTTAAGTGCGGAATGAGTGATTTGACAGCGGAATTTCCAACAATTCAAAAAAGTCGTCCTCTAATTTTATTTTATTTTTAGGGTTGAAGGCTCCCAATCGGTACTCACACTCTAGACTTTGGTTCACGTGCATTGCATGGAATTTAAAGAAACTTCCAAGTTTTGGAAGTTACCAAACAATGCCATCTTGAAACATAAACAAGATCATGTACTTCAGTGATTAGACTTTCTAAATAAACCCTTTTATCATTTTTTTATTATAATTTATAAAATAATAATGATAATGATGATAATAATAATAATAATTATTATTATTATTTAAGGGAAAATTATCATATGTTTTTAAGTTAAGTTAAAGTTTGAAAATATATTAGTTTTTCTTTTTAATTTTCATCACTCCAAATTATGAACAATAGATATTTTACATTCAAAGGCAAAAATTAGTAATAAGGGACATTTTACACCCCCAATAATTATGAAAAAGATATTTTGCACCTAAAAAATTAGTAATTTATATATATATATATATAATATTCATTTTTCATAACTTATAGTGGACATATGAATTTTTTAAATTAAAAAAACCGATTTATTTTCGGATTTTAGATTAACAATGGGTGGACTAATGATAATTTCTCTTATTTAAATCCTATATATAACTTCAAAAGTATTACCTCCAACTGGATAAGTTTAATCGAAAATTGACATCAAATCTGATTTGAGCAATTTATGATTAATATGAAATAATCAGATGTTAATTAGAAATTAATCAGGAAATGTAATATTGACATTTCGTATGGCTGGAAATAAAATAAAATAAAAAATTCTGTCAAGATCTTTCGAAACTACTAAAAATCATTTTTTTTAATAAAAAATGCTAAACAATTTAAGAGTATATGAATAGGAACCGTTTTGATATAAATATATAATACTATCCTTATTTAATAAAATGTAATAAATTAATGATATTGGTGTTAATACCTCGGAATAATTCATTTAAATAAAAGCACATACTCACTATTTTTATCATTTCTAATGAAATCCTTATCATTTTATACCAAATTATCAATCAAAAACCCTAAAAAGTATTGAAAATATATTAAAATTTGAAATCAAGTGATTTTCGGAAAATCAAAAATCGATAATTGACCGATTAATAGATCAAAATCGCTCGAAAATCAACATAAATTTAAATTGGACAAAATTGATCGGATCAAATCGCTCAATAATTATTTCGGCTATATATTAATCGACGCTTAAACTACATTACTCCAAATTTACATAATTAATATACACTTGGTTCCCAAATTTTTTTCTTATAAACTTTTGGACCTCTAACTTTTCATATGTTGAAAAGTTCGGATGAATCCTTTTTAAGAATATTTTTTATTCAACAAAAGTTTCAGCATGAAAAAAGATGAGGAAAAAAAATAATTATTAAAAAAAAAAAACCTAATTTTCAACGTTGAACAACTGTTATAATTAAATAATTTTGGTTTAAAGGTGAAGCAAAGGTAAATGGGCCACTCTTTGCTTGTCAACCAAGCAATAACCTAACTCCTTTAAAAGTCGATCTAATTAATATTAATAAATTAATAGCTAATATTATCATTAATCACCCTATTTCGAGTATGATCATTACTAATAAAGTTATCAAGTTTGAAAATACATCATTTTTAAAGAATATATTTTTAAAGAATACAAGTTCCTCACTTATGACCATCCAACACATCAATAAAATATTGGCTTTTTTGGCAGCTCTGAAACCTTGATCCTCACAATTTGATTTTTGGTGTGGATTTAAACTCATCCAAATGACCTCTTCGTGAAATCATTATACTAATAATTTATCATGTTATCGGATGCTAGCACTATGATTAGACCTGACCACAGTTCGGTTCGATTCGGTTTCAGAATCGAACCGAATCGTCCGGTTCTACAGTTCCAGTTTTTTGGAACCCTAGAACCAGACCGAATCGGAAAAATCGAGTTGGTTCTAGTTTAGTCCTTATTTTTTGGGGAAAAAGGAAAAAAGTTGGTTTGGTTTCGGTTCCGATTCCGAACCGAACCGAACCTTAAGGTTACGGTTTCAAATTAAGTGGAACCGTAACCGAACCGAAATGATTTTCGGTTCAATTCCAATTTTGGAATCGGAACCGGATGAAACCGTAATCATACGGTTCCATCTGGTTCGATTCCGGTTCAGTTTCGATTCTGAATCGAAATCGTGACTGGGTCTAACTACGATGCCAAAAATATTGAATTATTCTTATTTATACACTGAAAAGTACATTACTTGACTGTGTTACCATTTTAAAAATCAAACTGGGTTATGATGCCAAAAATATTGTCACACCCTAAAAAAGGGTAAGTGACTTCACTTGCTGTTTTGAGAGTGTTTTTAAAATCATATTGAAAATATTTTTTTAAAGATTAAAAATATTTGAAATATATTGATAATATGTTTAAAAACGCTAGTTAAGTAACACTCTCAACTAAATCTACGAATAAGAATAAGAATACAAATCATTTGCACAAAATATTACATACAAGACATCATAGGCCACTAGCTAGTAGACCCGGCCAAGGTTCCGGTTCCGAACCGGAACCTAACCGGTTCGGTTAGGGTTTTTACCCTGACCGAACCGGTTGGAACCGGAAGTAAAAAAAAAAAAAATTATTTTCTTGGAACCGTAAGGTTCCACAAGTAAATCTCAATTTTTTAATTAATAATAATGACTTAATGAGGTTTAAAATTGTAATACTAAAACATGAATGTCCACATCCTTTTTATAACCACTCTTGGTTATTGACTTCTTTATATAAGCGATGTGGGACACAATAGCCAAGTAACAAATATCTCACATCGCTTATATAAAGAAAGCAATAGCCAAGAGTTGGCTATAAAAAAGATTATATGTTAAAAGAATTTTATAAAAAAAGGATTCTTTAAAAATGATGTGATAGTATGAAAAAATATTACGATTATAGATTTTTTTTTATTTTTTTAAATTTATTATTAAAAAAAAAAAAAACCGGAAGGGGAACCGTAAACCGAACCAGAACCGACCGGTTCGGTTCCGGTTCGGTTTACGGTTCCAGTTCTGGTTCCACTTAAGTGTGGAACCGGGAACCGGCCGGTTCGGTTCGGTTCCGAACCGGAACCGAACCGGCGGCCAGGTCTACTACCTAGGCTCCCACTTTTGCTAAAATTTTAAGACCCCCAATTTAATTTAATTTTTTAATAATCCATCTCATATATTTAACTAATTTTCATTATTTCGCTTTTATTAACCAAAACCAAAACGCGAGGGAAAAAAAGACGGACATAGAAGCGAAAAAAGAAGCGTGAAACAAAACTCGAACCCAAATCTTTCCGGATATTATTATTAATTAATAACTTTTACCTAATTTCGAGATCCAGAGAAAGGTTAAAAATAAACTGAGCATCCATCACAGAAAGTTCTTGATTGAGATTCATCAATGGATTCACAATAATGAAATAAAATTATTACAACAAATCATGAAATAAGAGGTGGGAAAAATGACCCACCTAATGAGAACAATAATTGAACACTACATCCTTGAGAAAAAAAAAATTGCACAATTCAACAGATTCACACTCTATGAAGACACAAATGAATGTAAGTTTCAATTTCAAATGATGCTTGCGATTGCGAAAACCTTACTGTGCATTTTTGCACGTAAATGTTAGCTCCAACCTTGTTGGAAATCACGGGGTCTGCGGCTTGTTCTCTTCAGAAGATGGCCGGTTTTCTGAGTCAGATTGCCGGATTTCTTCAATCATTCTAATGACTTCTTCCATGTTGGGCCTCATGTCCGGCATCTTTGCCACACAGGCCATGGCAATCTGCAGCATCTGCACCATTTCTTCTTCGATGTTTTGGAATCTCATCAACTCGACGTCAAAAACCTCAGCTGTCCATTCTTCCCGAACGACAGACTGGACCCACCTAGGGAGATCAGCCATATCATCACGCCCTGGTGACTGGAGCGGAGCTTTCCCTGTCAGCATCTCGAGGAGAAGGACGCCAAAACTATACACATCTGATTTATGACTGTGCTTACGAGTTTCAATTACCTCAGGAGCACGATAGCCTGCACTCCGAGATGGTGTGGCAGGGACATTCATAAGAGGGGTCAGGCCAAAATCAGAGATGCAACCATCGAGATCTTGATTGAGGAGGACATTTGAGGCCTTAATATTTCCATGAGTAAATTTCGGACCACCCATAGTATGAACGTGTGCGATGCCCCTTGCCGTCCCAAGTGATATCTTTACTCTGGTCTCCCAGTCTAGTGGAGTTCTTCCAGCTCCCCTGTTTCCTGTCATCAAGTAAAAATTGAGTGCCGGTTGCAAGAGAATATTCAAGCTCTTTTTCTTTACTAGAATAATAGGTAGGCCTAAGGTAGTAAGCAAGTCTCAAGAACAAATGGATGGTTACCTTGTATAGACATCGTTCCTTATAATGATCCGTTAATTAAAAAAGAGATATGACCTTAAGAATATTCAAGCTCTTTTTGTAAACTAGGATATTCCCAAAAGTACAAGTTGAACGGTCATTTTTCTTGTGGATACAAATGAGTAGAAATTCTACACAAATGGACCTACAATCTAATAATCTAATCAATGGTAATCGTTCAGTATTCGTTCTGCACTGAAATTCAGTCCACAAGCCTAGATATATTGTGATTGAGCCTCTACTCATCTCTCATCTGCTTTAACTCAAGGTGGACATGTTTTGTCTCATTGGTGATAATGTTCCTAATGTTCAAATTCTTTTTCTATGTCATCCACATCAACATCGGTCCATAAAATCTATTATGTTTTCTTAGTAATCAAGTCACCTGAACTATAAGGCATGACTAAAACAAAATCAAAGTTTAAATTTACCTCTTCCTTGTTCTAACTATTTCAAATGAGAATAAAAAGAAGAATTTAGAAGTAGAGAAACCATACCATGTAAGAGTGTGGATAAGCTGCCACTAGAAAAATAGTCATAAACCAAGAGTTTTTCATCCTTCGAGTAGTAATAAGCACGGAGTGGCACAACATTTGGGTGCTGCCCGACCCGTCCCACAATCTCCATCTGCTGTTCAAAGTCCCTCTTCCCCACCACCACCTCCTTCAACCTTTTCACCACTACTGTTGTTGACTCCTCCAGGACAGCTTTATATGCCGTGCCATAACTACCCTTGCCTAGCACTTCAGCGGAAGCCCTTAATAAATCTTCAAGATCAAAATTATAAGAACAACCTTCAAAGAAAACCAGTCTGTTTTTCTCAGGTTCTTGCACACCACTTCCAAACTCTTCTTTGGGCTTCTCACTCCTGCCACCACTAGAAGCCTTACCCTTGGATACACCATTTCTCCCATTTTCCTTTTTCTTCAAACAGTAGCATATGATAATTAGAGCTACAAGAAGTAGCACTACAGACCCTCCTACTGCAATGGCAATGATAGCTCCCAATGCGAGTTTCTGTTTCGAGCTTTGCTTTCGAGGAACGAATGGGGGTGGAGAAGTAGGTGATGGGGAAGGTGCAACTGGGAAGCAAGCTTGTAACGGTGGACCACATAAGAGAGAGTTACCTACAAAGGAGGAATTGGGGAACTTCTGAAGAGATGACGGGATAGAACCATTAAGATTGTTGTAACTTAAATTTAGATGCCTGAGCTTAGGGACGTTGAAATTGGGTATCGATCCTGAAAGGTTGTTATTCTGGAGGCTCAATCCAGTGAGTTGTGTAAGGTTTTTTATGCTTTCTGGGATTCTTCCCGTGAAGGAGTTGAACGAGAGATCCATTACCGTAAGTTGAGGGGAAAAGGAGATAGGAATATTGCCAGAGAAGTTATTATGTTGGAGATAGAGGTTGCGCAGAGAAGGAAGGGAGGTTATTTCAGAAGGAAGACTACCACTCAGTACATTAGATCGAAGGCTGAGAATCTGAAGGGCATCTAATTTGCCAAGAGTGTTGTTTGGGATAGGGCCCACAAGTCCAATTCCTGGGAGGCGGAGCGCAAGCACACGGGTACCATCCTGAGTGCAAGTGATACCCACCCAAGATTGGCAGACAGGATTAGTGGAGCTCCAGTTGAGCTTCCGAAAATGGGGTACAGCAGATGAAAAATCAAAAAGGGCTTGTCTATCCGAGTTCAGGTCAGCAAAAGCCAGAGGAAGCAGAGAGACTATGGTGCAGAAGAGAAAAAACAGTGGGGTGGAGTCGAACTTCATGAGGAATTGTTTGACGCGGGATATGTGGAAGTGACGGTTGTAACACAAATGCATTACCCAGAGGCCTGCTGTATTCCTGAATAAACCAAAAGCAAACAGCATTAGACTGATAAAAGAGCAGAGCAAAAGACCACCATCATTTATAAAAATTGCAAATAAGCAATGAGATAATCTTCAGAAAATATGAAAAATACGTCACAACTACTCAAAGTACGATTTATGTCAAATAGTGCTAAAAATTTCAAAATCATAAAAAAAAGGTAATGCCACAAATTTTTTCCCCACCCAATAGAGATAATACTGGAAGGCCGTGCCTAGCGCAATGATCAATTGTTACTTGCTATCCACTTGGTGACGAGTTTGAACTCTAGAAATACCTTCTCTGTTGACATCAGGACCTTCCACAAACTCGGTTGCAACATGAGCCTTGTGCATTAGGTGCGACCAACAGAGATAATAATGCAAATTTAATGAACATTTAAAACTACAAAGGAGAACACTACCTTCCATTTTCTTACACATCTAAGCCTAGTAGCACTCACTCATCAAAATCTTTGAGAGCTCAAAGCTGAACAAGGTCTTAGTATAGGCCCTATACTATAGGGTCAGTTTTCCATTTTCCTTATTTCCAATTTGCATTGCAATTTCAACAATTGAGAGATGACACACTCACACTCACGGAGTGGTTCTTTACTCCCAAATATAAGAGTGTCGAAGTAATAAAATAACCCGGTCTTTTCGAGGTCGATCACAGCGAATAAATTTAGTAAAATAAAATAACAATCAACACTCACATACTGAATATTGAACAAGTAATTAAAAGAAAAGCTCAGTAACAAATACCCAAAAAAAAAAGGGGGAAATGAAGAATGATTTTTTAATGTATCACATTTGAAAATGCACCATGTCAAAAATTTAAAACCCACCCACAAAAGATTTAATCAGATCTGCTGCTCTAACAAGTAACTGAATTTTAATTAAGTAAATAAAAATGGTGGAAATTGAACCTGGAAACATGAGGAAGCAAGACCTCTCATCCAATCACCAGTTGCCACCTCAGCACAAGAAGTTACCGTTGAAGTTGAAGCTGAAAGTTGAGAGAGATTTGTTGTCCTTGTAACAATGGCATTGGTTCCAGCTTTAAATTAGAAGCTGTAACTCGACTCTGACTCAGACTCGACTCGACTCAACTCAACTCTCAACTCAACTCAGCCACTTTTAATTCTTGATGGAAACAAACAGAAACAAGGGACTGGTTTTTTTTTTTCCAGCTTTAAATTTATTTTGGTTATTGTACACTTTTTAATATTTAATTAAAATAATTATTTTATTTACGGTTCAGGCGTTTAATTACAATTCTGCCACCACTTCTTTTTCTATTTAACTATTCACTGACATTACTATCAAATTCAAAAGTTTATCCTGTCCTGTGATCAAGACAACGGTCAACGGTGATGACCGTGACTCTCACTCAACCATCAACTTCAAAAAAAGAAAAATCTTACTTCAATAATAAAGGCCTAAATCGGAATTGAACCGATTTTTTCTGATTCAGTTCGGTTTTACGATTCTAGAAATATTGGAATAGTAACCAAATCAATTCAAAATCGAATACGGTTGTTGTTTCCTGGAATTGTTGGTCAGGTCTTAGGATTAGGGATGACAAATGATTAAATATGATATGAGGATTTATATTTGAACAAGGATGTCAATATCTGTACTCAAATCGTCCAACTAACAGATATAAAAAATTATCTCATTACTTCTCCTATAACATATCAATTTCATGTGGACTACATCCCCACGTTGATTTTTACCTTCCTCCATTGGGATTTCTAGCATTACTTTATAGATTTTGCAAGTTCGGGAATTTTTATTTTTATTTTTGAAAAATGTTGCCAAATAAAAATAACATTATTGTCCCAAGGGATATGATTTGATAGTATAAGGTTTATGATTTGATTCGTCAAGTTTTAGGTTCGAATTCAGAGGGTGTACTTCTTGTAAGAGTTTAAGACAATCTGAAATTTTAACTACTCCGTTTAAGTTTGGGTCAAATAATTTGGTGACGAAATTTGTTTACTATTTAAAAAATTACATTACTATTTGCTTTTTGGACACTCACTCAGTCTTCTTATCTGTCTCCATTGCGAAAATCGCTTTAACGATGTTTGAGAAAGAGAAGTGAAATAATTATGAAACATTAATGGAATTATTTTGTTTTGAAAGAAAAATTTAGAATAACCTCCTTCAATATGACAAATTTCCCCATCTCATTCAAGATGAGATTTAGAATATATTTTTATGTTTTGATTTTGAAAACTGGATAAGATGACAAAAAAATAAGTATAAAATTTTAACGAAATGAAACGAAATTTTAACGAGATATGATCGAAATGATTGTCAATCCCGATCTCATACTGTTCTATTTTTATTCATACTTTAAATATTTTTTCTAATAAAATTGTGAGAAATGAGAAAGTCAACTAAATTTATAAATGGCCAAACTTTGGGCTGTTTCAACAAACTTCCCCTAAATTTAATATTCTAACAGTTGCAATTATTTTATGGAGAAAATACAATATGAAATGATTGATGTTGAATTCATGGTGACCTGTGGAATCCAGTCTATGGAAGTATGAATTTAATGAATATATATATGAACAACTTTAGTAACATATAATAAATTTAGGGAAAATTTAAATAGTGTTCTAAAAACACTCATTAACGATCTATTTTTGGAAAAAATTTTATGGGAAAAATGAAAAAACAATTAATATTTTGATAATTTTTTATATTTCCAAATAAAAATAATGTGAAAATTTTCCTAAAATTAATCCTTAATGAGGCACTCGTTAGCATAACCCTAAAATTTAATAAGTGGTCCTTTAAGTAACTATCAATGAACTGTTTTTAATTCTAAGCTGAGGGAAATTATTCAATTTATTAAGATAGTTTAGTTGGGTGAGAGTGCCTTTCCTTTAAATTGAAGGTATTGAAATCATTTACACAATATATTAAATTAAAAAGAAATTTATGCTTTGAAAAAACAGAAAGCGGGATAAGGCGTTTTGATAGTTCATCCAGCTCAAGCACCTTTTTGACCCGTTAAAAGGTGAGTTGACTTGTTAAACATGTAAAATTTTATCTAATATAAAGAATTGTAACTTAATATATATATAAGGCCTATAGCCACTCAAGTTAAAGAGCATAGCTAGAAAAATAGTACTTAATGATTAATCACAATTGAGGAGTTGGAGACTTAGATTAAATTAAATAAAGGAGTCGCTTGTGATTAGGGATGATAATAGACCAGGTATAATATAGAGATACCAATATCTGTATCCGTCTCGTTTAATCAACGGATATGAAAATTATCTTCTTACCCGGCCTTAACATATCGAGCCACCATTCACACGAAGATTTTATCTCTATTTGAACAAAGATGTCAATATTTATACCTAATTCATCCAACCAATGAGTACTAAAAATTATCACTTATATGCCCTAACGTACCAAGCCCTAGGGGTGGTCACTGGTCCGGTTTGGTTCCGAACCGAACGATTTCGGTTCGGTTTCGATTCCATTTCGATTTTTTTTTTTAATTTTAATAATGATTTTTTTAAAAAAAAATTAAAACGGTTTCACCGTAGAACCGCTGAAACCGAACGGTTCCGGTTCGAATCGTTGGAACCGTCCGATTCCAGCGATTCTTTTCAGTTCAGTCAGAGATGAACCATAACCGAACCGAAAATTTCCGATTCCAGTTCGATTCCGATTTCGAACCGAAATCATGACCACCTCTGCCAAGCCTCGTATGCCCCATCCCCACACGAATTTTTGTCATTCTTACTTGTGATATATGATAATGTTGATCCAACCACTCCCACCAAATTTAATTAATTTAGATGCTCTTCTTGTACCCCACGCAACAGTGGATTCTTCGACTAATGTTCCATTATCATGTGTACTGTAAGGCTTGAATATGTCGTATATTTCACAAACAGTGTAAAAAATTATTGTCCAAGAGATACCCAATGATAATCGAACAAATTGAAAACTAGCACTGCAAGCATTAATTCAAATTTTCTGATATAACAACAGTAAGTTTGCATATAATGCTCAACGAAAGTCTATAAATGAAAGCCATATCTCAAAAGTTGTGGCGATTCCGTGATCAATGGCAACGACGTTTTACAGTGACCGAAAACAACAGAATAGTCGTAAATTCTTCTAGAACACTCCTCTCATTTGTAAAATTCGAAGTCAGTGTCAGGCTTCTTCACATTGGTTCGATAACCCTTCTCAAAGTCCTTTGGGAGTATGACATACCTGTTCTTGCGTACAGCGTGCATTCCTGCTTCTTGACAGATAGCTGCAATCTGTAGTCGAAGAAGAACATTAAAACTACACAACAATCCCAAAAATAAGCAAAAGAAACTTTGATGACGTGAACAAATATTAAAAACTTAAATTAGCCAAGCATCCTAGATTCTACACGGTCCGTACAACACAGTAAAAATCACATTCCCCTGGTCTATCTCCCACACTAGACCCTAGAAGCATAAAAATAAACTGGCCGGCCAATTCCAAGCATAGATCAATGTGTTTCATGAAGTACAGTAATTTTCCTTGGCAACACCACATCTGCTGTAAAATGTTTTTTTTTTTTTTTTTTTTTGGTTTTTAATACCATAGCTCTTTAAAAAATTTCTCGTGCTAATCTCTGCAATGCCAAACGAGTACATGGTACATGGTAAAAGGAGGTCAATGATCCTGATTCCCAGACTAATTGCTTCTTAGAGGAAAACTACTCAATCCCATGAGAGGATGAGTAGAATGACATGGAGAACTTTCCCTGTTTACTGAACTAAAACATAACAAAAGCGTTCGTGTGGTCAGCAATTTCCTTCAAATTACTGAAAAGAGATCAATTGAAGACATTGTTTCACTAGCATTCAATACCTTATGTTTCTTTCAAACTTGTATTCTATTCTAGATTATTTTACTTTCAAGTGGTTGTAAACACCTTTTACTAAGGGTTTCACCCATTAGGTTCGAAATAGTTCATTTACGTGATGAGAGAAATGGCAGAAAAAAAGAACATGCAAACTGTTACAAAAATTCTGTTGCTATAGGACACAAAACAGCGGCTATCGTAACCAGTGCCCTTGAAAAAAATCAGCACAGGGAAATACATGATCAACTGACCTCAGCAGCACTAATTTTATCTGGACGGGAAACATAATCCTCCAAGTCTACCTCATCACCTAAGTTCATCTTTGCAGTGCAAACCTGGCAAAAGCAGGTAAAAGAGCATAGAATGGATTAGACATTCGAGAGCCATTCATCACCCCCCAAAAAAAAGATATTACACATGGGAATGCACTCACAACATACCTGAAAAACAAGCCTCTTTTGTCGTCTATCAGGCAAAGGGAATTCAATTTTTCGGTCAAGCCTCCCAGGACGCAGAAGTGCAGGGTCCAATGTATCTGCACGGTTTGTTGCCATGATGACCTTAACGTTTACTGTCTGATCAAATCCATCCATCTAGAATAGCATTTAATCAAAACAACACAGTTAAAAAGATAAACCAGTTCCATAGCATTTTGTGATCACTTTTCTGTAAGCCTGAAATCATAATCTCTATAGAAATAAATCCTCCAAAATATCAACAACACTAGTTCATTGAATTCGCAGAGTTATTAAGTCATACCTGATTGAGGAGTTCCATCAGTATTCGCTGAACTTCTCTATCCGCTCCAGTTTGAGCGTCAAACCTAGCAGTAGCGATAGCATCTACCTCATCGATAAATATAATAGCAGGGGCATTCTCTTTAGCAAGACGAAAAACATCACGAACCATTCTAGGACCCTAAACCCAAAAATATTAGGCAATTCGTGTCAAATAAAACAGAGATAAAACAATTGAAGACATTACCAAATCATATACTAACATTTTACATATTAACTAAAAACATAATTCCAATTCGTTCAACAAAATAAAATTAGAACTTAACATTCTCAAAACCCACAGCCCAATTTGCTATATATGCAAATATATATATATATGAATGGCAGGGAGAATGAAAAGATAAATACATGCAAACACGAGACCAAATCACGCAAGATGGTTTTGGGATTACGTGTTCACTAAATCATCAATGTGCTACATCAAGATTATCAGCTATCACTCCCAATTAAAATAAAAATGCAAAACCTATTAGGTAACCATTCCGAATCAACTTCCCCAGAGAAAAATACTACTTTCTATGATTCCATCACCAACACCAGTTTTGCAGTTATCCACCCATGGCAAGTGCACAGAAAATTATAAAAAAATTATCTCTGACACAGAGATATATCTAAAAAAATATAATATCCACAGCAGTTTTATAGTTATCTAGCAATGGCATGTGCACACAAATTATAACGTGAAACTAGAATACTGGTTCATATTTCAAATCATACCTCACCCAGATACTTCTGAACAAATTCAGAACCAACAACTCTAATGAATGCTGCAGTTGTATGGTTAGCAACAGCCTTTGCAAGCATAGTTTTACCAGTTCCAGGGGGTCCATAAAGTAAAACACCGCGAGGTGGATCTATACCAATTTGCTTGTATAGCTCATGGTGAGTGAGCGGTAACTCCACAGCCTCACGAATTTCCTGCTTTTGGATATCACATCCTCCAATATCCTAACACAACAAAATTCAGTCCAAACATCATCTACAATAATTGAATATGCTAAAACACCAGAAAAGCACCAAAAGCCCATTTTTTCCCCCAAGTTAATCTAATCCCAATTTTTTCTTCCAATTATATGAAAACTAAGCAAGCCTTCCGAGCCCAATACACATAGAAAAACAATTAAAACCAATTATTATACATAAAACTGTACCAGAAACGAGTAATTACCCTGGAAAACTCAATCCAAAATCATTCTAGCTGTTTCTTCAGTTACTTCGAAACTTACTAAAATCAGTAAATCACAGAATTAGCCCAAACCCTAACCCTACAACAATCAATTGTCATTTCAATTTTCGTCCAAACATGCAAAGTGGTTGCCCTAATTTTTGGTTAAGTAATTTGAAAACTAAATAAACATACAAAATTAGCCCTAACCCTAGCCCAAACCCTAGCAGAAGAAGCAAGTAAAAAAAAGAATAAAAATAAAACAAAAACAAATATAAAAATAACTAACATTATAGGTAACGTCGGGCTTCTCGGACTGGCTGAGCAGAGAGATACTTGAATCAGCTTCCGGCGGAAGAACGTCAACAAGGGCGTTGGAATGACGGTGAAGAGCAACGGAAGCAGACGGTTTCAACAATTCTCGATTAATAGTGCTGAGAATCCTGACGTAGTAATTGGAGCCGGTGGTGGAGCCCACGATCCCGTTGTTCTGATCAACCATCTCCATGAACTGACCGATCACTAGCGGCACCGACTGGATCCGCTTCACCTCCTCCTGCGCGCGTAGCAGTTCACGCTTCAGGTTCTTTTGCTCGTCTTTGACGTATTCTTCTTGGATATCGATGAACTCGAGCTGGCGTTGCAGGGATTTCAGTCGGCTGTAGAGGTCGTCTTCGTCCGTCCCCGTCCATTGCTCCGTCGGATCGGATCTTGTCGACGGCGGTGGCTCCGATGTTGGCTTCGGGTCGAAAACCATCGCTGCTGCGGGCGCCATTGTTGAAGGTCGATGTTGAGAGATTTGGAGTGAGCAGCAAGAAATTCGATTTTAATTTTAAGTGCTTGCATATACGATGTCGTTTAATAAATAGTCGGATTGAATGAAAAAGAGCATTGGTGTTTGGGGCTGGGCGTATTAACTTACGGATCCCTGAATATATATGATTTTATACATTCATCGTAAATTGTTTCTATTTCTAACAAATAGGTTCCTAGGGATGACAAAATTTCTCGTGGGGATGGAGGATCGCGAGTGCCTGGTATGATAGGGGTAGTTAATAATATAATTTTTTATATCCGTTAAATAACGGGTCGAATACGATTATTGACGTACTCATTCAAATATAGGTAAAATTCCCGAGCGAACGAGGACCCGCATGAGGCACGATACGTTGGGGATACGAGGAAAATTTTCTATATTCGTTAGTTTGATGGGTCGGATACGAATATTTTCATACACATTCAATTAGAGGGGAAAACTTCATATAAACGAGGACCTGCATATGGGTCGATAGTTTAAGGGCGAATAAGGGGATAATTTTATATACTCGTTGGTTGGACGAGTCAAGTAGAGATATTAGCATGCCTATTCAATTAGAGGTGAAATCCTCATAAAAACACAGACCTACACAGGTGGCCCTGTAGGTTAGGGCCGACGGATAAGGAGACAATTTTTATACATGTTGATTGAATGAATGGGTATGAGTTTTAGCATCCTCATGCCCTGTTCATTATCATTCCTACTAAATAACTCTTAATGTCATTTTGGCATGACTTTTAGCATAGATAAAATAGTTTTTAAAAAAAAAAAAAAAAAAAAACTCTTTTCAAAAATGCTGGTGGTGTTTGATTGAATTTAAAGTAGAGTTTTTGAGTATTAAAAAATTCATTTGACTTCTGCCAGTAAAAACTCAAAATTTAAGTTTTTTGGAGCAAAAATTAAGCTTTTTTAAATAGTTAAATTATCGATAATATCATTATTATATTTCACAATATTATTTGATTTCTTTTCTAACTTAATTTTTAAAAACGTATCTATTAAAATAATTTTATATTTTTTAATAAAAACACTCAATGACAACCACCGCTACTTGTATTATTATTCTTACTTGATGTACTATCACTACACGTATTATTATCGTACTTGCATATATTTTTGTCTCTCTTTATGTGGTGTTGTCACTTGACATTACATATGATGGGGACAATATTATGTTTAATTTTTTTTTAAATCTTTCATTCAATTTATTAGAGTTTTTTTTTTTTTTTTTTTACTTATTATAATCTACATATATTACAATATGTTGTCTGTTGAGACTCTAAATACATACATATTATAACACTGCCGATAAATCTACCGAGACGCAGCTCGACGCAGTTCGTAATTCTTTATTTTTTATCTATCGAGACACAGCTCGAAAATCTACTCTTATACAATAAAAAATCTTAATTCAGGCCCTCCTTATTATATAGATGAAGATTTGCATCCCAATTATTTTTGTGGGGACTCTCACCTGACGATAAACATGAGTTGCGAATGAGCTACACGTCCATTGGTAATTTTTTAGATTTAATAATGGAAAATGATTAATTGATCCAAGCTATTGCTCTTCACAAATACCAACATAAACAGTGGAGAGAATAAATGAAAATTTAATTTAAAATCTGAAAAGGGTTTCGTTTGGATATACGAAAGGGATTAATTGATTAAAGTTGTTATGAGACTTGATTCAATAAAGAGTGGTTATGCCTATGCATGGAAGGGCAATAATATGCTAATCATCAACACTTGTCATTGGTGGTCACAAACCTAAAGAAGCCAACCGTAAGTTTATTCTTATCCTGCATCATAATTTTACAATAATTATATTGTATCATAAAATCTTATAAATTATATTACATATTTAATTATTGTATGGGTCAAATTTGGGCCCAGGGGTAAAATTGACATTTCATTACCATACCAACCACAAAGCCTAAATCAATTAAGTCCCAGCTGATATTGAACCCATAGATCCCACGAGCCCAAGCCCATTAATGACTTGACCAAAATACCTCATCAGTTACCGGATCAGAAAACGTCCCAACTCTTAATTCCACCAAACTGTTTCATGGCATCCAACGGGCAAAAGAAATGAATGAGCCTACTTCAAAGAGCTTATAAAAGAAAATGGTCTCGACTGAGGAGGAAAAGAGAGGGAGAGATTTCTTAGCATTTCACCCATGAAACACCAACCCACCGCCCTCACGGCAAACAGAAAGAGATTAAGGTAATATCAAGTCTTGCTTCTCCTTATTTTCTACTCATCATCGTCACTGACTTGGGCGTCGGACAGCCTACAGCTTTCACCACACCGGTGGACAGTACTCCCCGCTCATTATACCTTCATTTTGTAGGTTCGCTAGTGACCCCTAAAATTCAAATTCTCGATTGTGGACTTCAGGCGAAAACCAGCTTCCACAATTATATAAAACCACAAGGGGTTGCCTCAGTGGTAAAACTTATGGACTTGAATGAGTTAAATATTCGAATCACACTAGATGCATTTCCTTGGGACCATGCCCATAGTGTAAAAAGTCAGCGACTTACCCTAATATATGTTAGGAAACTTCTAAGGGTACAAAGTACAGGTTCCGAGGATTAGTCGATGTGAGCGTAAGTTGATCCGGACACCCGGTTATCAAAAAAAGATTTAATTATGTAAGAGAATGAAAGAAAATTATATATATATATATATATATAAACAATGACACAGACACATATGAATTACACATATCAAATCACATATGCATTAAAGCAACGTTGTTTTAATAGCATGTGTGGCTGGATCTATGTAATCAATATGTGTCAGTATCATTTTCTTGACAGATCCAACTATTGAGCCAAACAACGTTGTTTTAATACATATGTGATTGAATTTGTGTGATACCCTATCTCTAAATTCGCTCATTTATTGCTTTAATCGTGTAACCATCAAAATTAAGATGAAGCACAACAATTATAAACAGACTCAGTGTTATATAATCATGTGACCATTTATGGGGTTATGTGAATTCCGAAATCATATTCCCCAAATATATATATATATATATATATATATATTATATATATATATATATAATATATATATATATATATATATATTAAAAAAGCATTTTAATTTTGTCAACTAGATTTTATTCATATTAGACATATTATTAAAAATCTTCCACTTTTGTTTACCAAGGATTCTAAAAACATGAGAGTAGGCCTTACAAATACACATCTATTGAAATCTTTCTATTTACATGTAAATTAATAATTCACTCATAGTTTATTCCATTTAAAAAAATACCACAGTAACGTGCGGTAAGGTTGACACGTTAGCATCTTCAATCTCTGGATTGCGCGTGCAACACGTGACGCGAGTGATGGCGAGTAGAGACTCTATGCTTGGAGCGTGCGGAAAATATCATTGTGCTCGTCTCAGCGTGACAAGCTGATGATATGCTCAAAATTAATTTTTGAAAACTTTCCCGAAACCCATATCTTTTGAACCGAATTTCGTTCTTCACCTTCAAGATCCCTAACATATAACCAAAGCTACTGATACCACTTGTTGTGATTATCCGATCAAATAAATAATATCTATTACTACTTGAATAAAATTTACAAATATTACAAAACTTGTACAAAAAACCTCACACACTAACTACACTCTCTTACTTTGAGCTTAAACTCTAAGCTCTATTACTTGAAGATTCTTGTTGGGGATGGTTAGAGCTCTTAAATGCGCTCTCAATTTATAGCCAAAGATATAACTCAAATGTCAACAAATAAATAATTTTTACCTAAAGTTATTTGTAATTTTGAACTAATTTTTAAACTCCACCTAAAATAATTTTGGAAGATTCTTGAAGATGGATTCATATATATCATATGCATGCTTTCCAGTTGGATTCAACAGAAAAATGGGGAAGGAATTGAAACGAGCCACTAAAATCATGTTCAAGAAAAAAACAAAAGGGCTTTAAAAATACATTTTAATTTTGTCAACTAGATTTTATTAGAGTCATATTAGACATGTTATCAAAATTTTCCACTTTTGTTTACCAAGGATTCTAAAAACATGAGTAGGACTCACAAATTCTATTTACATACAAATTAATAATTCACTCATATAGTTTATTCCTTTTTAAAAAAACAAGGGTCGAATTACTAATTATCATTATTGCTATTATTTTAAATTTTAAATTCAAGACGGGTCTCTAAATTAGGATTTTACCTTAACCCGACTCGTAAAATGAACACCCCTACATATATATAACTGCAGGGGAGAAAATGTATTGAAGAAGCAATTAATTAATTTAACAAATTAAGTTGAGTTTTGATTTACTTTTTCATACAATACAACAATTTTAACATATTATTACACAAATCCATACCCCAAAACCAAACAAATTAAAATAATAATAAGCACAAAACAATTAATTCCAAGTAGATCATCCTCCATTAATTCTTCCATTAATCCAATCACAGCCGTCAATCAAGAAATGGAGAACCTTCTTCTTCTAGGCTTAGTAATATCATGATCATCAATATTAGAAGTATCCTTAGCCCCATTCTTGAATGGATTCAACTTCCCTAATTTCTTTGACATTGATGCCAAGAACGTGTGCTTCCTTGTAACCCCATTATTATTATTATACTACTCGTCCCGTGATTCTGATTCTGATTATTTTTCTGCATGCCAGTAATGAAAAGCTTCATCTTCATCAGCTCTGAACGGAGGGCTTCGTTTTCTTTGATGAGTGACGAGTCAGCCTGCAACTGGCTTCTCGTCGTCGTGGCGGCGTCGTCCGGGGTTCGATCGTCGGCGCCGCTTCTTAGCTTCAGCTGGTCGTAATACAATGCGTGTAGTACTATTTGAACTGGTAACCGTTTGTTCTGTGAAGCGTGGACTCGAGCTTCGTATGAGAGTTTCAATGGGTCCATTGAGCTGCAGATTTTCTCTCGCTCTATTTCATCAAGATTTGGATGAGCCTGCATTTATCATAAGCCAATGATAATCAATAATTAAAGATCTTAATTTTTTTTTTATATCACACTCTCACTCACAATAATCTCAACTCTCTCTGTAACTACAGTGAACTATCATTATTCTGTATTTTTAATTTGTATGTCATGTTAATCATTGCAATCCTTCGGTGAAGCCACCGAAAGGTGAATAGAAAATATATAAATTAAATATGTGAAAATATAAAAAAAAAAATTAAAATTCACTATTTGCACAATAAATTTCATACCTATAAATAGAGGTTTCATTTCATTATTTTATTTTTTTATTCTCAATCAAATCATCTGTATTCTAAGCGAGAAATTATTGTTTATTCTTAAGAGTTTGTGAGAGGGTTGTAGTTCTCATATTCTAAGAGAGTGTGAGATTGTCCACTACTTGTGTTTAGAGAGAGGCTGTAAAATTCTTTACACTATAGTGAAATACTTCTATATTTGCCCGTGAATGTTTTCCTCACATTGAGGGTTTTACTACGTTAAATCTGTCTCATTATTTTATTTTATTATTAAGATTTATGGTAGGCTAAGCCTCCTAATTATTATTGTATTATTATTAATTA
Source organism: Zanthoxylum bungeanum (assembly GCA_019454045.1). Classification (NCBI taxonomy): domain Eukaryota; kingdom Viridiplantae; phylum Streptophyta; class Magnoliopsida; order Sapindales; family Rutaceae; genus Zanthoxylum; species Zanthoxylum bungeanum. Next base: position 355,790 of record SKCR01027533.1, read on the forward strand.
TTCTCAATTTCATTTTATTTGTGTGCCGGCTTCAGTCCACAATCCTCTAACATGTCAAGTCATCATTTTCCTCATGTCATGGGTGACACACGTGTTACAATATATTGATCCTGACTATAAGTTCGGTTCAGTTCCGAACCGACCGGTTCTCGATTCCATTGGAACTGAACCAGATAATAGTGAATTTGTTACCACTATTATGGGAACTATTCATGCCCAAGAGTTATTAAAATGATTATATAATTTTTTTATTAAAAAAATTTAATTGACACTCTCAAACTGCCAAAATCTATTTGTTAAAAGTGAATTTAAAAAGCCCTATTATCATAAAATGCTTAATTAATTACCTTGAGATAGATATCAATGGCGCGGTAGAGACTGTCATCAACCTTGCGAGATCCTTTAGGGACAAGATTGGCAATTCCATTGAATTTTGAGATACTGAGCTCCCCATAATTTGCAATCTCACCAAGATAAGCATCAACTGTTCTTGCAACTCTGTTCATGGCGGGGGAAAATGTACTGCAAGCTTCTCTAAAATCACCAACGCCATTAAAAACAGCCATGCTTTTCTCTCTCTCAACGAACCCATTAATGATCTTCCTCACACTTTCAAGATCAAACAGCCTCTCCCCATCGTAAGTGAAAGAGATGACCAACAGATCATCTACTGTAACGTGCTCTATTATGGCCGAGATTCTTTTTTCAAGCTCGTTTTTGCAGGAACCTGAACAAATAAAAGTTAGATTTTCACATAAACTCATAGATAATTTTCATTAATATTTTAAAAATTGGACCGATGATTGAATATCTAACATTAGTTTAACCGATTGAACCAACATAACTGGATAATAACATAAATAATTTTAATTAATTAAAAATTATCAGTTGAATTGACCGTACTCGTATGAATGCGACTTGACCACTGACCTGAAGCTTGGAGGAAAATGGCGGATCGGAGGAGGCAACAGAGGAAGTTGATTGGGAAAGCTGCATTTTCAGAGGGCATTAGAGAGACGATTGATTCAAGAAGCTTCCTTTGTTGTTGGGTTTGAGAATTTGTGGAATGTTCTGAAACAACAGAAGATTTTGTTCCGCCGGAATGGTCTCTGACAAGGTCTCTGAGTGATCTCTCTGTGTATGTTATCAAAGCGCTTGCTAGGGTTAGGGCTTTGGCTCCACGTTCTTTCATGGAAGCTATGATTCTGCCGAAGAATTCAATATCTAATATCGTAAGCTCCTCTGTCCACCAGTTTGGTGGCGTGCGACATGGGAAGTTCGCCTCAGAATAAGCCTAAATGAAATTAAGTAAGTCGTGTTAAAATTAATCATCCAATAAGAGTTGGCAATTGATCGGTATGAGACGAGATTTTTCAATTCAGGTCAAGTCATGTTAATAAAATCAAGATAAAAAATTATTTCGATCATGTTTTGTGATTTTTCGGTATAAACAAATCTTCTCGTCTCATCCCTCGAAAAATTTTCGGTATAAAAATTTTGATCTTTTGTTTGTCTGGTCCAAAATTATAGTCCTAAATCTACATAAATTTTAATTTTAAAAACTCGAATAATACCTTATAAAATTCAACATAACTCATAATCATCTCTACTCTACTAGCTAGAGGTGAATTCATGTTTAGGTACAGTCGAGGACGTGCCCGATTGGGTTTTGGAAAATTTTAAAATATGATTTTATAATTTCTTTTAATTTGATAAAAATATCATAACTAATTCTTATAATTATGCTAAAGATCCAATTAATTTTTAAAAATTTCAACTTATCCCTTATATAAAAGTACAACTAATTTAAAATTTATTTAATAATATCAATTTATTTACTTATTTAAAATTTATTTAGTTATTTTGATTTCATAAAAATTGATTACCTTAGCAGCGGCAACATCAATGCATCGTTGAACAATTAGGAGGTGTTGAGCGAGGGGAAGAAGAGCTTCGCAAGATTTAAGGACAACAATGGCGCCGGAGAGACTCGACAGAGCGACCTGAGAGAGGAAATCTTCGGTGCGACTGGCGAGGTTGCCGTCGCAATACTTGTCTGTCATTTGAAGATACTCAGCCGCACATCGCAAAGCTGCAACGTTATGGACAGTGATCTCGAAGTTGATTCCATAACAGAACTTTGCAGCTTTCTCGAAGATCTCAGGGCCTCCAGGAATTTCTGACAGATTTATTTTTGTTAAATCTGCTTCCTTTGATTCCATTATCTGTTTTCTTATGTAATTGCTCTTTGCTACGAGCATGAACTGATCCATTAAATACGTGTGTGAGTATTTATACAGTTTAATCGGAAATCGATAATAAAATATTATCATAAAGATAATATTCAAAATATTCAAAATTCATCTCTCTAAATATTTTAAAAATTATTAAAAAAATATATTTATTTATGATGATAAACTGTCAGACAGTAGGAGATCAAATACCAATTTTTAAAATGATGTCCTTACTAATAAAAAATAAATAATATAAAAACCATATTATATAATAAAAGATCAAAATTTCATTAGATTTGACTCTATTTTTGAGAAAAAAATTTAAGATTCAGTGATATCTATATCGATTCTCTTTAAGATCCTCTGCCCTATCATGGTTTATTTACAAAATAAGACCGATCCAACAGTGATCAGCGATAAATAATAATAATAATAATAATAATATATACCTTATGAAGAGGGAAATTGGCTTCACCAACTTCAACCACAACATCACTTGGAATTTCCTGAGAAAAAACCCTGCAAAGAAAACGAAAACAGCAGACAATTTAAAACTTTATAATATATATAAAATATATATATATATATATATATATATATATATATATATATATATACATATATATACATACACTCAATATATATATATGTATGTATAGATTTGCATGAAGAGTAATTTAAGGTTACATATAAAGTTGTAATTACCATTGGCCAGTCCTTTCCATTGCAGTAGAGAGCCTGTTATTTAGAGCTGTAGCCATGGCTGCTGCTTGCTATAGCTTAGTTTTTTGAGAAGCAAGAGAGATCTTTGGATAAGATTGTGATCTCCTTTTGGGTTATATAAAATATATATAGAGAGAGAATTTTTATTTACTGGATATGGGGATGATGGATGTTATTGATGTTGCCCTTTTAATCTTTTTCTTTATCTGATTATTAGAACTTAATAATGATTTTTTCTTTTAATTTTATTTTCCATTGGTGTGTTTGGACTATTCTACCCCCAGTTTCAGTTCCAGACAAAAAGAGAACTGAGTTGTAAGTTCACTATCATTCATTGCTATGTCAAAGCTCAAATTCTTATTAGCTATAAACTAAGAACCTTGTGATTCCCTTGTATAAATTTGCTATGATCTTCTTTAATCATGATACTTTTGTCTTTAAATTTATTCTCACTTTGTTAGATGATTTTGATTAATATAGAAATTACTATTTTTTATGACTAAATCAATTAGTTAACGTAATACTTTATCAATAAAAGGGATACGTTTTTGGCTTCAATATGTCTCACACAGATTTATTATATGAGAAAACCTCATTATGTTGGGGTGACACTCGAACCGAAACACTTTTTTATTTTTTGAAATCATTGGAAACTCCAACGCCAAATTACTCATTTTGGGCTTAAGCGGAGCAGATAAAATCTGTGTCTGTCCCAAGTTCTTACAAGAAACGCACTCTTTGGATTCAAACTCAAGACCTCAATATGTGATCATGAATCCTACACCATCAAGCCACGGGACGTCGAACCCAAACACACATATTCTATATATTTGTTTTGGCCTCACTTATGATACCATTAAAATATGGTTAATTTAATGATATTAATATGAATTTCATGAGCCTAAATTCGAGACGAGAATGCTTCCTTAATGATAAATCCTTATAGGGAGTGATACCCAAACCCACCTAATACTTTTTTTTTTTTTGGATAATCGAGGTGTCCGGGTCAGCTTACGCGCACCTTGACTAATCTCCGGAACCTGTGCTATGTGCCCTCAGAAATTTCTCAACACAGATCAGGGTAAGTCGCTGACTTTTCACACCAGAAGCATGGTCTCAAGAAAATGCATCTAGTGAGATTCGAACTCTAAACCTGAGAGAGAACAAACCACTCAAGTTCAAAATCTTTAACACTGAGGCAACCCCTTGGGGTTAACTCACCTAATACTTGAAGCAAATAAATACATCGAAATATGAGTTTCCTCAACCTTAAAAACTTGAAATTATATTTCGATTAAAAATGAATAAACTTGAAATTTATTATTATTGTAAAATAAATTTTTTTTTTTTTTAAAATCGAATGAAGGATAAAGTAGGCAATTGCAAATTGCAATTCAGAAAATCAATGATGAGGATGAACATAGAGTCTTTTTCGACGAATGAATTGAATGAATGTTAGTTTTTTTTTTTTTTGCCTTTTTGAAGGACCCAAGTGAAGTCTCTACCACAAGAACAAACGAGTGGCCATTAACAGGTCCAGCTTACATTTTCATTAAAATTTAGGCTGCTGTGTCGCCACGTCATCCAGCCGCCTCATTTTACGCGCCAGCGATCGGTGTCGTGTCCTTGCTTTTCGGTTCAATTCCCCCAAGCACCGGCCCACCCGTGGGCTCCTACCGGAAATCGCATCGCCATCTGAATACCCAATTATATCTGTACACGTGGCATATCTTTGATGTGGATTTATCCTATTTTAAGGAAAATTGTCATTTTTATACCCTAAGATAGACTTATATATGGAAAGTCTGAGAATTTAAGACAAATTTAGTTTTACTCCCAAAATTTCAATTAGTATAGTGAGTACTTTAAAAAACGCTAAGCATTAAACGTACGGTGAGAGAACGCCTATGCTTTCTAGGCAACGCTTAGAAAGACAGGTTAGACGATTTTATTTTTGCTTCAAACAATTTAAGAAAAAACAAATTTAGGGAAAAAAAAATAAAAACCCATCTAACATCACCTAATCGCATGAAATCATCTAACTGTTTTCATACATAATCGGAACGATCGAGCACCGTCTCACACCTAGGGGTTGTCTAGGCTATTTTATAACAATGAGAATAGTACACTAACTGGAAATTTCTAGGTGTAAATTAATACGCTAACTGAAATGTTTGGTGTAAAATTGAATCTAAAATATATAAGTTAATACCTCGATTGAAACTTTAAATGTAAATTTGAAATTATTTAAAGTTTTCAAAATTTTCATATATAAACCAATTTTTATATAAGAAACAATGATAATATCTCTATTTTTAATTTATTTGAGTAAATCAACACCCTCGTTTTTTAAAATACAGATGCTAGTTAAAATATAAAAATAGACTTTAATATATTAAGAGATAAAAAATAATAATTTTATAAATTCGTATGCCCATACTTTAAAATGATAATACTTGATCGGTGAAATCACACACGTTACACAAGTGCACGTATCGCTCAAGTAGTATAAAAATATCAATCTCACGAAAACTTAATTTCTACGATGTTAATTATTGATGTTAAATGTTTACTAGTATCTAATCGAGATTGGAAGGGATTGTTCGTTGTTGAAGTTGGATTTAACTAAATAAATAAATAAAAATACAAAATAAAACAAAGGAAATTAATAATAAATAAAACATATACGGTTGTGAATCCGCCCAAAATTACTATAATGATGAATTGATTTTCCTATACATGCGTAATATATTCGTTTGTTAGTCTGGAACACGAAAATATACATAAGTCTCTTCCGATAGTCGAATGCAAACACCTGAAGTAACATAATTAACTATATGTCTCTGTTAATTAAGAAACTCTGAATTCATTAAGTTCAAATTTCAATTATGGCTACACTCGCCCGACAGATATATGTATATCCTGGAATGAAATCTCTAAGATGAGATCGTGAGCTATTGAATCTAAGACTGAAACCTAAAATCCATTCGTCAAGTTCATTTTGAGTTTACCACATCAATCTTATTGGTGATCAGACAACAGTAAGCATTAAACTTAAGATTCAATAAACAAGCCAAATCATCACACATATATAAAGAAAATCAATTATTAAACTTGTGAATATTGTGCTTCATCACTTCCCTACATTAAAAATAAAATATTGGGGGTTAGAGGATACACCTTTAATATTTCAAATATAGAAATATCATTTTATTATAATATAAAAATTGTCAGTATTATCCGATTAATTAAGTCAAACCAACCATAAAGACGGTGTTATTATTTGTCCATAAATCAGCCATATAGGCGGTAATCATCTGTCACCTAAAGACCGACCATGTAGGCAGTGTCACATTATGTCAAATAAATAAAACTAGTCATATAAGCAGTATTAACATTAATCCATATTATTAAATTACAATTTCCATATTATAAAATAAGTGAGATTAATCTACCTTATCATATTAAAGGTTTCACAATTCCCACAACGGAAATTAACTACAAAACATAAAAGAAAGATAAAACAAACAAATTATTATTACTGCTAAAAATAAAAATACATTAGTATCTATATATACAAACAAGATACAATCACCAGTTCCTTATTAAGAAAGCTAAGAAAAGTATGAAATTTACAAATGAAATGGCTTGGTACTTATAGATAAAGAAAATGCTTCCACCAATTTCTCCACCAAACATTCCACAAAACACTCCACAAAATCCTTCGCCAATCACTCCACCTTCAGTCTTGCAAACTTCAGAATTCGAAAATCTTATGAACATCAATGTTGTAGATCTTTGAGTCTTATTTCATCTGGAACTTGAATCACCTCAATCTGATATCAGAGTAAAAAGTTATGGTAAAAATACGAAAATTACGCAAAGTTGAAATTTTCGAAATTGTACTCAATTAGAACGTCATTTCAAGTTTCCAACCTCCAAAATCCATATGTCAAGTCCAGTTTTTACCCTTCTTTGTTCCACATTTCGTCATGATTGATTCTATTGAGTCCTGATTTTATTTTATCTGTAAAATAAATAAAAACACATCAAAACGTTCATAAAACTCGAGAAATTATACAAAGTATTAAGTAAATGAGTGGTAAATATTGATATATTTTCTGTTCATCAACAATGAATTGTCATGTTTAAATGAGGGCTTAGAATTTGATTTAGAAATATACACATAGATGGATGGATAGATATATAGATTTATAAACGATTCAGGATGATCGAAAATTTAAGATGGGTTATTCTTTTACTGCCAAATTGACAATGACACGTTACTTTCATATTTAAATGGCTCTGAGAGTTATATTTTCGGTTTGGAATCAGAGATTTTCAATTTTGTTTCTTAAAGATAGACAATTATTGTTTGGTTTCACCGGATTTGAGAATTTATATAAACCGATCTGGATAAAACCGAATTGATGAAATTAAATTGCACCTCTAACCTGTTGGAAAACCACAAAGAAATTGATAGTATAAATTACATGAAATAAATAGAAGATACACCTGGGGTGGTAAATATTGATATTTTCTGTTCATCAACAGTGAATTGTCATGTTTAAATGAGGGCTTAGAATTTGATTTAGAAATATACACATAGATGGATGGATAGATATATAGATTTATAAACGATTCATGATGATCGAAAATTTAAGATGGGTTATTCTTTTACCGCCAAATTGACAATGACACGTTACTTTCATATTTAAATGGCTCTGAGAGTTATATTTTCGGTTTGGAATCAAAGATTTTCAATTTTGTTTCTTAAAGATAGACAATTATTGTTTGGTTTCACCGGATTTGATAATTTATATAAACCGATCTGGATAAAACTGAATTGATGAAATTAAATTGCACCCCTAACCTGTTGGAAAACCACAAAAAAATTGATAGTATAAATTACATGAAATAAATAGAAGATATACATGAATGGATTAAGATGTTTTGGGAAAATTTTGAAAAACCATAAAGAAATTGATAGTATAGATTACATTAAACAAATAGAATACGTATATGAATGAACTAAAAGGGTTCGGAAAATAAAATTTGGAAAATCATAAAGAAATTGATAGTAAATATATATTGCATTAAATATAGAGAATACTTACATGAATGAATTAAAATGTATTGGAAAAATAAACTTAGAAATATATAGATATATAGATTCATTAGATTAAACTAATAAGAACTCACAATTTCGACTGGACGGGATAAGAAATTTTGCCAATCTACCTGCAAGAGGGTCCTAGATGATGAAATTATAATTTTGATTCGATCGAGGGTCATAATGTAAAAATTATAAACTCGCGAAAGCTTTATTATAAAAATTGAAAAATTTAGAGGCTTATGATGAGAATCCTAAAGAAGGAAATATGGTTACATTCTTTTGACATAAAAGGTGAAAAGTCCAAATATATTTTTAACCCGTATTTTTTTTAAAGTTTGAATTTAGATGATAAATTTTATTAAAATATTTGAAAACTAATTCAATGATGTCTTTGAAAGCTAGACAATTTATTTGAGTAATTTATGACTGATCGGAAATATTTAGGGGTTAATAAAAAATTAATGAGGAAAAGTAAAGTTAACATTTCATATAATTGATAACAAAAAAAAAAAAAAAAAATTAAAACTCATTTTCAACATCTTCTATAAAAAGTTAACAATATTAAAATTGAGAGAGGTGATTTAAGTCTCTAAAAAGGAAGAAGAAAAGTGAGGAGAAAAGAAAATGTGTCTTTCAATAAATGGGACGATTTTTAAAAATCAAGACAAATAATTAAATCGGCGATTTTTAATCAAGCCAATACTTTCCACTAACGATCAACAATTAATCACCGATTAAACTACTTAACTCCGAGGCAATATGACTATAATTTTATAACTGATAGATCAATATTAACATCAATTCAATTGAGACTAAAATACAAAGGATCTTAGTCAACAACCTTACACAACTCTTTGAATTATTGAAGGCAATATGGCTATAGTTTTTGAATTAATGTTGATAACTTGTCATTTTATTAATCGTTGGAAATCTTATAGTCATCATTTCCGAGCTTAAACGCTTATCCCAAACTCTTACAAGAAACATATTTTCTGATTTCGAATCCAAGACCTAAATGTGAGATCATGAACCCTACACATCAAGTCACGCCAATTGGAGACATAACTTGCCAATTTGCACAAATGTAAATGCCAAAAAAATAATAATAATTAAAATTTGGTCCAGTGTCACATTCTTTCACTTAATTGGAAACAAAATTGTGGATGAAATTCATGGGCACATATATAGTTGCTTTCTTTGCTTAAATTTATATCAACATCCAAATTTTAATGTCACCTCAATCCCAATCTTTAATTTGTTTTGTTACTTAGTTTTGGGCCTAAATTAAAAAATAAAAATAAAAACATGGATGGATATATAATCAATATCATATAGCACGTCCAATTTTTTGTACATCATTCATAATGGTCTCATTCATGACAATTATTAATAGAATGGTTTATCCATTGGATTATTAGACATTTATTTTTTCAATTAAAAAGTAAACATTTGGGTAAATTTAAATATAGTAACAAGTTTTTTTAAATTACGATTTCTTTATCGTGAAATAATATATTAAAAAGAGTCATGTATTTCTATCTATTTTTTTTTAAAGAAAAGGGCCCGTAAGTGATTTTTTAGTCCCAACCACTTTCAGGATTCGAATACCAAAAGAAAATTATTTGAAAATCACTTTTGATAAAACTATTTTATCTAAAATTTTAAAGGTGAGATAGTATTTATGTCTAATATATTTTAAAATTCAAACAAAACATATAATATATGAAAAATAGAGAATTAGTAAATTATAATGAAAGAATATATACAACAAAAATATTTCTTATAAATTTTGAAATTACAAAGATTAATTAGATAATTGGGTCAAATGGTAGTGACTATAAAAAGATTTACTCTAATAATTTTAGGCATTGTCATCCAACAACCTGCCAATTGGAAGAGTGTGGATATTATAAAGAAAGTCAAATTTTGAATTGGCCCCTAATTATTTCAAAAATTAATTCTAATTTTACATGCAAATACTCCACAGGGGCGGTTTTATACAAAATTTTAAAATATGATCTTTACCGATTAAAATAAATTTATTTTTATCTTCTTTATTGCAATAATTATTAAATTTTCTTATAACTGGAGTCTTAATTTTGATTTTTAGTGATTTTATCAAAATAATAATAATTCATGTACTGATACACAATCTTAATCCGTGTATTTAATTATTATTATTTTTATTTAATATGGGCCTGGCTAAATCCTAGGGCCCAGCCCACCATCTCCGTGAGCTGACCCCAAATGATTTTAATATTAAGAACGATATTTTTAATATGATTTTAAATATTCTCATTAATTATAGGAACTATTAAAATCATTATGAGAATTACAATAATTTCTCAAATAAGGACCCACATAAATTTTAATAAAGTTTTTTTTCCCAGAAACTGTAGCATTCTCTAAATCAAATTGTCCAATGTTGAAGCCGGCCATATTAAATTATATGATAGGTGATGATAGCTACCAACCAACAAATTGTTTCATAATTTTATTGCTATAGCCTATAGATGATGACCCCATGCATTACATTTAATTAATTTATTATAATATGAATGATAAAGAAGGTGCAAGGAGATCAATCTTGGTTTTCTAACGGGTATGATTTGATGACAAAAATTATTAAGATTTGGTTGTTAAATTATGAATTCGAGTTTATGGGTGTATTTTTTTATAAGAGTATGTGACAATCAGGGATTTTACCCTCTCCGCTTAAACCGGAGTCAGAAAGTTTGACGGCGTGGTTACCTTTTACAAGAAATTTTTACCCAAAAAATGAGAAAAAGAAAAAAAGAGATATGAATGGTCCATTTCTTGATATCTCGTTGATTTTATGAACTTTTTAATTTGTTTATAATGTTCTGATTTATCGATATGTTGTAATCTAAAAATCGACCCATGTCTAATATTTATATGTGTGAGTGTGTGTTAATATAAGGTTCTAATTGCATTAGAATCCTTGGCTAAACTCATTCGAAGGTTAGCCTATAAGGGTGGCAATGGGCGGGGCCGGGTCCAGGCTTTGATAAGCCCGGCCCGGGCCCGAGAATATTTTTGTAAGCTCGGGTTGTTACCGGACCGGGCCAAGCCCCGCCCGATTTTTAATAATAAATTATATATATATATATATATATTATATATATATATATATATATATATAAATATATGTGATGAGTGATGAGTGATATTTATATCACTATTTCCCACTCATTTAACATAATATTTTGTATAGTTTTTTGAGTTTTGTGAATATTTTGATGTGTTTTGTGTTATTTTGTAGATAAATAAAGTTTCAGGACATTCTGGAGGTAATTTGGAGCAAAACAGTGAAAATTGACAAAAAAGGCAATTTCGGTAATTTGGCCACGTCACGACGCCAAAACATTCAGCGTCGCGCGCCTAAAGTGCGACGGTCATGCTAACGTGCGCCGAGGGACACGTGTCAGAATCTGAGAAATTGGACTTACTAACGTGCGTCGTGTCACGTGTCATCATCACAGAAGATCTGCTAAAATGCACCGGCTGCCACATGTTGAAATCTCATTGGACCAAAGCAAGCGCGTGCCACGTGTCAATCTCTCATTGGACCGAATATTGGACAAATCACATGTTGCCACGTGTCGACCTCTCATTTGACCGATCCTAAGCGCGTGCCAAGTGTCAACGTTTTATTGGACCGAAAGCTCAGCCAATCACCATGTGCCACGTGTCGTCTTCTCATTGCACCACCTTTACCGCGTGCCACGTGTCGAAATCCTATTGGGCCGACGAAATACGCATCAATAGTCAACAAGTCAAGCCGCGTGGACCAAGTCAACAGAGCCAGCGTCGCGACGCAAGAAGGAAGTTGGCGTCGCAACGCCAGATGCCTAATTTGCCTATAAATTGAGGCATTCACCACTTCATTTGGTGTGCTTTCCTTGTGAGTTTTTCTCTGTTTTTAGAGGATTGCATCTAGTTTTTGTAAATATAAATAATATTTAATTTATGTATTTTAATTTTCAGTAGTAATAATAATAGTAGTTCTTCTTATTCTTCTCATTTCTTTTATGTTTTGTAGTTAATTTTCCACTGGGGAAGGGTGAAGTTTTTATTATTTTAATTTAGATTAATCTCCCTTAATTATAATATAGAAATTATAATTCAAATTAAAAAGATTACCGCCTTAATGACTGGTTTTATTTATTTGACATAAAGTGGCACCGCCTATATGGTCGGTCTTTAGGTGACAGATAATTACCGCCTATATGACTGGTTTATGGACAAATAATAATACCGCATTTATGGCTGGTCAGACTTAATTAAAATCTAATTTAATGAGGATACCGCCTTTATGGCTGGTCGGTAATATCACGATTAATTTTTATATTATAATAAGAGAGATGTCTAAATTATAAATAGTAAAAGTGGATCATTTAACCCCCAGTATTTTATTTTCATTCTAGGGTAGTGATGAAACACAATATCCACACTTAATAATTGATTTTCTTTTTATGGGTAATTCTTTAGTTTGTTTATTGAGTCTTAAGCTTAATGTTTCTTGTTGTCTGATCACCAATAAGATTGATGTGGTAAACTTAAAATGAACTAGACATAGGGATTTTAGGTTTCAGCCTTAGATTCAATAGCTCACGATCTTCCTTGAGGATAGATAACCCTTTAATAGATTTCCTTACAGGATAGACATATACATGTCGGGCGGGGGTAGCCACAATTGGAACTTAATCTTAATGAATCCAGATAATTTGGTTGACATAGACATATGGTTCAATTGAGTTATACTGGGTATTTGCGTCTGACCATCGACAAAGGCTTTTGCATATTTTCGTGTTCCAGGTTAGCAAACTGATTTATTACACATAGATAAGAGAATCAATTCATCTTTATAATAATATTGTGTGGAGTCACGACCCTAGATCCTTGAGTCTTTTCTTTTATTTTCCTTAGTATTTTATTTTGAGTCTGTTTTTATTTTATTTTGCAAAACCACATTCAACCAACCAAAAGCAATCAATTCTTTTCTCCCTATAATTATATACATGTAAATAAATAGATTCAATAATGAATAACAACAGTAGAAATTAAGTCCTCGTGGGATCAATATTTTTATACTACTTGAACGATACGTTCGCTTGCGTTATACGTGTGTGTTTACGCCGGTCAATATATATATATATATATATAATTTATTATATAAATATAAAAAATATATTTTTTAAGCTCGGACCGGGCCCGAGCTTAATGTTCTAAGCCCGGCTCGGTCCCAAGTCCGAGTCGGGCCTCTACTTCTAAGACCCGGTCTGAGATTTTTTTATCCCAGACCGGACCAAAATCCGGACAGGGCCGAACCGGATCGGATCTGGATTTTCTTGTAATCCCTATTAGCTCATAGGGATCTTTTAATAATTAAACCTCAAAAAGACTTTAAAATTTGATCATTCCTAACTAAATTAGGATTTTTTTTATGGTCAAAATTTTCTTCTAAAAAAACCTAAACATTACTTGTCCAAGTTATAATCTCTGCCAGTATAGATGATGAATCCCCATATTTGGAAAACTATATATCATATCATGGTTAAGTTCGTACCCAAAGAGTAATTCCCTGAAATTATCATTGTATAGGTGTGACGTTGTACCATCAACTAATATGTATATAATAAGTGGAGTTGTATTAAATATCATTATCATTGATTTAGTTTTTTTTTTAACTATATTTTTGTAATATCTCAATTTTTTTGGAATAGTTTTGGAAGGTTCTCGGATCTCAGTTCAGGTATCGGAACGAGACAATATTAGAAAATAAGAGTTTCAGTGTTGAGTAATAGATCAGAATGTCTCAAAGTAGAATCTCGTTGCATTGGGAATCATGAAATTCGAAAGAATTGGTTAGGCGATTTTTAAAAACGGAGGAAGTTTCGTTGCTTCGCCTATAAAAATAACAAACGAACTCCGATTAAGGTAATTCTTAAACCATTGGAATGAGATAATATTAGAAAATAAGAGTTTCAGTATTGAATAATAGGTCGGAATGTCTCAAAGTAGAATCTCGTTGCATTGTGAATCATGAAATGTTCTGAAAACCAAGGAAACTTCAAATTGAAGTAAGAGTTTAGACAACAATTATGGTTTAAATTTTACCTTAGCACAATTTTTTAGATCAAGCAGTACTTAATGTAAGAGTTTGTATAGAAATTGTGGGAATAGTCCCACATCTAAAATGTATAGAGAAGATGAAAGGTTTATAAGTGTATTCTAAACACTTATATTAAATTGGAAAAAACAAGTGGGCTTGGGCTTGGGCTTGGTTGATGTATGGTTGGCATGACAATTAATATATTAATATATATTAATTATTCAAAGATGGGCCTTGGGCCTTGGGGCTCTTGGGCTCTTGTGAGTCATTGAATAAATGCCTTACTTTTTTCAAAAACATTTTTTGTTTTTATTTTTTAAATAGAAGTATATGTCTGATCAACATACCTTTGGATTATAACTGAAAATTGGAAATCGTTTTTGGATGAACAACCATATTTCCATTCTATATATAAAAAGAAGACAGACTTGCAGATGGAGCATCTGAGATACATAATCCGAATTTCATAAAATTATCTGCAAACTAATTGATCCTTAAAAAGCAAACACCAAGTAAATTCGCCAGGGATCAGATTTTCAGTGTGGAATATTCGATCATCAGATTGTTGAATCCTGGTGGCAAACGTTCGAAGAACTACAAGCATAAGAGTATGAGCGAATTTCTGCTATAGGACATAGCCTTCTGTGCTAGCCTCAATCTACAAAAATCAGTTTGTTATTTTTTATTTTCGATTACTTTGCATTGTAAGTTTCCTTTAATTCTGATTTAATTTGTTGTTGAAGTTTCTGTTTCTGGTTTATAAGTTAATATTATTGTACATAAGTTTTTGTTTCAATAAATTGGATTGCATTCTCTGATTGTTCTATAACACTTAAAATGTGGTTTAATGGATAATAACAACTTGACAAAGTCAAACATGAATAACAAGTTTAATCAAAGGAAAGTTGGATTGAAGTCCCACACACACAAACAAGTTGCCCAAATAGGACGAACCACGTCCCAGTGTCATTTAGGCCTTGACTTCATCTGTAATTAATGGGAGAGCCAAAGACATTCAAGCCACATCCACCGAATGCCACCAAGAAACCATCTTTTTGTTTTCATATTCAAGCCTACTTTATGAAATTACAGAAGGATCAAAAGCTTTCAACACATGCTTACACGACCCCCCTCTCACCCTATTCCCACGTGTAATGGAGTGTTAGTTCCATTTTTATCGGCAACATCCGTAACAAAACAAGTTCAATTGAATTGTAATGAGTCTTGAAGATCTTGAAGTAATTGGACAAAATCTGATGGAGTTATCTGAACGATGTTCACTCTTTTGAATATTTCAGAATATTCTCCAATTGATATGAGATAAGTTGGATTGGAAAGTAGACTCGAAGATGATCGCGGTCATATAAAGAACGCATGATTTGGCCAAGGGACGAGAAAGTTACAAGCGTTTTAAATTGCACCTGAAAACCAGTCTGTGACCCGCATTCGTGTGGCATTTGTATTTTCATTTGAACATTTTGAGGCATAAACTTTACGTTTCAATTGCGTTTGAAGCGCATTCGAACGCCCGTGCGTAAGTATGATACTTTAGACATATTTTAAAGCCAAAATAACACTAGGAAACCATTTTTCCTTTGCCCTACCTATATAAACAAACATTAAGCCACCTTCACAAGGGTTGAAAACATATTATCTTGAGCCTAAACACATTCTTAGTTTTCAATCTTCTTGTTCTCACCTTGAAGACTTATTTGATTTTCTTGTCTTCTTTGTTTGTGGTGAGATTGATCTTTGTTAAACCATCAACACATCAAAACCCAATTTCCTAAACCTTCAGAGTTCTCAAGGAGGAAGATTGGTAGTCGGAGTTCCGGAATGATTGCAGAGTTGATCCGCTCAGAGACTTCAGAGGTTCTGAAGAAACTGTGGGGTACAGGCTTGAAGAGTTCTTCGAGTTTTTACAGTCTAGAGGTACTGGAGTCGGTGGAGTTGCCACCATAGGTCTTTTACCATCACTGTAAGTTTTTCTCTTTATAGTGAATTTAGGCTGGTAGCCGAGATACCCAGAGTGATTTTTTACTCGCATGAGTTCTCCACTTCGTCACCAAAATAACTTGTGTTGATTTTGTGTGGTTGTATTTATTTTTTGCATTATTATTTATTTATTTTTTGCATTATTATTTATTGCCTGAATATTTTACTTTGATCTATAATTGCGTAGACATAAAGTTGGGTTGTTGTTAATTTGATTAATCCATAGACACATTAATTAAGACTTGTCTTAGTTAATTGTGATAAATTCCTCATAGGGTCATAAAGTTGGATAATTACGAAATTTCAATTGGTATCAGAGCCTAAACTCGATCATTGACCCGTTAGCTATGGAACGTAGTCAACCCTTAAATTTTCCCTCATTCTTTGATGGGGATGAATATTTACATTGGAAGATTCGCATGAGAGCGTTCCTTAAGTCCTAAATGAGAGGGTCTGGATGACAGTAGACTACGGGTGGAAACCTCCCGTGGTTATAGTTGATGAGGTCTCTTCCTGTAAAGACAAACTGACTTGGACCAATGATGATTTTGACGCTAGCAATAAGAACAACAAGGCAATTAATGTCATTCACGGTGTTGTTTGCTCTGTAAAATTTAGGAGAATTTCCATGTGTGAAATAGCCAAGGATGCTTGAGACATCATGTAGACTGTGCATGAGGGCACACTGTCTGTTAAAAATAATAGACTCATGGATCTTACTACTAGGTTTGAGGTCGCCCAGATGAAAGATGATGGGACCTTTGATGAGTTCTACGCTGAGATTAATGATGTCGTTAACTCAAGCTGTAACCTAAGCAAGAATATTCCTACTAATAAGATAGTAAGAAAAATCCTTAGATTCTTTCCTGATAAGTTCCTACCAAAGATTACCGCCATCGAGGAAAGCAATGATCTCGATCAGCTTAAACTAGACGACCTTATAGGAAAGCTGCAGATTTATGAGAAGAAGCTTACTGACTATAGAAAGCCCAAAACTATAGCGATGAGGACCACAAAGTAAGTTGCTCATGATCCGTCTAGCGATGATGGTGATACCCCACTGATCATGATTTGACCATGTTTGCAAAGAAGTTTAAGAAATTTTTAACTTGAAGAAGAATGGCCGTAACAGTAATATGGATATGGAAGATGAGCCTAGAGAAAGTAGGCACATTATGAGGGATCTAGAGAGGATAGAGATAGCAAACCCCGAGGTATCCAATGTCATGAGTGTGAAGGTTATGGGCATATTCGATCTGAGTGCCCCGCATACCTTAAGGCTAAAAGTAAGAGAGTCATGGCAACCAACCTTAGTAATTCAGAAGGTAGCTATATTTCTGATGAGTCTCCTAAGAATAAGAGCAACTATATGACTTTTATTGCTAGTGTGACTGATGAGAGAGAGAATGATGTTAATGATGCTGATTCAGAAGTCTCTCTCGATGAGTCTATAGATGAGGATAGTCTTCAGGTAGCTTATGCTGAACCATTTAATGACAGTTTAGCTATCAAGAAGACGAACATAGAGGTCAATAAGAGGCTGAATGAAGTAGATCTAGAAAAGAATGAAGCTCAAACTAAGTTTGAACACAGCCTTGTGATGATTGATGACCTTGAGGAGAAGAATATGGGTCTAGTTGATAGAATCGAAACCTTAGAAATTGAACATGAAGGTGGTAGAACCCAATTGTCTGTATTTTCTAGTGGGAATAAAAAACTAGATCGCATGTTAGGGATTAGACTTGAGCCTAATTGCGATAAGGTGTCATCGTCTAGAACTGTGTATGTCCCTCCTAAACATGACTTAGGCAAGAAGCATGTTGAGTGCAGTCATGTGATTCCTCATGATGTTCCTCGTCATGTGACCCAACCTCGATCTAGAGGTGTTGTGGGTAAACCTCGCTCTCATCCGAGGTTTGTACATGTTTGCCATCATTGTGGCAAGGCAGGACACATTAGGCCTAAGAATTTTATGTTGCACAAACATAAGAAAAGGCCTAAGATTGTGTTGACTGGGAATACTCAAGTGATTCCTAGAAAGGTTTGGGTGAGGAAGCAAGATGACTTCACATCTACTTCTGAATGTCTTGATAGACATGATGTGAGTGCATTTCGGTGTAACTCTTCTTAGAAGTTGCAAGTTATTTCCCCATTGCATGTGTGTGTGTGTGTATTTTATGTTTTTGCACGTTTATTTTTTTTACTGCATATGGGTGTGTGTGTGTTTTGTTTTTGTTATATGTTCCTTCGTACATATGATGGAAACCCAGACATAAATTTCATAGCCGATTATAAATGAACTGTTGTATGATCTATAATCGGGATATAACTCCACGTACTATTGGATATTGACAAGCCATTTTGTGTCTTTCCAGTTTTTCTTGTGCGTTTAAAAAAATCAAAAATCAAAAAAATATATAAATTGAAAAAAACCAAAAATAATTTTGTGTGTGGCTTGTTAGAGCATGAAAAGCTTGTTGCATGTGATCCTGGTATGTAGGATATATGATTATGCATGTATAATATGCTTTTATTTTTCTTGATGCTCTATGTGCATGAGTGTGTGTGATAAAAACCATTGATATATCATGTTCTTGTATTTCACATACACGTTTTTATTTTTATCAAGACTTGGTCGCATGTATGAGTTTTTGGACTAGCAATATAATTTCTACCATAATTTGTTTACTGAATAGTGTGACCTTTGACTAGATGACCTTATGCATAACAAAATAATAATAATAATAAATTACATGAGACTCAATTACAAAAGAGCCAATGAGCCAAATTCAAAAGATAAGGGCAAAAATTCTTCACTCGAAATAGTTTTTATATATTAGCTCATCATATTTATGGGAGAATATTATAACATGCAACCAATGTTGCTTATTTTCAGGTCCTAGTGGTGCTGGGTTTGAACATCTTTTTTGTGGACTTGGTTTGTTAAGAGATGAGATTTATTTGGCCGTGTCCCGCTCATAAAATAATGTCTTAAGCCTTGATTCATTGTGCACTTATTTTTCACGCAAATGCTTGTTATGTTTTGGTGTTTATATCATATGTATACATGTATTATTTAGTAAAACATAAAGTGATGCATATTATTTCATGTCATAAACAGCTGAATACTGACTGGGTATCATTGTACTTGCTTGAAGTGTTGTTTCAGTCAATTTTGTTGTTTTTCATTTTTACCTCATTGTATGCCTGTGTGTGCTTCAAGTTTCTGCATACATTTTTTTGCATATCTATGAGTGTTTACTTCCCATATGATTTTGTGCTAACTTAGCACAGTTGTTAGTGAGGGGGAGTATTTTTTGTTTAAATATTACTTGAATGTGTTGTTTATCATAGTACCCTCACCCTTTGTCATTTCGTGACAAAAATGGGGAGTAGTATATGATAGAGTAGTGGTTATGGGAGTCGTAGTATATCCATTTGATATCTCCGTTTTAAAGGGAGTAAGATTAAGGGGAAGTAGGATATCTACTATATATATACACATGCATGAGTTTTATTTCTGCTTTATCTGTTCTTTATAATCCATGTGTTTTTCACGGTATGTTGCTGTTTGTGGATGTTTCAGGTAAACAGATTTGGTAGATATGGTGGCATTGATTTCAGGACTACTTGGTTGGGTATTAGATCGAGTCTTAATGTAATAAGTCACTGTCCATAACAAAATAAGTTCAATTGAGTTGTAATGAGTCTTGAATATTTCGGAGCAATTGGACAAGTATTTGGATAAAATCTAATGGAGTTATCTGAATGATATTCACTCTTTTGAATATTTCAGAATATTTAAAGCTTCAATTTATATTAGGTCAGTTGCATTGGAAAGTAGACTCGAAGATGATCGCGTATATATAAAGAACGCATGATTTGGCTAAGGGACGAGAAAATTACGAGCGTTTTAAGTTACAAATGAAAACCAGTCCGTGACCTGTGTTCTTGTGGAATTCGTATTTTCGTTCGAATGTTTTGAGGCAGAAACTTTGCGTTTGAAGTACGTTCGAACGCCCGCGCATAAGTAGGATACTTTAGATACGTTTTTAAGCCAAAATAACACTATGAAACCCTTTTCCTTTGCCCTACCTATATAAACAAATATTGAGCCACATTCACAAGGGTTGAAAACACGTTATCTTGAGCTTAAACACATTCTTAGTTTTCAATCTTCTTGTTCTCACTTTGAAGACTTATTTGATTTTCTTGTCTTATTTGTTTGCGGTGAGATTGATCTTTGTTAAACCATCAACACATCAAAACCCAATTTCCTAAACCTTCAGAGTTCTCAAGGAGGAAGATTGGTAGTCGGAGTTCCGGAATGATTGCAGAGTTGATCCGCTCAGAGACTTCAGAGGTTCTGAAGAAATCGTGGGGTACGGTCTCGAGAAGTTCTTCGAGTTCTTGCAGTCTAGAGGTACTATAGTCGGTGGAGTTGCCACCATAGGTCTTTTACCATCATTGTAAGTTTTTATCTTTATAGTGGATTTGAGCTGGTAGCCGAGATACCCGGAGTGATTTTTTACTCGCATGAGTTTTCCATTTCGTCACCAAAATAAATTGTGTTGATTTTGTGTGGTTGATATTTATTTTATGCATTATTATTTATTGTCTGAATATTTTGCTTTGATCTATAATTGCGTAGACATAAAGTTGGGATGTTGTTAATTTGATTAATCTATAGACACATTAGTTAGGACTTGTCTTAATTAATTGTGATAAATTCTGCATAGGGTCAGAATCTTGGATAATTACGAACTTTCAGAGATGTTGATTCACCGACGGCCGACAGACTGATATCGGCTGATGCGCCGAATAATTCCCAGTTCAACGGTGGTCGGCCTAATGCCGTCGGAATCTGGCAAAAAAGGAGAAAACGTAAGGGAAGTTCTTTTCCAATCCACGTGTTGAGCCACCCGCCAAATCGAAGCCCTCAAAGAGTACTATAAGATGGTGGTGTCAGTTTCTCCGATTTGTGTTCAGTTGCACACAAATCGAGGAAGAAAGATGAGGTGAATAGTAACATTCATGTGAACAGTAGCTCCGATTCGAATTTCGTCAATTCGTGTTCGTGGGAGCGTTGATAGTCCGTATATTCCATCAAAACTCGGTAAGATCTTCTAGTAAAAATTCGATATTTTTAATTTTCTCGTTTTGTATTTGGATGCTTCCAGTAGTGTCTTAGAGTAATGTTTTGATTTGTGTTGTATTAGATAAGTTAGAATGTATCGAATTTGTGCTATTGGTAGAATTTGGGTGAATTCATAATGAATTGGATTGATCCGGTAATATTAGCGAGATTTCCGTAAAATCGGATTTTGTGCATGTCTATGCTTTGATGAATGTAATGATATATATGAATTAATTATGATGATATGATAATGTTTAGATGAATCCAAAAATTTTCGGAGGGTCCAAGATCATTCTGTAACGTTATCAGATGTTTTTATGGAAGATTTTCAGAAAACTCGTAATTTGAGAATTTAAGTAATCTGATAGTCCTGGAATGATATATTATGGTTAATTAGGAGTACTTTACTGGTTTTGGGAGGAACATGATAGATATGAAAGGTTCCAAATCAGTTTGTAACGATTTCAGACTTTTCGAAGGATTTTTGGTCGAAAAGTGAATATGATTTGATAGATTTATAAAACTAGATGTTTTGAGAGTAATGAAACTGAAATCGTTAAAAATGGATTTAATTTGGGTGTTGCAGGAAGATATGAAATTTGTATAGCTAAGTCAAGAATTTCGCGCAATACCAATTCTGACCGCTTATTTCAATTTATTTTGGTAGATTTTACTTAGACCAGGAGTGTTAATATATTTATAAATTTAGTCGTATCGACTACTAAAGATTTGACTTGGTTAAAATCACGGGTTTAGGTGGTTTTGGAAGTTGCATTAAAAAAATTATAGTTTTGGAAGTCTAATCCAAAACCATCCACTATTTCTGAGAAAATTGCACTATGTTTCTTTAAGACATTAATGGCCGTCATATAATCCATCAAAATGAAAATAAAAAAGTAAAAAAAAAAAAAAGAAAGAAACTCATTGACTAGATTTCAACACAAGGATTACTGGATATTTTACCACCACTTAGGGCACATATAATCTTATAGGACCCAATAATAGCCCATTTTGTACTGCATATGTGTTGAGCCAATCATTATTTGACAAGTCATTCGTTTGAAATCTCAACCAAACAAGTTTTTTGCACATGTTTTTAGTCATTATATAAGATTTTAACGAAATCAATATATTAAAATACCCAGTTTGATTTTTCATTTAGCCGATAACTTATGATTAGCAAAGGTTTTACTTGTCGGGCGTAAGGGTGGCAGAAAAGTCCGGGCCCCGTCCGGCTCGGATCGGCCTACCCGGGTAGACCTGGCTGACGAACCGAAATCAAACTGGACGGTTCCCAATTCCATGAGTGTGGAACCAGAATCGGAACCAGAACCGAGCGGTTCAGTTCTGGTTCCGGTTTTTTTTTTTTTTAAATAAAAAATTGAGATTGAAAAATTAATTTAATTTAAAATTATGAATTTGAATTTATATAATAAACTTACATAATTACATTAAATTACAAATAAAATTATTATCTAAAAAATTAAAAATAAATATATTAAATTAAAGAGCTTGAACTTAAATTTTTAAAAACTTAAGTTGCATACGTATCATCCAGGGGTGAGAGGAATCAAAACTCGTGTAGTTCCATTACATTTTAAAGATATTTCCTATTGTAATTTTACAATTCTTTAATTATCAATCATCGTTATCAGTGTTTGTTGATCATTCAACTCCAGTTTCGCTTGCATTTGCAGATGCATTGTCGAACAAGTCTTCAAATTCATCAGGGGCATCTTCTTTGTTGCCTCAGATCAACTCGGATCGAATCATCCACACATGCTGTTGCTTCTAGAGTGCTTGGATGTAATGAAGATCGTCTTACTTCCAATATATTACCTCTCATGCTGAAGGCTTGCTCAACCGCAACGGTGGAAACAAGTGCTGCCAATATCTATTTAGCAATAATTGATAATATACGATATATATTTTGATGTCGGTTCCACCATTCAAGGATTTGAAAATTTTTACTAGCTAAACTTTCAGTTGAAAACTCAAATTTTGTAGATAAATAATTATCTAATTACGGATTATTTGTCGTGTTAGCCATATGTTTTTTTATTTCGTTGTAGTAACCAACGATCATCTGCGCTAAGTCTTGATTGCATTACAAATTACTTTCATTATTCTATAAATATTTTGTGCAGTATGTTGTTCATCGAAAACTCTAAATGCAATAAGTCATTTTTGCATGTTCCATGATGCATCAATCCAATGACAAGTCACCCTCATGTATGAGTGTGTTCGCCAATGGTCACTATAAATATCAGAACAAATAGATAGACGATCTTTAATATCTCTAAATGTTTCATTTAAAAATAATTTTACCATCTTTGTATAATTTAAAAATTTGACGTTTTGTTGTATTTCGAGTCATTCTACAAACAGTAAGATTTAAAGCATTTTGAACGTAATTAGTAAAATTAATTTTTTCATAAAAAATTAAAGAAATATGTGTCATACAAGTTAATTTAGCAAATTCTTCTCTATTTTTAGCGAACTCGTACCTCTACTAGATGATGCGTACCTGGCCATTTGAGTTTGCGTCGTATCAAGTCCAAGCTCAACGACATGTTGTCTTTCCAGGTGCTTGATCATATTGTTGTATCCACCAGTAAATTTATAAGAAACCACGCAATGATTGTATACTGCTCTTGAACCTTCATCGGTATCGATTAAATGAAAATGAATTTTGAAAACATCTGAGAAACGAGACTTAACTTCTCTTCTCCGTGAACCGATACTAGAGCCGCTCTATTGGGTTGGTACATTTGACATTGTGTTCTCAGATGAGCTTGTCATTTATTGTTTAAGAAATTTTAAAGAACTATAGAATTGAGAATGAGAGAATTGTAATTGTAGATGAGAGAATTATATGAATTGAGAGAATTGAGAATTGAGAAATTGATGTGTTGAAATAATGAAAAATGACCAATATTTATACATTATTAGAATATTATTTTTGTGATACCTAAAATGCCCATAAAATTAACCGTTTTATTAATGTTATTAGGGGTAATTTGTGAAATCCCCAAATTATTTTACAATTTCTTTTTGCCGTTGGGGGTTGGAACTCTGACCCTAACCGAACCGGTCAAATACGGTTCCGGTACGCCTGGGCTTTGGCCCGGCCTAGGGTAAAAAAAACTCGGGCCGGACCCTATACTCAATTTTTGGCCAAAAAAAAAACACACATATATATATATATATATATATATATATATATATATTAATATGTTTGTAGCATTTTTATTTGTTTGTAACATTTAAATTGCTAATTTATCGATGAAACTTTTGATTTATTTGTGAATTATCTTTGCATATAGTGTGAATGCATTTTGTATTGTATGTTTTTAATTTTTTTTTAAAAAAACGGGCCGGATAAAGCCCGGACCCGAGCCTTGCCCGAGTCGGACCGGGCTTTTATTTTTCTTGTCGGGCTCGAGCCGGGCTTTGGCTCGGCCCATTGCCACTCTTAGTCGGGCGGAACATCAAAACTTTAGTTGCAATTACCAAAATATATACCTAAAAAATTAATATAAAATTATTAAAAATATAATACTTTTTTCAAAAAAAATAAATAGAGAGCCGTTGAATTAGGCAGAAATTAAAGATAGGACCACTGTTAGTTGAAATTAGGACATAAAAGTATACATATCTAAGACAGTTTATCTCCAAGGAGCGTGATTTGGTGGTGTAGAACTCATGATCTAACCTAATGATATTGAGTTCGAATTTAAGAAATGCGTTTCTTATAAAAACCTGGGACAACCATGAGTTTTACATGCTCCGTTCAAGTCCGGGTCGGTTGATTTAACGGAGGAATTTCCAACGTTTCCAAAAAAAATAATCTAAGACAATTTAATAAATACAAATTAGTTGAGTAATATTTTTCAACTTCTTTTAATTCGTCTCTAGGTATCAGCTAATAAATTAATCTATCTTCTTTTCTTTTTCCTTTTTTTTTTCTTGTTTTTTTTTTATTATTATTATTATTATTATTTTAAAGATAGGTAGGCAAAGCACATAATTACCAGTATCTGCCTTTAGGTATTAGCTAAATTAATATTTAGTTAAAAAAACATTAGTAAATAAAAAAGGGTGAAATTGAAAAAACATTTGCACAGACAAAATCTGAAGGCAGACAGCAATACAACAAGAAATCATCTGGCCCGAATTGACCAAGTAAAATTCATCCATAAACCATAATATGTTGTTGACTTCCATTTTTACTTCCATCCAATGAAGACTTGGATTTAATATATATATATATATATATATATATATATATATAGTCAGGTTGTAATAATAAATTAAGAATGCCCTTGACTAATTATCGCTTCTAACGAGGACATCTTCAATTTAATAAGTTGATGACGTTCTTATTATAATATTAAATAAGAACGTCATTATGTGGTGTTGGCATCATCATATATAAAAAACAACAAAAGAAATATATTGTTTTCTATGTAATTTTTGTTGTCTTTTATTGGTGTACGTGCTAAATTTAGGCCAAAATATATTTTTATCTTTTCGCCATATGCCTGAGCCCAACTCTTTCTGATAGCCTAAAACAGAGGCTAAGATTGGGCCAAAAATTTGAACTCATCTCGGACCCAATTAAAGCTTTTATGGCGCAACCTATTGGTCCTTCTAATGGGTCCCTCACCGAAAAACATCACATCAATTGATGTATCCCATTTTCTTAACACAAAATATAATTTCACATGCAAATATTCTTCATCACCGAAAGATGAAATCCAGAGCACGTTGTGGGCTCCTTTGCCAGAAATGTTAGCACGTTGTGGGCCAATTGCCAGCTTCTATTACAGTTATAAAGTAATCTATTTCAAGTCTATAAAATGATACATAACTCAACATTCAAGGGGGGCTTCACTTCTCTCTTAGGAGCTTCTGCTCTCTGACACAATCTCTCTAAGCACTCCATCCTTTTAAACATTTTCCACCGCCCCCCATGGCCATCAAAGAAGCCAAGGTAACATTAAACCTTACTTTCACATTTTACATATTTACTGCTCATTTCATACTACTGACTTGAGCGTCGGAGTGCCCCCGGCACCCACCATACCGGTGGGTAGTATACTCCCGCTCACTTTACCTTTGTCTTGCAGGATCGCTAGTGCCCCCACCTACAAATTCTGATTGTGGACCTCGGCCGAATTCTAGCGTCCACAATTTGGCGCCCACCGTGGGGCCTTAGCGATTCATAGCAAACAAAGAACATTCAGTCTACAATCCTTACAAACAGACACCAGATCCTGTGGTTGCATAATCAGCCACTCTACAAAATAGTTACGATCAATGGAAAATGAAAATTGATCCATGTAAAACTCCAGCACTAATCTCCAATAGTATCTGGAACATAATTCTTTTTTCAGCCACCCATAATGCAAATAAGTCACGCTACATCACATGCAAAAGAGGAATCTCCTCAAACACGCACACAACCCAGAAAAGCAGTCCACTTACCAAAGCTCCATTTGACACTACATGCACATGTGTCTAGCATTGGATGTTTCATTCGACATGGAGCTCATAATGTTTGGCATATGCAGATGCTCCATTCGACACTACACTCAGCATGAGGTGAATGTCCCACTCAACATGAAATGGAGAAAGGCTAACATAAATTCCATTCAACAATGCCCACATACATGACATATGCATATATTAGTACATCATACATTCTTTAAGTAAATGTGGGACCATGCATCAATGGAAATAGAAGCTTGCAAAATGGTCCACGCCAAGAGCCCAAATCCGAAAGGTCGAAAAACTGCACTTATCTGGTCCTAATACAAGCTGAGCAATAAAACTATGTAGAATGGCCACATCCATGCGCATGCTTTAAGAAATCTACTTGACTTGGCCAACTCATTTGCAATGAAGGCCCACGAACTAACAGCCCATACACATAACACATGCATGCTTGAAAATGTCGTGTGAAATGCTGCCTCACGCAAGGGATGAAATCCTACATTGAAAAGCTTCCAGTTTGGGCCCAAGTAAGTTGCAAAAAAAAAAAAAAAAACTTCGCAGCTTAAATCACGAGCTGCCAAAGTAGTCAACAACTGGAAGGCCAACCCATTACGCAACTAGATCAAACCCTTTACACCAAAGCAAGAAAATCAACCCACACGCTAAGCATTCGGCCCAGACCACACAAAACAGCCAAATCAGTGAACTAAACAGCCACGGTCGAAACCCAAGATAGCACACAAATCACGAGCCAAACGCCTAAAGGATTGGCCGAATCCCACATCGCTCATTTCAATAGCCAACATCAAAAACTGCCAATTACCTTATTGTCCCACATCGTTCATTGCAAGCCTAAATAAAAAACTCTCGTAGTGACCTTAGCCCCACAACGCCCAATGCAACAATTTTGCCCTAGCCAAAAGTAAAAAAAAAAGGACTTGAACCCATACCACACATTACAGACCCCATGAAGAATCCACGATATTACACATAATATTTGAATGAAATCCAACCCAGTCGACATAATAAATATATGTAGTTGAACAGTAGTTTCAACTCGTCGTGTGGTGGAAGAGATTTATTCAACCATGATTATTATTTGGAAGCTGAAGGGGCCTATAATTATTTAACTGTGACACTTGGAGCCATGCTACCCATGCAAAAAAAAGCCTACAAACAAGTAGCTGGCATAAACTGCCACACACCACCTTTCCCCACACTACCACACTACAAAAAACCTATAGCCTCTCATCTAAAAATAGAGCCTCACGCTACATGCAAAATGGCCCATTCGACAGATGGATTCTTCCACATGTTAATATCACAAGCGAGACTAGCCCTGGTGGTCCTTTTGTTTGCTCGACATCACTCTTGATGGTGTCATTCACATTGAAATCATTTTCACCAATGCTACATTCATGTGCCTGATATTTTCTTCTCCGTCACCATTCTTCTTCTTGTCGCATGACCTTGGGCTTTTTGTTTGCTCTTCGGTTGGTTGGTGGCATGGCTAGGATGGTTTTTAGCCTTTATTTTGGACTATCATATAGGAGTCCATTCGACCGGATGTAGGTTGACATCAAATGGTAGTGCCATTAAACATGACACATATAAATTTTTTTGATCAATTGTTCCACTTGACATTTATGGGATGATAAAACATCTGGTTCATACTATTATACATACTACAATGTGGATGGCTATCAACTTTAGGCTACATGGAAAACTCTCATACTACAAGGTGGATGGCTAAAACTCCCATACTACAAGATGGATGGCTATCAACTTCAGGCTATATGGAAAACTCCCATCTCTCATAGACTACTTGGAATGATTATCAACTTCTCCAGACAAAATCAAAGGTTAGTCATCATCTCCATGCTACATTGATTTAATATTGCCAACTCCATACTACATAGGGAATCTTCTATCATGCCTAGTAAAATGAAAAACTCTATTGGATCTCCTTTAGGTCCAATCGACCAACCTTTATCAAGATAGGTAGTATGAAAATTCTTTTGGACCTTCATCAGGTCTAGTAGAGTGGTGATATCATAGACATTCATTATGTTCAATAGACCGTGTCCAGTGGACCTTTGTCAGGTCCATTAGACAATAGTCTCATGGATAGGTAGAATGAAAATTCTTATGAACCTACATCAGGTTCATTCAACTATAACTTCATGGACCTTCTTCAGGTCCATTCGACAACTCCATTCGACAGTAGTCTTGTAGAATGGAGGTGACATTGATGGCTTTAATCAAGTTTATCTATTATAGTCTCTTGGACCTTCATTAGGTCCATTCGACAAACTCCATTCGACAGTAGTATTGTAGAAGTGTGAAGAGTGATGACCTTGACAAATATTCTTCAAGTTCATTCTACCATAGTCTCATAGACCTTCATCAGGTCTAGGAGAGTGAGTGATGAATTCTTTAGATTTTCATAAAGTCCATTCGACAAGTCCATTCGACCGTAGTCTTATAAATCCTCATCAAGAGAATGAGTAATAACCTTGATAGCTATTCATCAAGTCCATGCGACATGTCCATTCGACAGTAGTCTTGTGACCTTCATTATGTCTTGTAGTATGAAGATTCTCATAGATATTCATTAAGTTCATTCGACTGTACCTTATGGACCTTCATCAGGTCCATTTGATAGTCCATTCGACATTAGTATCACGGACCTTCATCAGAACTAGTAGTGTTAGAGAATGAAAGACTCTCATAGACCTTCTTCAGGTCTAGTAGAGTAAATATCCTCATTGACTCATATTAGATCATGTAGAATGAAAACCCCCGTGGATCTTCATTATATACGGAATGTGTAGACTCCCATGTACCTTCATCAGGTATAGTGGAATGTGTAAACTTTACTTGGACCTTCATCAGGTCGGGAGGAGTAAACTCCCATATACCCTCATTAAGTATAGTGGAGTGTGTAGACTTTCTTGGACATTCATCGGGTCATGTAGACTCTGATGTACTTTTTCAAGTGTTGTAGAATGAAATCTTCTTAGACTTTCATCAGATCTAGTATCTGTAGATTCTCTTGTACCTTCATCAATATGTATGGTAGACTTGAAACATAAGACAAAGAAACATCCTCCATATGAGACTTCATTATCAACCTTCTGCCCAGTCGACACAATATGCAACTAAAGGATCATTCATTGTTTTAGTCAAACAGAGTATGCTTCTTACATTGAAGAGTCGTTGACTAGTCATTCGAAAAATCCTCCAGACGACATTGTAGATTCCCCTATTCCTTTGACCCGTAGTATGGGGATTATCCTGACCTTCATCTGGTTCAGTCGACTGGGAACATTCCCCATGGCTCATGTAGAGTCAAGTTGAAGACCTAGCCTTCATCTGGTCCAGACGACATTGTAGATTCCCCTGTTCATTTGACCCGTAGTATGGGGATTATCCTGACCTTCATCTGGTTCAGTCGACTGAGAACATTCCCCATGGCTCATGTAGAGTCAAGTTGAAGACCTGACCTTCATCTGGTCCAGGCGACATTGTAGATTCCCCTTTGACCCGTCATATGGAGTGTATCCTGAACCTTCATCTGGTTCAGTCGACTGTGAACATTCCCCAATGGCTCATGTAGAGTCAACATATGACCTTCATCAGGTCTAGAAAAATTTAAAGACTCTCATGGTCCATGACCAGTAGTATGGAGATTGTCCTCACATTTATTTGGTTCAGTCGACTGGGGACATCCCCCATGGCTCATGACGAGTCAAGTTCAACACATGACCTTTATCTGGTTTAGAAAAATTTCAAAATTCCCCTGGTTCTTGACCAGTAGTATGGAGATTGTCCTGACCTTTATTTGGTTCAGTCGACTAGGGACATCCCCCATGGCTCATGACGAGTCAAGTTCAACACATGACCTTCATCTGGTCTAGAAAAATTTCAAAATTCACATGGTCATTGACCAGTAGTATGGAGATTGTCCTAACCTTTATCTGGTTCAGTCGACTGAGGACATCCCCATGGACTTATGTCGAGTCAAATAAAGACATATGCTTCATACATACGACAGAGTAGTGTAAAATATGCATTGAACCTTCAGCAAGTTCAGTCGACTGAGGACATCCCCCATGTCTCGTGTCGAGTCAAGTTCATGACAGTAACTACATTTCGACCAGACAACTTGAAAAGACTCTGCAGCTCTTCTATCCTCACGAGTAGAAGACATTAATCCCAGATGATAAAAACGAAAGTACCTAGAATTCTGAATTCTTGACAGGTACTCTTACAAATCATGTTTCATACAACATGTATAAAATACTCTCCAAATCAAGAACTTCTTGACTTAAAGAGTATGAGACAAACTGTACGTGCTAAATTTAGGCCAAAGTATATTTTTATCTTTTCGCCATATGCCTGAGCCCAACTCTTTCTGATAGCCTAAAACAGAGGCTAAGATTGGGCCAAAGATTTGAACTCATCTCGGACCCAATTAAAGCTTTTAGGGCGCAACCTATTGGTCCTTCGAATGGGTCCCTCACTGAAAAACATCACATCAAGTGATGTATCCCATTTTCTAAACACAAAATATAATTTCACATGCAAATACTCTTCATCACCAAAAGATGAAATTCAGAGCACGTTGTGGGCTCATTTGCCAGAAATGTTAGCACGTTGTGGGCCCACTGCCAGCTTCTATTATAACTATAAAGTAATCTCTTTCAAGTCTATAAAAGGATACATAACTCAACATATAGGGGGGCTTCACTTCTCTCTTAGGAGCTTCTGCTCTCTGACACAAGCTCTCTAAGCACTCCATCCCTTTAAACATTTTCCACCGCCCCCCACGGCCATCAAAGAAGTCAAGGTAACATTAAACCTTGCTTTCACATTTTACATATTTACTGCTCATTTCATACTACTGACTTGAGCGTCGGAGTGCCCTCGGCACCCACCACACCGGTGGGTATTATACTTTCGCTCACTCTACATTTGTCTTGCAGGATCGTTAGTGCCCCCAACCTACAAATTCTGATTGTGGACCTCGGCCGAATTCCAACGTCCACAATCAGACATCAATATTTTATAAAATGTGAATGCTCTCGCTTGAGAATGATTATATACACACACCTGCACCCCCACAAAGCCATGATTTTAACTATATGAGGTTAAATTATAACTTTAAGAAAGTGTACATGGATCAGAATATTAGTTTTACTCATAACACTCATGATATCATATTATCTTATTAAGGAAAAAAATATAAAATTTTCACATATCTATAGGAGTCGTGACACTATTTGATCTTAGGGAAGCTTCGCTCATGTAAACCGTAGGCGGCCCTATTGATAAATGATACAAAATATGAAATGACTATAGAGTATAAATTTGAGGTCTTAATTTTGAACAAATTTTGAGGTATTAACCAGACGACGCTTGTGTCGACTCTTCATAAGACCACATCTGGGGTAGACGGAAGACCATGTCTTACATGGTAACGCAATCAAATAAATTTGAAAAATCAATTTACTAATTATTTGCATATGTAATGACTAAGGAATAAAATGGACAAGTTTGACATGCATGCAAATTAACCCACTAATATTAACGCCTGAATTAGTATTTGGTTTTTCCTTAATTACTTGTAAATAAAATAGGGCAATGTTTCCTTAATTCAATTCAATTTTGTTGTCTTTTATCGGGCATCTACATTTTATAAATGAGAATGATTATAAAATCAATTTACTAGTGATTGATCATGGCTTCTTGCACCAACAACAAGCCATGATTTTAACTCTATGCGAATGATTATATATATATATTTTGGAAACGATGGAAACCCCGCCAAAACCATCAATTCTGGCCGCGGCGCAGGTAAAATCACCGGCTGTCCCAGGCTCTTACAAGAAGTGCACCCCCTGGATTCGAACCCAGAACCTCAAGGTGAGATCCTAAACCTTACACCACCAAGCACACCCCCTGGGGACACATGCATTGATTCGTTTATTCGTTTATGATTCGTTTTATTATTTTTATTTACTAGTTTTATTAATTTTCAATTAAGATTCGAGAAATTATAGTTAATTATCATAGAAAAATTAATATATTCGATATTTAGTGAGGTATTTTTAGTAAAATTTTTAATTACATATTTCATATGTATATATTTATGAAGACTTAATGTAAATCAAGTATGGTAAATTATTTTATTAAATAATATCATGACTAAACAAATAAACGAATCGAATACGAATCTATCACATTTTGATTCATTTCGTTTAGGATTCGATACAAATTCAATTCGTTGATTCGTTTTACCACCCTTAATAGGAACCGTGACACCCTTTGATCTTAGGGAAGCTTCGCTCATGTAGACCGGAGACGGCCCTATTGATAAAAGATACAAAATATGAAGTGAGCATATAATAAACTAAATTTGAGGTCTTAATTTTGGATAAATTTTGGGGTCTTAACCAGACGCCTATGTCGACTCTTCATAAGAACATATCGGGTGTAGACGAAGACCATGTCTTACATGCTAACGCAATCAAATAAATTTGAAAAATCAATTTACTAATTATTTTAATATGTAATGACTAAGGAATAAAATGGACAAGTTTGACATGCATGCAAATTAACCCACTAATATTAACGCCTGAATTATTAATTTGTTTTTTCCTTAATTACTTGTCTTTGTAATCAATTACTTGTAAATAAAATAGTCTTAGCTTTAGGTTACCTACTACTAATTTCACTTTCACACCTGTCTTGTCATTTTTTAATTTCTTATTTACATAATATTAATTAGCAATCGGACCAAATCTAGTCAATTAATATATATTCTGAAAAAGTCTTTGTTCACATCTTAATCTTATGTTAGGGTTAACTTTTTAATCACCCAAATTAAAGGGTAAATGTGTAGTTTAGTTCTTATAGTTTGAGTTAATTATTTATTTATTTTTTAAAATTACTCGAAACACTATTTTCGTTAATTTAAACAAAAAAAAAGCTATTACTTTGTGATCGAGGTGAGTTTTTAATGAAAATTTTGGTAAATTGGTGTTATTATGAATACTATAATGTTCTCAATGAGCGTGGTTTGGTGGTGTAGAGCTCAATATCTAATCTTTAGATCATAGGTTCGAATCAAGATTAGGGGTGGCAAAACGAATCAACGAATCGAATCAAAATATGATGGATTCGTATTCGATTCGTTTATTAAACGAATCATAATATTATGATTTGTATTCGATCATTTATTAAACGAATCGAATACGAATATTCGTTTAGTCAATGATATTATTTAATAAAATAATTTACCACACTTGATTTACATTAATTCTTCATAAATATATACATATGAAATATGTAATTAATATATTTACTAAAAATACATCACCAAATATAAAAAAATATTACTTTTTCTATGATAATTAGCTATAATTTCTCGAATCTTAATTGAAAATTAACAAGAACTAGTAAATAAAACTAATAAAATGAATCCTAGACAAATAAACGAATCAATGATCTTAAATTCGTATTCGTTTAATAAACGAATCGAATCGAATCGAATTGACCCATTTATTAAACGAATCTATTTTCTCAAACCCGTATTCGCTTTAAAGCGAATCGAATCGAACGAATAAATGAATCATGACCCAAATTGCCACCCCTAATCAAGATGATGTGTTTATTGTAAGAGTTTGTGACAGTTTGAGATTTTACTTATTCCGTTTAAGCACAAGATGAGTATTTGTCGCATGATTTTCAACGTTTAAAGAAAAAAAGATTGAATACTATTAGTTTTAACCAGTAAAAGTTAACAAGTATAGAGGAAAAAAAAGATTGTTTTCTCTTAAAAGATGTTAATAACATCCCAATAGTTTACATAGATTTTTTTTGAAATCGTTGAAAACTCTGTCACCAAACCATCCCTTCTAGGCTTAAGCCGAACATGTAAAATCCTCGTCTATCCTAAACTCTTATAAAAAATACATTTAATAGAATCCTGATTTCTGAAAGT
Organism: Zanthoxylum bungeanum; assembly: GCA_019454045.1. Taxonomy (NCBI): domain Eukaryota; kingdom Viridiplantae; phylum Streptophyta; class Magnoliopsida; order Sapindales; family Rutaceae; genus Zanthoxylum; species Zanthoxylum bungeanum. Next base: position 390,638 of record SKCR01027533.1, read on the forward strand.
CAGATTCCAAGTCATACACTATTAAGTATTTGATTATTTCTCCTTTTTTATTATAGATGTAGGCGAGTTCAAATATCATGTTTTCATGATTTGATCAAGTGGTTTTCAAATAATTTTTTTGACCGTCAAAAATCATTTAGACTTTAGTCAATCTTTATTTTTATTTTATTTTATTATTATTATTATTTTTTAAAAAAAAAAAAATAGAATGATTGCTTCTTGATCAACTGCAATTGTCAACACCTAGTTTCTTTGCTATTTTGAAGAGGCATAGCCTTCTTGATATACTTTTATCTATTTGCCTTGAGCTATTTACTGTAATTTATTGTAACATGAATTATGTATCAATGTAATTTTTTGTTAAATTTTAATATGATTTTCTTTTGACTTTCAGGGAAATTTTTTATTTTTTTTTGCCCACTAATTGTTTGTGAAAAAAATAGAACGATATATATATTTTTTTATTTTGCAATAAGAGTCGATATTTGATAAAAAAATCTCAATCAGAATTTAAAATTTGATATGTTATCATTTCGATTAAAAATTCTAATTGGAATTATATATGATTTTTCACTCCAAATAAAAAATCAAATAAAAATTCACAATAATCTTTTTTCCTATATCCAAATTTTTTATATAAAAAATCACGAATTTCGATTAATATTTAAGATAAAAATCATCGAATAAATTTTTTTAACCCGAATTTATAATTAAAATAGACTGGCATCAACAAATCCAGCAGCATTACCAAGTCAACTGTTTAAAAATGTATCATTTTACATATTGATTTCTATGTGGCAATCGTTGTCATGGCGCCGTCGAGGTGGTTGGATTTATTAAAATTTAAGCCAAACATTTGCTGTTTCAAAAATCAAAATTCCCAGAAAGTCAAGACCAACCAAACCAAGCTTCATATTCATATATATTTTTTGAAATCGTTACAAATTTCACCGTCAAATCATATTTTTCATATTTAATCGGATGAGTTAAAATCTTCTGTCTTCCCAGATTTTTACCAGAAACGCACTCTATATATTCGAACTTTCGAATGGTAACCCAACAACACTATTTTCACATTTCCTTTCAATTTTCATAATAAATAAACAGCTGAAAATGGTGGCCGCCACTACCCGATCAATAATAAATAATGATTATGATCTTTCTCTAATTCGTGCTGCATTCGTCATTCATGGTGACTTAGTCAGAAAGGTACTAAACAATATAAGCTCTGTTATTTCTGTTGCCCATTGCCATCTATATAAACAAAATTCTCTTAACTTGGTTCAAGAAATTCACTTCATTTGTCTCTAGTTTCACTTTGGTTTTTTTCTTGATTCTTGTTTTGTTTTTATTTTGCATATCTGGGTATATTTTCTGCTGTCTTTATTCATTTGTTTTGTAGCTGCTTGGAGTTATTTGTTTTGATGGGTCTGTGTTTGAATTTTTAATTTGCAGCAGGAACTGAATTGAGATTCTTCAAAGATTATTACTGGTGGTTTTGTTTGTGGGTGATCAAACATGTTTCCATCAAGAGCTTGGACTTGTGCAGCAGCAGCAGCTGTGCTGCTCTTGTGCTTGTGTTGTTCTTCACAGCTTGTTAGAGGAGCAGATGATGATCCCTTGACAGACCCCGTTGAAGGTGATTTTGTTTTTCCTTGATTCTACTTGTATTTTTTAATTTAATTGTTAGAATTTATAGATATTATGATATGGGGTCTACTTGGAATCTGAATTCATTTCATATACTTGTAGTACAACCTGAGGTCTACTGAACATAGCTCGGAAATCTACTCCAACTAGGGGCGAGAAATCTACTCCCATACTTGGGGAGAGTTCTAGTTATAGTTTAAACTTTAGATTATGTTTAAAATTGTGATATTGATGATTTGGGACAACTTCCTCGTTGTTTGTGTTGCTCTATAGTTGTTGTAGAGCATATATGCTGTCATAAGGTTGGTGTGTTGAATGTTCTTGGATGTGGACAATCTGATATAGGAGAATTAAGAATGTAGTAGCAATATGGGCACCAGCGAAATTTATGATTTTTGTTTTTATTTGGGGTTGTTGATTATGATTTGTATCGGTTTGCAGTGAAGGCATTGAGGGACGTCAAGAAAAGTTTGGTTGATGTCAATAATACATTGAGTAATTGGAATCGAGGAGACCCATGTACATGGAATTGGACCGGAGTTTTGTGCTTCAATACAACAATGGATGATGGCTATCTGCATCTTCGAGAATTGTACAATTTCAGACTTTCCTAATTTTTATTCTTTAACCTTGTAGCATGATAACATGACACGTCATTCGTGTTTGGTGACATCTAAAATAATGATGATTCTGCTGCTTTCTTTATATTAAAGCTAAACTGTGTTGCATTTCATTCGGATATAGGATGTAGAAACAGCAGGTGGCTTATTTTTGCAAAGAATCTACACAAACATATCTCAATAAATTGAAAAACTCACCAATATGATATTTTCATTAAATTTTAGACGTCCAGTGAATCATTTAACTTAAATTAAACTACCTACTTATTTCTGTGGAGCGTTTTAAATTTATAATAGAGCTCAATTATTGTTTTGTTCTTTGCAGGCAACTTCTGAACCTGAATCTGTCAGGAAACTTATCACCAGAACTTGGACGCTTCTCATATTTGGAAATCTTGTGAGGCACAATATGTTATGAAAATTACCATATGCTAAAATGATTCTCCATCTGTTTCAAATTCTTAACTCATTTGGCTCGATATTTTGGAAGATCTATAAATTCCATCAAAGTGGTAGCATATTATTTCGTTTCCTTCTGATATGGTTTGTTCTATCCATCTTAAAGGGACTTCATGTGGAACAACATAAGTGGAAGTATACCAAAGGAAATAGGAAATATCAAATCTTTGATACTCTTGTAAGTTGTGCTATTTTTTCATGACAAGACTGGGGGAACAATTTCATTTTTGAAATATTTTTTTATTATGTCTTTTTTGAGAATATTAAAATATTTGTATTATTCTAATTAATTTGTATTCCTAGTGTTCATGTATTCTTAAGTCCTTGTGGTATCTGTATTAATATCTGGATTAATTTTGGTGTACATTGGTCATATTTCACTTTATTGCTTGGTATCTAAATAAATGTGATATTCTTTGTTTCCAGGCTCCTGAATGGGAACCAATTAACAGGTTCCTTGCCTGAAGAGCTGGGTTTTCTTCCAAATTTGGATAGAATACAAATTGACCAGAATCACATATCAGGACCAATTCCTACATCGTTTGCAAACTTGAACAAAACGAAGCATTTGTAAGGGTTTCTGATGCTATATATCCAAAAACCACTGCTTGATTGTCTATTTTTTTTTTACCATCTTTATTTTGGTGTTTCTTAGTCTGTTTATTTTCTTCTTTTTGAACAGCCACATGAACAACAATTCAATTAGTGGGCAAATCCCACCTGAACTCTCCAGATTGCCAAAAATTGTTCACATGTAAGTTGATTGGTTTTAACTTTCTAGAATTTTGAATGTGTCATTTATTTTTAGTATGATTGTCAAGAATTTTCAACTTTTGTTTCATTGTTGTATATGTCTATTCCATTTTAACAAAGTGAATCTTTGCAGCCTCCTGGACAATAACAACTTAACGGGGTATCTTCCACCAGAGCTCTCTAAAACGCCAAGCTTACTGATCCTGTATGGCTTCTCACTTCCCTGGAATTAGTAACATTTTTCATATTTAAAAGTAAAATTTACCTTATTTAATTCCTCATATTTGTGGATTTGTTTTGCCTGTTTTTTTTTCTTCTCGTATTAAACTGATTAGGTACATATGTTTCCTAGATGTTCAGATTTCTTGATTTATGCTTTTAATGTGCATATGTGGACTCTCTAGCTTGTATATTTTAGAATTTGATGCACTTGATGAGTTTTGTGATTTGAATCACAACATTTCTCTTTTGCCAATAAAAATTGCAACTTAACTTGTCCATCAATAACAATATTGTCCCAAAGGGGCGTGGCTTGGTGGTGTAGGGTTCGGGATCTGACCTTCAGGTCCTGGGTTCGAATCCAAGGAGTGCGTTTCTTGTAAGAGTTTGGGACAGTAGGAGGTTTTACCTGCTCCGCTTAAACCCGGAAGGGGTGGTTTGGCGGCCAGGTTTTCAACGATTTCAAAAAAAAAAAAAAAAAAAATTCAATAACAGTACTGATGCATCAGACGCTGTTTCAGATCTAATCTTACGCTGAAAACTGCGATCAATTTGTAGAAATGCTTAATGGAAATAATCCAAGAGGTGGTTGTGCAATTATTAACCTTGTGGTTTGCAGGAAGCAATATAGCTTATGGCAACACCGTGCGTGGGGCAAAATATTGCTTTGGCACTAGACTAGATACAATAACTTGCTTCTCGCCAGATAAGGCAATAGCACAACACTGAACTCTGTGGTGATCAACACAGTGTGCTAATCAATTTCTGGTTTGTCTTGTCATAAAATCAGAAATCATCCTTGTATATATCAGATATTGGTAATAGATTGAGTGGATCAAACATTGGCATGTCAAAGCTTCGTGCCTTTTCATCAACATTCAACATGAGCTTGGTTGAAATATCACTTGAGTTTAAACAAAATGAAGCTCAAAAGAAATAAGATAGAGCTAGTGTAGCAGATGAATAAGCTTCTGCAAAAGTCATACCAACTCTAGGTGTGCTTGACCGCTCCTTATAACCTTCAGATAATTTAAGAACTAGCTAATCCTGCAAGTCAGTGTGCAAAAAGCAAAAAGCTTTGAAAAGGAGTGACATCTCCAAAATTGAAGGAAATGACCTCGGCTCTCTCATTTAGTAAATGCTGTGGTTGTAGGAGAGGTTTAAAGGGAGGATGTTCGGGTAGAACTCTAAGCTTCTAATTCAGAGGCATATATTTTATTTTATTTTGAATATGAGCAAAATTTTGTCTGGTTCCATAACAGGATTATCTTTCTTTCTTTTGCAGACAACTTGATAACAACAACTTTGAAGGGACTCCAATACCAGCTTCTTATGGCAACATGTCCAAGTTGTTGAAATTGTAAATTCTAAATCTTTTCTCTTGTTTGCAAGTAGATCAATAACATGGAGCTTAAGCGACGTCCACCCCTCTCTGTTTCAATGATCTGTAAGATGCAAGTGTCAAAGTGTGAGGCTGAAACTATAGTGACCCCACATTTTTTAAAATGCAAAATGAAAATAACTAGTAAAATAAGGTCCAAATAGTATAATGAAAAACGGAGGCAATGTATGCATATTCTTTGAAACAAGTTTCTAATGCTTTGTTCATTAAGTGTAGAGTACAAGTGGAAATGCTCTTATAACTCAGACATTCAGTTGCTCTTAATCCTAATGGCATTACAGCATATTAATGCAATTTTGAAACATGGAGTCCATTGATGCACCTTATGAGAATCACAGTCGCAGTTGTTGATCCATTGTTGCCTAAATGTTTTATTTTAAAGTAAAGGATCAGCCTGAATGGAGTTATTTTTATTTAACTTGCATCCTTGACAATCCACGATCTTATAATCTTTGTAGGATTTCAAGATGACAATTAAGAAGCATGCTCTTGATCATAATACATACTCAAATTGGTTATTTCTCTGGTTGGATTTGTCAGGAGTCTGAGGAATTGCAGCTTGCAAGGGCCAATCCCTGACCTGAGCCGAATACCAAACCTTGGTTATCTGTAAGTTCTTAGAATGGGTGTTCCTACTGTCATTTTCTCATTGGTGAAGCATGGGCTTTTCAATTATAAAAGTGCAATGCAATGGTGATTTATTTTTTCTTTATACTCGATTAATGTCAGGGACTTGAGTTCAAACCAACTAAATGGAACTATACCTACGAACAAGCTCTCTTCGAATATCACAACCATGTAAGATTTTCCATCTTGCAAGTAATATGTATTATATGTGTTCTTAGCATTTTTCTGTAATACAAGATGTTTTACTTAAGATATTAACTAATAATCAATTTTAATTTGTGGAGAATGTTGCAGACTCTACAACTGAATTCTGATGATTTCCATATGTTCTGATACATATCCATTCTATTTGTGCAGAAATCTATCCAACAACAATCTCACAGGAACAATTCCGTCTAACTTTTCGGGTCTTCCTCTTCTGCAAAGATTGTGAGCACTTAACCACATGCTATTTCTTGTTTTCATTTAGCTGTATGGTTTCTGAAATATTATTATACATTAGCATATTGAGTTTCCTCATCTCAATCTTTGAATATAAGTATCTGAAGTTGATGATGACAATGTAAGCAATGGGAAATCAATTGAACTACTGTAACAAAATAAATAGCTTTTTCTGATGATTGTTCTCGTGGCAGGTCGATAGCAAATAATTCGTTGAATGGCTCTATACCATCCTCCATTTGGCAGAGCAGGACTTTAAACGCAACTGAGAAATTTACCTTGTAAGACCTGAAGTGATGACATCACAAATTTCTCAGCTAATATTTTGTGTGTGTGTGTGTATAGTGCGCTTGTCTACATGCTGTATTCTCATGTAATGGTAACCAAGCATATTGTCAAGAAAAAAGAAGTTGATTTCCTTTTCTAATTTCAACATGCTCCTTTGAGCTCAAAGGAGCAACAACTATATTCTGTACTTCAGCGTCCTTGACTTGATTTGGCTAATCTAAATTATTTTGGCCTTTTTCTGTTGCAGGGATTTTGAGAATAATAATCTTTCAAATATTTCGGGCAGTTCTGTCCTCCCTCCCAATGTCACTGTCTGGTTTGCCTTTGCCTTTGCCTTTGCATTTTCTTCCTAATTTTATAATCTAAAAAGCTCAATACGGATATACTTCGCTACACAACACATTTTTTTATGCTATGAAATAAATTTTATTTCACATGCCACTAACTAAAGACAAGCCAAGATAAAAATAAATGCTGCTAATGATGTTGATAATGAGAGCAAGGAACTTTTTTTATTAGTTTTACATCTTGAAGGTCTAACAGACTACAAGCTTTTAATAATATACAGGCTCAGAGGAAATCCCTTATGTTCGAATACAAACGCAGTGCAATTTTGTGGATCTCAGAATGATGATGAGGATGATATTCAGGGACCAACAAACTCCACTCTTGCATGTCCCACATGCCCAACAGATTATGAATACTCACGAAAATCCCCTGTTCCTTGTTTCTGTGCTGCCCCCCTGCTTGTCGGATATCGGCTGAAAAGTCCTGGACTCTCATACTTTCCTGCATATAGGGATTCGTTTGAGGGGTATCTGAGCTCTGGTCTCGAATTGCAGCTTGATCAGCTGGAAATTGGTTCAATTGAATGGCAAAAAGGACCTCGACTGAAAATGTACTTGAAGTTGTTTCCTTTATACGTTAATAACAGTGAAAATCCTAATGTTTTCAATGATAGTGAGGTTCGAAGAATCAGAAGCATGTTTACAGGATGGAACATTCCTGATAGTGACGTATTTGGCCCCTATGAACTTATCAACTTCACTCTACTGGACCCCTACAAGAATGGTTTGTCTCAGAAACTTTATCTTATATGCTTTTTTTTCCCCTGAACTTTGATGAATTATTAATTTTACCCAATTTATTAAACATGAAACAGTTACCTATCGTGGATGGTTCTCATCCTGGACAATGTGGAAAACCTGCTCTCAATGATTCATCTTTAATAATAAACTGAAGTTTGACCTGATTGTTTTGCTCAAGTTTATGTGCTATTAGTATTTATCTGAAAAGCCCTGTCTACTAAAATTGCAAGATTACAGACAAGCCAATTAACTGTCTTTGTGAGTTTATATTTAAAGTGTGTCTGTGGTTGTTATTTTTCAGTAACATGTCTGCATGTCTGTGACTGCGTTTTAGGCCTTGCCGACCTTTCCTCCCTCATAAAGCATCCGTGGTTGTTATTTTTCAGTAACATGTCTTCATGTCTGTGACTACGTTTTGGTTTAGTGGCATATACTCAGAGCATGTAAATAAATATTCTTTGTGCATAGTTCTAAATGATTTTTGGGTTGTAGGAGATCATGTCATGAGCTATTGTATCCAACATGGAAGTTCCAAATTCAGATTATTGTCATTCTTTTCATGTATCAACGTATGTGATGAATACGATTGCACGACTTGTTTATGCTCATTGTACTAATTATGGTGACAGTGTTTCCTGGCTCTCGCAAATCTGGCATAAGCTCGGGGGCACTGGCTGGCATAATTCTGGGGTCCATTGCAGGTGCAGTTACCTTATCTGCAATTGTTTCACTTCTTATAGTCAGGGCACATATGGGAAATTACCACGCAATTTCAAGAAGACGTCACTGTAAGTACCTTGCGTCTCTCAAGGTAGCATGTTTAAGAGATACATTATGGTTTTCCAGTGTCCTAACTCTCAAATTTTAGTTGTTGGGTAAAGTCTGATTTCGTTTTATAAATTAACCTTGTATTTCAATCATTCATTTACTTGTTTAATAAATATTGTGAATAACATTAAATTTGGTCTCAAGCAGTTGCTATTGCCTGTATATATTTTGGGTAATTTTCCCAAGTTTTATATAAATTTCATTTTGAAACTTATAAATCTGAAAACAAATATGGATCTATATATGATGAATTGTTTGAAATTCATTACGCAATTTGCTGGTCAAATGTTAAAATCTTAATAGTAGTACTGTAACTACTTGCAGCGTCTAGGGCCTCCATTAAAATTGACGGTGTGAAAAGTTTCACTTATGGGGAAATGGCCTTAGCTACAAACGATTTTAGTAGCTCCTCTCAAATTGGCCAAGGTGGGTATGGAAAGGTTTACAAAGGCATTCTTGCTGATGGCACAATTGTTGCTGTAAAACGTGCCCAAGAGGGATCTTTGCAAGGCGAGAAGGAGTTCTTAACGGAAATACAATTTTTGTCAAGATTACATCATCGGAACCTGGTATCTTTGGTTGGATATTGTGATGAGGAAGTGGAACAGGTACTTCCTTTCAAATTGTACGATATATATTGTTTTTTTTTTTTTTTCAGTTTTCCATCAAATTGATTTTTTTCCCACTTTCATGCTTGCAAAACAATGTGCTAAAAAGACGAAGGAAGAAGCAATTCTTGTCCACTTACTTCTTAGGACTTTTAACTCCTCTGGACCAAAAGAGCAAATATTAAAGATGTAAAAGTATATTATATTTGCTTCAAATAACGGAGCGCAAAAGAAAATTGAAGTGTCACGATGTTCTTTTTGTTAATGACAAAGAAGATATTGGAGGTTAAGCATTTGATTGATTTCGTATAAGCAACAATTTATTTTTTATTTTTAAACTTCCATTCATAGTGAACTTGAGTGAATATGATCCTTCATTTTACTACTTATTAGCAGTACTACTACACTCCTAAAATGTACCGGATATGCCAAGACTAGTTCGTTTTCGTGCTCTTTGTTACTGCATTTGCGTTTAAATTTGCTATTTCAGAAAACTTGATATGTCTTGCTGTTATGCTTGCAGATGTTGGTGTATGAGTTTATGTTGAATGGCACTCTGAGGGATCAGCTTTCTGGTATGTTTTAGTTATCTTTTCACCTGAATTTGCTTTTTCTTACTTTGGGATATTTCAAAGGCAGATAAAATTGAAATAAACGAATTGCTGCAATACAAATAATTTTTCTTGACGCATTTTGCTGTCCTTTTGGAACTGAATAGGGGACATAATTTTTTTTTTTTTGTTCGACACAATATGCCAGTATGGTAAGCTCTAATAAATTGTTGATGCATATCGTATGATAGCTAAGTCTAAAGATCCCATGGGATTTGCAATGAGATTGTCAATTGCCCTGGGAGCATCCAAGGGCATCCTCTACCTGCATACAGAAGCTGATCCTCCAGTATTCCACCGAGATATTAAGGCCAGCAACATATTATTGGACCAAAAGTTCACAGCCAAGGTTGCTGATTTCGGACTTTCACGACTTGCCCCAGTTCCGAATATTGAAGGGATTGTACCAGCTCATGTGTCTACAGTTGTAAAGGGGACTCCGGTAAGGCTTGTTGTTAATCATAATAGACATTCATATTAATTAGCTTAACTAGGGGGAAGAATTTGATTTTCTTACATCACTGTTTTCCGTCAGCATTATTCACATATTTATGATTACAAGTCCACTTTTAGAGATTTTTCTGGCTACGTGACATGATAAAGTGTTAGAAAGTTCATTAGAAATGCATAATTAATTTGTGATTTTGAAACTATGTGGTCAAACACAATCTCAAACTGAGAAGAAGCTGCTACATTGCCACTTCGTATGACAGTTAAAACTTTTTCAAAATAAAGTTAAAATTCATTGCGATTAAACAATACCTTAACATTTTTGAATTTGAATAAGAGTAAAGGAGATTTAGCGGTACAATGTTGTGATTATGAAATGTTTTTCAGTCATAAGATATGCATTGTTCTTAGTCAGCTGTTAGAGCTAGATGCTTGGGCATATTGGCTTGCTAATTTTGCATTTGACCAAAAATCTGCATGTATAGAACCGAATCCGACTTACTACTAATATTCGACAGAAAAGGTAAGCACAACAGAGAACACTTACGATTTGTCTGTTAATAGGCCATTTAATACTGTACTCTTGAGCGAAGTTTGAGATGAGAGAATCCCATCAGTGATCAGCCACACAACACATAACTATAACTTCTATCATTTATGTGAATCTATTGATTAGACATGCACAGAAAATGATAGGTGGCAATGTGATCCCTTGATCTTGATGGATTTGATAAGCAAATTGATGATAGATATGTTAAAACAAATGAATAGGAAAACACAAAGAAAGTATAAATCATGCATCGAATGAATGTTCTGAACACTAGAGAATTTGTTGAGCTAATTGATAACAATATGTTAAATTTTTGTCTAATCTTTCCAGGGTTACCTTGATCCGGAGTACTTCTTAACTCATAAATTGACTGATAAGAGTGATGTGTATAGTCTTGGAGTGGTATTTCTGGAACTCTTGACTGGTATGCAGCCGATCTCACATGGCAAAAACATTGTTCGAGAGGTATTACCTAGCCGATTCCTTGCACTTTACGTTTAGTCATTATTGTAATTTGTTGCAGTTTCAAGAAAATATCATTGACCACATCTTGTCTACTTCAAAAATCTCATAGTAGCTGTAATTTTCTCAAACCAAATGTAGGGTAGAGAGGAAATACATTTTTTTATAATCTTAGCACACTAAATTTTCTTGCATGATTTTGATTGAAATCAGGTAAATAACGCGTATCAATCCGGAATGATCTTCTCAGTGATTGATGGGAACATGGGTTCTTATCCCTCAGAATGTGTAGAGAAATTTGTTACATTGGCCCTCAAATGTTGTCAAGATGAGACAGATGCAAGACCTTCAATGGCAGAGGTTATGAGAGAACTTGAGAGCATATGGAATATGATACCGGAGTCTGATACCAAAACCGCAGAGTTCATAGCTAGTGAACACGCCGCAAAAGAAGTATCTCCGCCATCTTCATCCTCGATGGTGAAGAATACGTATGTTTCGTCAGACGTCTCTGGTAGCAATCTTGTTAGCGGAGTCATGCCTACCATTACACCTAGATAAAATTAAAAAAAACAAATTCCAGAATTGAAAGACATAGTTATGACTAGTTCTTAAGTTTGCTTTGTTGATCATAGAAGTTTACACTAGGACTTGTTAGTGACTTGTTTGGTTTCTGATTTTTGTATAGCCTTTCTTATTTTGATTTGTTTTGTCTTTTGATGTTTGATGCTGATACAATTTATAAATGAGAAACATACCGTTCATAATTATTGGAAATCATTTTGGAATTTAAATACTTTTGAAAATGCAAACACTCTCAAATTTTGGAAATAACCATTGCGGGGGCAAATGCGTACATTTGTCCTTTTCAGATTTCGCAATGGTGGGAGTTTTCGTACGGATTCGGCTCCGGACTTGGGTTCACATATTTCTTGATCCGGTTAGTTTTAAAAAAAATTAAAAATTAAATATAATTTAGGATATTTTATGAAGTTAATTGATAATTTTTACATGAATCCGATTAATTTTAATTATATTTAGTGAATTTCAATTTATGATAATTTAGGATTTTTCATGATGTTAATTGATAAATTTAAAATTTTATTATTTTTATACGGGGTCATGGATCCTAATCCGAATATACCCGAATATAGATCCGTATAATTTTTCCCTGATTTGGACCCAACCTGAAAAATTAAAGTTATTTCCGGACCCGGGCCCGAATTTTTCCATCAGTTTTTTCCTTTAAAAGAAGGAGAAAATCTTCCATGAAACAGTGGTACCATGTCATCCATGCAACAGGCCAATTATCCACTGCCACGCGTGTTAAAAAATTAAAAAATAATTAAAAAATAGGTGAAAAATTCTACATGTCATTTTTTAATTCGCTTGTGCTACCACGTCACCCATACCACTGTTGCACCAAAGAATCTTTTTCAAGGGGCCGAGTAAAACGGTGTCGAAGAGGCCTTAATACAATTCTTTTGGGCTAAAGATTAGGGCTTGGACCAAAATCAAATTTAACACGACGGAAGCGCGAACGGATTAGGGTTTCAGAAAAACAAATGGCTATATATACATATCCATCTGTTAGATGCCAGCTTGCCGGGTACCCACCAGAGCATTCGCCATGGGAAGAAGTAAGCACCCATTTTCTCCCACTCTATTTGCTTTCTTGCATCTTCTTCATCATTGGTTTTAATAAAATTTTAATTAAACACGTTTGCATATGTTGTTTGTGATTCTGAGTTAAATTTCCATAATTCATTTGCTTGTAATACATGTGTTAATGTTAATTTTTTTGCCTGTTGAACAATATTTAATTTTTTTTTTGTTCTTTTCAAAACTTGGTGCATTTTCAATTTCCTTTTGAACGGATCTTGTTGTTTTTGATACTTAGATAGCATGAGTAGAGGCATGTGTATTGGTTCTTTAATATTTCTCATATGGCTACCAATATATATTTTTTAATCTTTTTGTTTCGTTGTTACTTTGTAAATTAATTAGACATCTTGTAGTTTATACCTTATAGGGTAGATGAGGTTTTAAATTTTATTAAATTTAATACAAGCTTTACAGAATATGGAGATTTAGGCTGTTTTGAGTTTTATTGGAGACATTGATTGGAGACTTGTTAGTTTGAATGTTGAAAGGGACTGTGGTAATTGGTATTGTAGGACCTGCGAGATGTTATCGTCAGATTAAAAATAAGCCGTACCCAAAATCACGGTTTTGTCGTGGTGTCCCTGATCCCAAGATCAGGATCTATGATGTTGGAATGAAGAAGAAAGGAGTTGATGAATTCCCTTTCTGTGTGCACTTGGTGTCTTGGGAAAAGGAGAATGTATCAAGTGAAGCTCTTGAGGCTGCTCGAATTGCTTGCAACAAATACATGACCAAGTTTGCTGGGAAAGATGCCTTCCATTTGCGTGTCCGAGTTCACCCATTCCATGTCTTGCGTATCAACAAGATGCTTTCATGCGCTGGAGCTGATAGGCTTCAAACTGGTATGAGGGGTGCTTTTGGTAAACCACTGGGCACATGTGCTAGAGTTGCCATTGGACAGGTCCTCCTGTCAGTTCGCTGCAAGGATAGCAATAGTCATCATGCACAGGAGGCCCTACGTCGTGCAAAGTTCAAGTTCCCTGGTCGCCAAAAGATCATTGTCAGCAGAAAGTGGTATGTGGACTTGTCTCATTTGTTTTAGGTCCATATAAGTTTGTTTTAGTGGGTAGTTCATTAAGCTCAGCTGTAAGCCTGTAACTAATCAAGAAAACATATCTTATTATTGTTTTCCGGTATCTCAGCATACTTAGTATTGTGATTTCTGCACTTCATCACTTGTTTATCCATCACGTTCAACTACATTGTATATTTCCATTTTGTTGTTGATCTCAGTACTTCACCTTCTTTGCGACCCATGACTGTCTTTTTAGGTCAAATTTCATTTGCCTTTGTTTAATTCAATTTCAGGGGTTTCACCAAGTTTAACCGCAATGATTATTTGAGGTACAAGTCAGAGAACCGTATTATACCTGATGGTGTCAACGCAAAGGTTTGTCTTTCACTTTATACATGCTGCTGTACCCATTTAAATTCTGCAATTACTGTGAATTTTCAGTTTTAGGTACTGTATATGTCAATTTTTCTCTTTCTTCCCGCTTCCCTTTCGTATTTGAGGTTTATATAAGAAACTGAAATAGTATTGGGGTTCTTGCAGCTTCTTGGATGTCACGGGCCCTTGGCGAATCGCCAACCAGGAAGAGCTTTCCTAGATGCTGTCACGGCTTAGGATTTGTTAGGCGAGCAAAAGTTTTTGTAGAACCCGGCCAATTCTTGCCGTTTATTAATGTGTTTGAAGTACTTGTTTGCAAGACCTATGTTATCTTTCTTCTCTCTTATATCAAGCACTTGGATTTTCCCAGAAGTTTATGTTAAGATTTATTGGCTATAGCTTGCAATATGATTTTAATCCGGAGCTTGTACTTTGTTTTGGTCATAAACGAATTGCATCACAGAGTAATGTTTATTTAATTAATATGAATTTATTAGGGGTGTTCACGGGTCGGGTTTTTTGAAATTTTGTGAGACTGGATCGGGTCGGGTCACGGGAAAGTCGGGTCGCGGGTCGGGTCACGCCAAGGTGGAACACGATCGGGTTCGGTTCTGGTCGGGTCGTCAGATCATTAAAAAAAATATTTTTTTTTATAATGAATTAATTATTTTGAAATATAAATATTAGTTATTTTATGTCCCAAAAACTATCATATATATAAAGTTTTAATACAAAAAAGTAATAAACAAATGAAATAATAGTAAAAATTTTAAAAAAATAATAAAAATATTATAGGGTCGGGTCGGGTCGAAATTTTGTAATTTTTTTATGAACCCTCACGAGTCGGGTCGGGTCGGTAAAGTAGAAAATGATGTGTAAAGGACATATATGGGGAGTGTCCCACTGTCCAGATTGTATACCTATTTTGATTTGAAAATGAGACAAAAACAAAAAAATACCACGATATTTTCGATTTAAAAATTATAGGTGTCTAATTTGAGCGTTATTCTATTGGTCACGTGTCGTTATTCTAATGTATATTCCTCAATAAATTTCCTCAATGAAACTAGAATTCGTACATGATTTCAGAGTGATTTCACTATGAGGTCAAGACACTTCGGGATTTGTCCAATCCAATGTTAACTTATTCTGAAAAAAATTTACTTCGAAATCCATTAAAAGAGAATATAATGAAGGTATTTCGACCCATATAACAATATTTCAGAGTACATGAGGTCACACATCATAATCCAAAATTAGTGAGTTTTAATGACATTCCACTCAACTTAACATGCAAACTTACTTTAACAAATGTAATCACTTCTAATTATACATGTCAATATGACACATGACAAATGTTCAACATGCATTCAACATGAGTCCAACAATAGACAAATGTCAATAATAGGAAATGAAAATCTTCACTCACATGAAAAACAATAAGTCTAATATAACAAATGAAGAATTCTAGAAAAAGGGGAGGACATTCTAAGAGAAAAGAAATATTGACAAAAATGTTCAAAGAACAAAGAAATGGAAAAAAACATTAAGATTGTAACTTAAGTTTCAAAGTGCTAATATTGCATGAAGTTTTTATTGGTCTTAAAGCAAAGGAAAGTTAGGCCATCAAGCATCTATTTCTCGGCCCAGATCAGAATCAAGCCTAAAACCCATTGAGAAGTACATAATCTTACATTTTTCCCGCATTCTGAAACATTATAGGATTTTAGTAGAATATGATATGATGAGATTTTAGTGGGACGAAATATATTTTTTGATCCGATTGTGATTCCTCTATCTCAATGTATACGTGAGATTAGGATTTGCAGGTCAGTTCGTCCCGTTGTCATTCATATATGAGATGTTGAGATTTGATAGTAGGGTGACAACAAGAGGGGTATGATAGGAGATACCAACACATGTATCTTGCTGATCCATTTAATAAATATGAAAATTTTACTTGTACTTAGCCTTAACGTGCGGGGCTTGCTAGCCCATGTCCCTCATTCACACAAGAATTTTACTACTATTTGAATGAGAATACCAATACCAATACTCGACCCATTCAAATAACGGGTATAAAATATTATTCATTTACCCACCCTCAAAGTATCTGACTTTTGCGGACCCTCATCCCCGATGTGATTTTTGCCATCTCTACTCGAGAAGGATTAAAATTATACAAACGAAAAAAAATAATGGAATGGAATGTAAATTTAGTAAACTACAAGGGCTATACAATAATAATCCCATAAATAAAAACGAAGTAAAATGGGATCGCTCTCACTGGTTTCCATTTCCTATTCTATCCCTTATCTGCTTCCTCCGCCACTGCTGCTACTATCGCTGTCGTACAGGTAAATCTCCTCCTCCCTTCAAATACTCGTCGTTTGATATTGTTCTTGTGCTTTTAGCCTTCAATTCATTATTAATCTCAAGCCAAAAAAAAAAACGAAACGAAACGGATTGGTTGATCAGTGGCGGCACTGAGTTTTCTTAAATTTTATAGGTACTAAATAGATCTTAAAATGGTTCTATCGATAAATGATAAAAAAAAAATCTTAATTTTGGTTTAAATTTGGGCCCTGCCGGGTCGTTTGTGTTGACTGTCACTAGGGCCACCTATGCGGTTGATACTTGATAGTGATACTAAGCGGAATCTAGCTCTTTCAGATTTAATTTTGTTTTATTTGCTTATTAATTTTATTGATTGATTTTATTTATACGGTTCTTGGATTATTTAATTAATTAGAAATAATTTTGAAATAGGAAAAAATGCAAGGGGCAATTCAATCATTTCTGTCTCATGGAAATGTGGTTAAATCTGCTGTTCTGCAACGCATCCGTTTGGTCAATCCAATTCTTAGGCCTGTAGTTTTGTCGCGGTTCGAGTCTGTTTCATCTGCTCGTATGGAAGAGCATGGTTTTGAAAGCACAACAATTTCGGACATCTTGAAAGCGAAAGGTAAAGGTGCTGATGGCTCTTGGCTTTGGTGCACTACTGATGACTCTGTTTATGATGCTGTCAAGTCTGTGAGTAGCCAGCCAACCCGCTAACCACTCACTCTATTGGAATATTTATTTATTTTGTTATTGCAATTGCTGTGAATTGATGATGTATTTATATTTAGCAGTGTAAGTAAATTTATTATCATCGCAGATGACACAACATAATGTTGGAGCGTTGGTTGTCGTCAAACCTGGAGAGCAAAAGTCCGTCGCAGGAATCATCACTGAGAGAGGTATTTTTAAGCATACCCTACTTAAAAATAATGTGACTGTACTGGAAAATATTAGCTCAGGTTGGATGTTGTATGTATATTCCTTGGGGAGTTGCTTTTGATTTTGGGTACCCAAATATTCCATCTCATTTGGTAATTATAATGCTTTTACCTTTTCTTTTTCTTCAGTGAGTTAATCGAAGAATTACAAATATTCTTGCTTGTGCAAAGTTGAAATATTTTGTGCTTTCATTATATTTCCCCCCCACTTGTTTAAAGACATCATTTGGTAGACAAACAATGAATTTTTTAAGTGAAAGCTCGGTTTCATGATGGCTTTGTCATTGAATGTGTGTGTTGTATTGTATTGTTTTTCAACATAAATTCCAGTTCTCTCTGCAAGTTCATTTATTACTTTCATCTTTGGAATTATTCGTGTACTTTTCCTTGCTTTGTCCCTAGCACTTTGTCTTTAAGTAAGGCTTATCTGAAAAAAAGACTGCCTTTGGTAGATCATAATGGGCCAATGGCTTTACTGTTAATATTGAACATTGGTCTGGTAAAATTTTGCTATGTAATTGTCGACTAAATGAGAAAGATGTGAACGGTGAAAATTCTGTTAACTGTGGATTTTTTTATTGAATAAGCTCATTTTACGTTGCACTTGTTCGACTGTAACGTCTCGACTAGTCGACTTTCTCGTTCACATGTCTGTAACTCTATCCCCAAGGGGCGTGGCTTGGTGGTGTAGGGTTCAGGATCTCACCTTGAGGTCCTGTGTTCGAATACAGAGTGCGTTTCTTATAAGAGCCTGGGACAGCCGGGGGTTTTACCTGCTCCGCTTAAGCCCCGAAAGGGGTAGTTTGACGGCGGGGTTTCCAACGATTCCAAAAAAAAATAAAAAAAAATGTCTGTAACTCTGTTTCTACTAGCCAAACAGTGATGTGCAATGTATTTGGGTTACTTTGTTTATTCATTTTTTTTCAATTAATTCCAGATTATCTCAGGAAGATCATAGTACAGGGAAGATCATCCAAGTCAACTAAGGTTGGGGACATCATGACTGAAGAGGTATGAACTAATTTATTCAGAGGAATATATGTTTGGTTCTAAGGTTGTTTGCAACTGAATGTTCATGTGTTAAGGTTGTTTGCAAGTTACAACTGAATGTTCATGTGTTTCTCGTCATGCGAGCGTGAGTGGGTATTATTAGATGTTTGAAAATCATATCCGATGGTGGTTACAGAACAAGCTTATCACAGTCACACCTGACACCAAAGTTCTGCTGGCAATGCAGTTGATGACAGGTTACATGCTGCTGCCCTAGGTTAAATATCACATTTATTTGTTTCTTTGTTTCTCATCTAGACGAGCTAATCTTATGCCCTTGATTTGGTCAGATAACCGCATTCGGCACATTCCAGTTATTGGTGATAAGGGAATGATAGGCATGGTGTCCATTGGAGACGTTGTTCGTGCCGTGGTGAGCGAGCATCGGGAGGAGTTAAACCGCCTGAATGAGTTTATACAAGGAGGTTACTAGATGACAACGATGACGACAAGGACAAGATGGAACGTTGTGACGCTTGCTTTTTGAGTACGAATAAGACAGGAACTTGTAAATATGGCTTGTTGTATGCATCTCCTGTCAGGTGCTTTTAAATTTTTTCCCTTTTTTTTCCCAGATGTCAATATGCTGTGACGTGCAATAAGAACTTGTGGACTAACTGTAATTTTGCTTGGAATTTCTTTCGTTATAGCCTGTGATAACAAAGAATGTTTTTGCTGCTGTGGATGTGTATTTCTCTCTTCAAATTTGGTAGTTTTAGATTTATTTCCTCAACAGCTACTCATTTATTATGGCTAGAACAGAACTAATTGAACTGATTCGAATCGAAATTTTGACAAAAAGTAAATGGTTTTAAACTTCTAAATTTAACGTCTGAAAAAACCGAATCGAAATTTGTCAAAAATTGAACTGAATCCGAAATATCTAGTCTTTAGTAATAAAAATTATTATGTTCCTTATTCTTCATTCCTCGATATAATTGAATTAAATAAAGGGTATATAAGTGATTAATCCATATAATTTCATATAAATATATAATTATATATGCTTGATTTCTAGTTATAAATTGAACAATTCTTAAAAAATGCACAAGGACATCTCAAAACGACATAATGGACATGGTATATTAATATCAGCATAGAGAAAACTAATCAGATAGGTCCATTGGAGTGGTGCCTACTTAACGGACCGATAAAATCCTGAGGGAGCTGGTGCGACAATCCGCTATCTTCCATTTATGTCATTGGTCTCATACACATGGGGAAACGAACTCGAGATATGTGTTTGACCATATATTCCTTCCTTCGCCCTTACCACTAAGGCAATCCGGGTGGGTTATATATAAGAGTTAATAGGTGATTTACAATATGTTATTAATTTTATCCTTGATGAGATGGCTCCAATACCTACATTCCACTGAACCCATTTAAGACTTCAGGGAGCTAAAAGTAAACAACACAACAGAATGACCAATTTCTATATCTAGCTTAAAGAAAATTTCTAGAGTAAAAACTATATAATAAATTCTGTTAAAAAGATCCATATCTATAAATAAGAATCAGTCTCCATCTCTCATTATTTTTCTTATCCACCAAGAAAAATACAAAACCATTAACCTCATCAAACAAAGCCAAAAACAAACAGGCTCCAAGCCATTTTACCCCGGCACCACAGCCGGAATCTCTCAACATTCCTTCAACGTACAAACCAAGTAACCAACAAATACGAGCAGCAGCAGCAATTATAATAATAGTAATACTAACATTACAAGAACTGGTAGCAGCGATGGCATAACCCAGCACGCTTGTGCTGCGTGTGAATACCAACGCAGGAAGTGGGCTCCTAACTGCATTCTCGCCCCTTATTTCCCTCACGATTCCTCAATGCTCATAAATTGTTTGGTGTCAGTAACATTACGAAAATTATAAAACACCTTGACCCCCTTGAAAAGGATGAGGCCATGAGGACTATCATTTTCCAATCTGATGTCAGGGCCAATCTTCCTTGTTGGCGGATGCTACCGTATTATTAAAGAACTTCATCAGCAGATTGTATTCGACTAAGGCTGAGCTTGAGCCGGCTCTTCATCAGCTAGCCATTTGTTTCTGAAACAGATGATCCTGTGCTTAGTTATGAATTTGTGAATACTTCCATGCAGAATTTTCAGTATATGCAACCACAAGATCAAGAATATGTTATGTTGATGATGTGAAATTGTGAACGTTCAGAATCATAATTTTCAAGAAGCTGATGTGAATGCATGGGCTATGCAGGATCCTACAATGGTGTCTACATTGAATGTTAAGCAAGATTTTATTAATAATGGTCAAAGTAGTTGTATTACTACTATTACTGAATATGTGAAGCCGCAACAACTTGTTGAGATTACATATGAAAGACATGATGCCAAGTTTGAGAAACATCAAGACCTAGTTGAACAGATGTTTGTGCCTTCTACACAGTTGCTTATGATATATTTGATAAATAAAATCTTGCATAAAAATATAAAATGATATATTTATTGATCAATTTGATGCATTCTATGTGTCAATATTTGGTTTCATTTTGATTACTTACTTTTGATATTGTTGATCAATTTGATGCATTGTGGAATTTGGGTTCTTCGATCTGTTGCTTGATCAGGAAAATTCAATTGTTATTTGTCAACCTTTCTTCCCCCACAAATCATATAGAGAGATACCATTATCAGATACACAGCCTTCGCTCTCCATTTGGAGAGACAATTCCTCGAGAATATCGTAAACTTCCTTCAAATCCAACTGCAAACTGTTTCCTGATGAGAACTTATAAACTTTCTTCTTCACCTCAATCCAACTCTGGCCAGCAACTTTCTTTAGACCTTTCATTTTAGCTGAGGCCCTCACTTTCGCTGAATCTTCCCATCTCCCACTTGCAGCATAAATATTAGACAGCAACATGTAGCTCCCTGTTGTCTCAGTGTTTAGACCAAAAATTTGAGAGGTCAATGCTTCTGCAACATCTGTGTTTTTGTGCATCCGGCAAGAGTTCAAAAGAGCTCCCCAAACATACGCATTGGGTTCCATTGGCATGTTTTTCACAATGTTGCCTGCCTCTGGCAACAACCCAGCACGTCCAAGAAGATCGACCATGCAAGCATAGTGCTCCATCTGGGGATCAATCCTAAATTCTTTTACCATCATATCAAAGAGCCTACGACCCTCATTGACAAACCCTGCATGACTACAAGCAGAAAGAACAGCAACAAAGGTGACCTCATCCGGCTTAAATCCAGCTTCAATCATCTCCTCAAAAGTTGCAAGAGCATTTTCACCAAGTCCATTCATCCCATACCCTGAAATCATCGAGTTCCATGAGATCAAATCTTTGTTTTCAATCTGCTCAAATAGTAAACGTCCTTCCTCAAGATATCCACACTTCATGTACATGTTAATCAAGCCATTTTCCATTAGAATGTTTTTATTCATCAAGACTCTAACTACATGACCATGGATCTCCCTACCAATATTTAGTGCCGCTAAGTCAGCACAAACTGATAGCATACTAGAAATTGTCACAGGATTGGCCACAACTTTGGCAAGCTGCATTTTACGAAAAAGATTCAAAGACTCCTCCCCTCTACCATTGGATGCAAAAGCACCAATTACGGCACTCCAGCTTATCACATTAGGTCTCTCCATTGAACCACCATCTAATTTCTGCAAATGTGAAAATACTTCAAGCGCCTCATCACATAAACCAGCCTCTGCATACGATGTTATCAATGCATTCCAACTCACTATAGTCTTTTCTTCCATTTCAGAAAACAGATTCTGACTCTCTTTTACATTCCCAAGCTTCCCATATACACATATAAGTGCATTCTTCACAAACAAGTAACCTTCAAACCCACCCTTAATTACATATCCATGAATCAACTTACCCTTTAGAACTGCAACTAAATCAGCACAAACAGATAACACCACGGCAAGTGCTTCAGCGCCAACTTTAACTCCTCTCTTCCACATCATATCAAACAGAACCATAGTTTCGTCAAGCCTCCTACTTCGAGCATGACTTGACAATAACGAAGTCCACGTGACAAGATTTGGCTCCAAGCCCTCAAATTCCATTCTGTTAAACACCTCAAGAGCACCATCACAATCAAAGTTCAACCCAAAGCCCGAAACCATCATATTCCACGAAATATAATTTCTCACACGCATTCTTTCAAACAGTTTGCACGAATCACCCATCCGTCCCATCTTTGCATACATTCCAATCAATTCATTCACTATATGAACATTACATTGAAACCCCATTTGCAAAACATGAGCATGAACAACCTTGCTAAAGCTATAACTACCCATCAACTTACACGCCCTTAAAACTAAAGGGAAAGTAAACCCATCACCCAAAACTCCTAGTTTCCGCATTTTAACATACAGTTTAAGTGCATTTTCATGGAATCCATTTGACACATTTACTCTCAAGATAGAGTTCCAAAACAAACAACTCGATTTACAATCAAAAAGGGTTGTTTCAAATACATTTTGGGCATCAAAAAGAAGACCAAAACGAGCATATATCGATATAAATCGAACCGCCAAGAAAGCAGAAGTTTTGGCGCCAGTGACAGTGAGTTGATTGTGAACTTGTTTGAGTTGCTGAATTGATTTGCATTGTTGAAGGAGATGATCAAAGAAATCAAGAGGGTCACTGTGGCTGATTGAAGAGAATGAACGGCTGTGATTTGATCGAAAGAAATGAAGTAGTCGTAGACGAGAAGAAGCGGGCAGCATTAGTTTGCCAAATCTAACTGAATTAACGGTTTTGGATATATTAAAGCTCTTCTGCTGTTATTTATCTCTGTAAATAATACTTTAATGAAAATATTATGTGGTTCAACTTTTGTCAAATAATTAATGGGTTGTGTTATTTTAACTTAAATTTTTAATAATTTATAATTTTGCGAGAAAAAAGAGTAAATGATGCGTCATATATCAAGCAAAGAAAAAGAAAACCTAAGTTGACATGGATAAAAATCATAAAAAAGACCTAAGTTTTATGAAGTTGATGAATCAATGATCTCAGATAGACCCGGCCAGCGTTTCCGTTCGGTTCCGAACCGGAACCGAATCGTTCGGTTATGGTTCCATCTGATTTTTTTTTTTTTTTGCTTTATTAAAAATAAAAAGTTGAGATTGATAAATCAATATAATTTAAAATTATGAATTTAAATTTATTACATTAAATAATTACAATAAATTACAAATAAAATTATTATCTAAAAAAAATTATAATATAAATTTAAACCGGTTCGGTTCCGGTTAGAACCGCTGGAACCGAACGGTTCCAATCGGTTCGGCTATGATAGGAACCCTAACCGAACCGGTTAGGTTCCGGTTGGGTTCCGAAACCGGAACCGGAACTGGTTGGAACCGGAACCGTCTGGTTCCAACCGGAACCTTAGCCGAGTCTAATCTCAGATAAAATACTATGATGTCGAAAGATCTATGTAACGTAGCCCACATAGTGAGGAAAAAATTTATTTGGTTTGGTTTGATTATTTTAGGTATTTTTCAAAAAGGTGTGGCTATTTGAATTCTAAATTTTTTTTAAACGCAAATATCTTAATGAAAATATTTATTACTAAAATACTCATAATGTAAATTATTATTAAAGACAACTTATAGTAGATAAATATATATTATTTCTCTAAACACTCATTAGGCACACCCATCAATCTTTCTCATATCTTCAAACCCAAAAGCATTTTATTTTCTTAATTAACATATTTTAAGGTAAATTTCGTGGGGGCTTCTTTGAATTTTAAAGATTAAAATAAGGAAGAAAAATGTATGTGAGTTCTTGTTAGAGATGACAATTCTAACAGGATCCGGAAGACCCGGAAGGACCCGGGTCCGCAATATATTTTTGCGGACTCGGGTCTTGATTTTAAAGACCAGTATGGATCCGGGTTCGGACCCTCACATAATTAAAAAAATATATAATTTATGATATTTTATGAAGTTAATTGATAATTTTTACATAGATCCGATTAATTTTAATTATATTTGAGTGAATTTCAGTTTTTGTATATTTTAGTGAATTTCAATTTGTGATAATTTAAGATTTTTCATGATGTTAATTGATAAATTAAATTTTTATTTTTATTTTTATACGGGTCCTGAATCCGAATCCGAGTATACCTAACTCATAACTCAAGAACTCTTTGGCTCTCCTTGAGGGGGTTCCCCGCTTGTCCTCCCCCGCTTATGTGATTCCTCACCCTAGGAGAGATTAGAACCAAAAAGATTGTCTTCGGACCCATACCGGGTATACCCCCGGGTTCGGAATCTGGATAATTTTTCATGGATCCAGCTGGACCCTGATCTAAGTCTGGATTTTGTCATCCATAATTCTTGTTTTTTATTTTTTAATTGATGGAAATTTTCGAAAAAAAATATAAAAAATAACGTATATTTTATTCTTTTGAATTTTTTGTCTGTTGTTTTCTTTTTTGCACTTTCTTCCAATCCTAAAACCTATTGATTGATGGATTACTGTTTGATTGTTTAATATATTAAAATTTATAAGATAATCATATCTTATAAATTTGGTATAATATTCATACTGACAGATTTAGTACAATTTGGTGTTCAAATAACTAAAAAAATTAATAAAATAATTTTTAATATAATATAAGAATAAAGAGTATATTTATTAATGAAATGAAATGAAAATGAAATGCTAATGGAATGAGAGAGATAGAGAAAGAAGATTTAAAAGATTTTTTTAATGTACCAACTACCAAGTATTTTTATGGGCATGTAAAGTAAACAAAATAAATTAATATAAATTATTTAAGTGATGATGATTTTGGTATATTGAAGAGTTTATAAAGTAATCATCAAAATTTTAAAATTAACACGAGTATTTTTAGTAATAGAGTGTTCAAAAAATTTTTAGAGTGTAAATAACCACACCGTTTTCAAATTTGTTAATAACTTAATTTTGGTTATGTAATTTCATGATGGATAAATTGACAAATGATTTTTTGGTTGACTCTAGCTGCCTTTTTTTGAAATACCGAATTATTGATTGATGGCAAGAAAATCAAAGGAAACAACAAATTGATTCCAAACCAAATTTAATTAATTAGTTAATTAATTGCTCATCTTTGACTAATTATTCTAAATTATCATGAATTTACAAACTAACTTCAATCATTGGTAACTCAAAGTCATGTATGTAGTGTATAGCAAAGACATATTTGGATTTAGTGTCGAGTTGGGTTTTGTGTGAGTTTTTAACAAACTGTGATCGGTAGTTATTGAATAAAAATTTAAATATAATTAAATCATAATCATTGTTGTTATTATTGCATGAATTGCAAAAAAAAAATAATAATAAAAAAAAAAATCTCAGTACAATTTAGTATAATTAAACTTAGCATAACTTTAAGGGAGGCAATGGCCCGGGCCGGGCCCGGGCTTTGATAAGCCCGGCCCGAGCCCGGCAATCTTATTTTGTCCGGCCCGATTTTTTATTAATAAAAAATTTAAATATATTTTTAAATTATTATATATGTATATATATAATTTATTATATAAATATATATATAATATTTTTTAATCCCGGGCCGGGCCTGAGCCGGGGGCTTATTGTGCTAGACCCGACCCGAAATTTTTTTCCCCGGACAGGCCGGTCCAGGCCCGGACTTTTTTGATTCCCTTATATAAGCTGATCCAAGCTGATCCTCCAACAATGTCTAGAGGAGGAGAATGATAGTTGTAAAGAAGTTTGTTGATTTTGTAATCAATTCTTTACTTTTCTCTACCACTTTTACCCTTTCTTTTGTAGTTTTGTACTGATTTGCCTTAAACATCATAAATTCACTATTTCATTGAGCAATTATTAAACACTATATGCCCAAAAACTTTCTAATTTATGGAGAGTTTAAATTCATATAATTATTATCTATAAATCATCATAAAAAGTAAATTTTTGTCTAGAATTTATTCATTCAAACTATAACTAATTTTAGGGTGACAATTAGTTGAGTTAATAAATTTTTTTATGTAGAAAATATGAGTGATTTAGGTTCAAATCCCGTTCACATAGACGAGAAGAGAATTGGATTGTTAGATAATATTTAAAAAAAAATTCACCGACACTTTAAATTATTTGATTGGTGTGTCTATTCATGATATATAAAACATTGAGATGTAATAATAATTTTTTTTTTCTCTATTTTTAATGAAAATTAAAGGTGGTGGGGGTAGCCAACACATCATTTCAAATAAACTTTCAAAAACCTTCTTGGGTTTGTCTCTTATGGGGACAATATCAACAAGCTTAGATTTGCTTTCATAATACATGTCTCATATTCTTTTGTCTAGAGAATATATAATCCAATATAATGATTTAGGTATTAAAATCATTTTCATTTCATTTTTTTTTAGTTGGTAACATTACTTATGAAAAAGTATGTTAAATTCTTATAACTAGTTTTTAACAGATTGATTTCTCAAGAATTATCGATTCCATATGAAACTTGTACACGAGACTGACTTTGATACCGTGTTAAAATTCATGAACCTAATTCAATACAAAAACTAACTTAAAAATAGAGAATTACCCGATATTTATATTTTAAGTTCATTCATTCATCTTAACCGATATAGGATATTTTCCGCACGCATGTGAAACGTCATGACAATTAAAGCCACCATTAGTGGCTGCAAAACAGAAAATTTGAATGAAAAAAGCCAATATTAGGTCATGGACCAACAATGGTCTCCTAGTTCATGATGGAAAGTAAAATTTGTTAGAATAATGGTCAAAGTAAATCTAATGACAAATCTTTATAGTTTCAACCTTCACAACTACCACAGAGGCTCACTATGAAGGCTAATTATTTAATCTTAAAATTAAACAAATCCAAAGAGTTATCAACTTTAAGCAAAGATCCCACCAACCATCTTGCTCAAAAAGTGCACTGTCTTGCTTTTTTGCTTCTCAATTCAGTTTTGAGACTAAAACTTTTCTGTTAGTTTTTGTTAAGGTTTTAAGTGTCATTATTAAGTGCTTAGTTTGTAAAAAGATAAGTTAATTTTTTAGCCCTCACCTAATCAAAGCTTGATTTTTTTCTTCTCATATTACTTTTTGTGGTACTATTTGTGGGCTAAAGAAACTGTGAGTGTAGTTTGTTTGTTTGTTTGTTCCTTTAAGTTTTACCCATGTTTTGCTTCAGGTTTCTGTTTCAATTTTCAGTACTCTTTATCTTTACTGTCATCTCCTTCTTTGAGATCTCAAGTAGAAATGTGAGATCTTGGAGGCTGATTGTGTGACCTGTGTCTAGTTTCTTGGAGCTACTGAAATGGGGTTGCTGTTGATTTTCTTGGTGATGGCACTATGTGTAACTTTCAGTGCTTTGTCTGTTCATGGATCTGCAGGTAATCAAGTTTGGTTTTTTAGTGTTTCCATGTTGGTTTCTTTGTAGAATTATGAATTGATCACTAGTAAGTTTCTGATGAGTTGAAAAATTTGAAGATCCAATGATTTTCAAAGAAGTTGTTTATGTAATCTAACTATCCCTATTTGTTATAATTGTCTTGCAATCTCCATAACTATCAATGAATGACAGTTAGTTTCTTCACAATTCTGGGTTTGAGCTGCTGATGTCATATTTAATTATTTTTGCAAAGTAAATTGTGCTAGCTCTAGGGATGACAATTTGGGTCAAGATTCGTTTATTCGTTTAGGATTCGATACAAATTCGATTCGTTGATTCGTTTTGCTACCCCTGCCTAGCTCTTGAAGAATGCCACTTACTTTTTCCCTTTTCTAATCATGTTGCTAATGATGCAGCAACAGTTGCATTATCACCACGAAGCTTGCCGCGAAATCTACCAAATGTCCAACCTCTGAGGCCAGGCCAAGCGCCGCCCACGCTGCCAGGTGAAACTTACTAATTGTTGATTAAAGTTGCATATTTTTCATTGCTGGATTTCTTGCTGAAGTTCCTATTAGTCCCATTAATTTATTTTTCAAGAAACTCATATTATTGGCATTTTACTGATCCCTTTGTTCTTTGTAATTGGGCTTTGGTACTCCAGTAACCTTGATGCATTATCTGTTACTTCATAAAATCCATGAAAGAATTTAACTTTTCGGAGTAACAAATGATATATTTATATGTGGATACTAAACTGGGTTTATATTTCTTGCCCCAACTATGAACATTTTTAACAGTTTATTCCTGTTGTAGCTGCACATTTACATGCTTCCACGGGGCCTTCGAGTATCGCTCTTGCACCGTCTTTTAGAGGTCCTAAAAGGAAATGGGTGAATGGCCCTGCATCTTCTCCTTCGATCTCATTTCGTAAACATCATCATGCGAGGAACAAGTCTAGAAAGTCTGCTCCTGGACCAGCTTCTCCAGCTCGTGTTCCTTTTTACAGCCAGCAAGGTTTTGTTCTATCCTAGGAAAAGCCTCTATAAATTTATTACATTGCTCCAAACAATTAATGAAATGTGCAGGTTCTTCAGTCTCCCCATTTCAATCTCCCCTTCCATCATCATCAAGCTGGAGTTCAAATGCACCAGCTCCATCACCAAAAATACAATCTGGTCACTTTAACAGTATGAAAAGATTCACCTTTCTCTTTCGGTTAAGCTTGAAGTCCATTAGTTCATTTATGGT
This sequence comes from Zanthoxylum bungeanum, assembly GCA_019454045.1. Lineage (NCBI taxonomy): Eukaryota > Viridiplantae > Streptophyta > Magnoliopsida > Sapindales > Rutaceae > Zanthoxylum > Zanthoxylum bungeanum. The sequence goes on from SKCR01027533.1 coordinate 419,729, forward strand.
GCTATTGATGACGACAATGTTGTGATCATATGTTATTTCTGTTACAAGTGCCCAGTCTTCAGCCTACAATTTCTCCCATGGGTTCCTCCTTGAGAAACATGATGACTCCACCGCCATCAGTTATGACATTGCCACCGCCACCTCCTAATGAAGGTACATAGACTCTTCGCTTGAGCTGCTGTAAAATTAACTGTTATGTTAATTAGATTTGCTCAACTGATATTACTTGCAGATTGTGCCTTGGTGACATGCACTGAGCCGCTAACATACACTCCTTCCGGGTCACCCTGTGGATGTGTGTGGCCAATACAAGTCAAGCTCAGCCTAGATGTTGCAATTTACACATTCTTCCCTTTGGTTTCACAACTGGCAGAGGAGATTGCAGAAAGTGTTGGGCTAAACTTTAGCCAAGTTCGCACTATGGGAGCAAATGCAGCTAGTCAGCAGCAAGAGAAAAGCACAGTCCTCATCAACCTTGTGCCACGGGGATTTAAATTTGATGATCCTACTGCCTTTTTAATCTACAAGAAATTTTGGCAGAGACACGTTTACATAAAAGCTTCCATCTTTGGTGCCTATGAAGTATTTTATGTTCGGTATCCAGGTTATATATTTATTCTCAACTACTTGGATGTTTCAAATAATTTCAGTAGGAAGGAAAAGTTACACATTAGTTTGGGGATTTTTGAGTTTGGAAATTATAACTTTGATTTTAATTCTTGAAAGTTGCAAATCTGCAGGTCTTCCACCCTCTCCCCCATCACATTCGAGCATTTCTACAGAAGATGATGGACCATATGCTGGCCGCGACTACAAAGGACAGGCATTAAAACCATTAGGAGTTGATGTGCCATGGAGGAAGAAAGGTGGGCTTAAAGGAAGCATGATTGCTGTTATTGTTCTATCATCATTCACAGTCTTAGTTTTATGCTTTGGAATAGCATTTTTACTGTTGAAATATAGAGCTTCTCGTCAACCTGAACAAATCGCACATGATTTGGTATATAATCCTGCAAAACCATCAGGTACCGCTGTGATTCAATTCTTTAGTCTGCTTGCTGATAATGTAACACATAGTATTTAAATTTATTAAACTCTGAATTTATCCTGATCAGTTAAATGAAATGGTATAAACATTTATACTATGATGGCCATTTTTAATTGCCTTTTCTTTGTTATCTCTCTATTCAACCCCCAATTTCCATTTTATGGTTGTTCTATATTTTCTGAGTTGATCCTTGGGCTTTCCATTTTATTGCAAGTTCATCTTGAAGTAAATAATGAAATCTAAATTCAGCAGGGGCTACCGGGACTGCGAGATATGGAAGCATGCTCAGTTCCTCATCTATGTCCCTTGACTCTAGTGCGGTGACATATACAGGAACTGCCAAGACTTTCACTTTGAATGATATTAAAGGAGCAACAAACGGTTTTGATACTTCGAGAATAATTGGTGAAGGAGGATTTGGGGTTATCTATAGAGGCGTTCTAGATGATGGAAGAGAGGTGGCTGTGAAGGTTCTTAAGAGAGCTGATCAGCATGGAGGCCGAGAATTCTTGGCAGAAGTGGAGATGCTTAGCCGTCTACACCACAGAAATTTAGTTAAACTGTTTGGTATTTGCGTCGAGGACAATAGCCGCTGCCTAGTCTATGAACTTATTCATAATGAAAGTCTCGAATCTCATTTACATGGTAGATACTAGTTCCGGAAGAATTTTCCACTTTCAGTTATTTCTATTTAATAATTAAACTGTTGTATATCTATGGATTATGTTAATTCTGAGAAGAGCTTTTTGATATGTTCTTTTTATGCTCTCAGGAGATGAAAAGGCAAACGGTCCACTTGATTGGGATGCCAGAATGAAGATTGCCCTTGGTGCAGCTCGAGGCTTAGCATATTTGCATGAGGACTCAAGCCCTCGAGTTATACATCGAGACTTCAAGTCCAGCAACATCTTGTTGGAACATGATTTTACACCAAAAGTTTCGGATTTTGGATTGGCCAGAACAGCATTGGATGAGGGGAACAAACACATCTCGACACATGTTATGGGAACATTTGGGTATGATGTTCTTCGCCTTTTATTAAAATTTTCGATCGCTATAATATTTGATGAAACCTGTAATAGCTATATTTTCTTTATTTACAGTTACCTAGCTCCTGAATATGCAATGACTGGTCATCTTCTAGTGAAAAGTGATGTTTATAGCTATGGTGTAGTCCTCCTTGAGCTTCTAACAGGAAGGAAGCCAGTGGACTTGTCACAGCCACCTGGTCAAGAGAATCTCGTAGCTTGGGCTCGTCCACTTCTGACGAGTGACTGTCTGGAAACAATCATTGACCCAGTTATAAAGTCTAATGTCTCATATGATACAATTGCGAAAGTAGCAGCAATTGCGTCAATGTGTGTGCAGCCTGAAGTATCTCACCGGCCTTTCATGGGTGAAGTTGTTCAAGCCTTAAAGCTAGTGTGTAATGAATTTGACGAAACAAAAGAGAATACAGAATCGAGATATCTGAGTGAAGTCTACTCTGTCAATGTAGATAGCAAGGTAAATAGACTTTCAGGTGAGCTTACGGAAGTTTCAGAAGCCTGTCACACAAGGTCTGGCTATGGAGTTAGTCATGAAAACAACATGACAATATCAGCATCAGATTTGTTGGTTACGCCAATCGAACGTGAAGTACAGGAATCGGAGTCTTTCAGGAGGCACTCTAGTTCAGGGCCTCTAAGGTCAGAAGGGAGAATGCAGTTCTGGCAGATATTAAAAAGTTCATCTAGAGGCAGCACGAGTGAGCATGGATTTTCGTCTAGATTTTGGTCAGAATCCCACTAAATTTTCGACAGAATCTACAGAAGACGATTCAAATTCGCGTTTACGGACAACTGGGATTCTCAGAAATCTCATTGCATGCAAAGTAAAATCAAATGCAGTCTCATGCACCTTGTGGAATGCTTTGAAAAACTTCTCATTAAAAATTTCCAGCAGTGACCTCTGTTGATGTTTACAACAGCAGTGAAGTAGTCAAAGCTTGATAAATTGGGGTTGTATGTTTTTTTTTTTTTTTTGCAAAACAATCCTCAGGTTTCTTTTTGGTGTTTCTTTTTTAGTGACAAGATTTTCTAATGAAATAAATTTTGATACTCTTTGTTCTGCAAAGGTTCATACTTATGTCATGTATTGGAGAAAATGTATTGAGCTTGTCATTTTTTGGCACTAGTTCTTGCTAGATCTGGCCGGCGGTCCAGTTCCGAACCGGAACTGAACCGGACAATTCCCGATTTCATGAGTGTGGAACCGGAACCGATCAATCGAACCGAACGGTTCCGGTTCGGTTCGGAACCGGTTTTCTTATTTTAATATTGATTTTAAAAAATAAAAAATAAAAAATCAAACGGTTTCACCGTAGAACCGCTGGAACCGTTCGTTCAACGGTTTCGGTTCGAACCGCTGGAACCGAAATATTCCAGCGGTTCGATTTCGATTCAGTTAGGGGTGAACCCTAACCGAACCGAAAATTTTCGGTTCCGATTCCGAATCGGAATTTTGGCCGGGTCTAGTTCTTGCTAGTGCTCTCGTCTAGTAAGTCAGTCTTCTTGATATCTATGGATATGTGTTCAAGGTTGAAATGTATACGTATGTTAATTTAGCTGCAAATTACAAAAGTTAAGATGCATCCACAAAGTATATAACAAGTGGCATGAAGGAGAGTAAACCCGCACATGAAAATGATTCGATCATACGAGAAATATGTGTTTCATTGATATTCGATACATTAATTCCTTGCATAAGCGGTTATTTAAGGACGAGAGGGTACACGATTAAAGTCGTTAGAGCATCAATATTCGAGACCACATTAAAGCTTGAACATGTGGGCTTGTTACTTCTCCACATTAAACCACGTGATGATTGACAAGAAGAGAGCAAGCAGCTGGTGAGATCAGATAGAACAACAAAACACAGAAGCAGCAGCTTCAGCTTAAGTGCTGTCGCAGCCCCAGCAAAAGCCATTGGAAGTCAGAATAAAAGACCACTGAAAATGATCACAGTCATTCAACTAACAAACAGAAGAAAGAGAGAGAGAGAGAGAGAGTAAAGATAGAGAGTACATTATGGTTGTGCGATGGATGTGCGACGACACCCATCGCACGCTAAAATGGCGGTGCGATATGCGACGGGTGCCATCGCACACCATCGCACTATTATTGACTCATTATTTTTTGCTGCTATGAGGAGAGATGATAGTTGATTTCAAGGATAATTTTATCCACACACAGTTTAAATGACTAATTAGATAGTAAAAACATAATTATAATTACGTGTGCTATGTCATAAGAAATTCAATGAGTTATACGTTACTTGCTTGCATTACTTTGCTCTCATATGCTTTAATGGTTTTTTTACAAATTGCATTATGCAATAGATTTTAGGGAAATTATCATTTATCAACTCGAAAATTTGATGATGTTCGAAAAAATACTTAGTTTTGAGAAAATGATATATGTACACCTAAAGTTATTCAAAAGAAACATTTTCCATCCAAAACTAAGTATTTTTTTTTAATATCGATCAATTAAATTTCAGGTGGATAGATGATAAAATCTTTGCAAAAATTATTAAATTTTGGACAATAAATTACCATTTTTAATAACTTCGAGTGCGCCTATGACATTTTCCCAAAACTTAGTGTTTTTTTTAATATTAATTAAATTTCGGGTGAACAGATGATAATTTACCTATAATTTATGTACATTGATGTATAAGTCTATGTTGAGAGAAAATCTACAATACCACGGAAATACCACGTCATTCGTGCAACAATCCAATTATTCATTGTCACGCGTGCTAAAATATTAAAAAACAACAAAAAATATGGATATTAAATCATACATATCATTTACTAATTTATTGGTGATACCACGTCACTTATGCCTCTGTTGCATCAAAAAATTACTCATTTGACTTCTGTGCTATCATTCTCTTGTTAATGAATGAATTTATGCTAAAAAGGAAAAAAAAGAAATATACCAAAAGAGAAGAAAAGAAAGCAAAAGCAAGACAAAATTTGATGCTCAAAACAGACTAAACGAAAGTCATTAAGGTAGTATAATATATAAAGAGAAGCTCCTTGAGCTTCATTGACAAACAATAAAGATATCAAAACCTAGACTTAAAACCATTTAATAAAAGTATGTTTTCACAAACCTTGGCCCCCGGTATGCGGCATCTGCACAAAAAAAAATCAATGCCTTCAAGATAAATAACTATCAAACTTAGATTCGCGGAGGAAAGACGTGCAACACCCATCAGGAGTGAGCATAACTCTGATATCTTCAAACGCGGAAAAATCCGTTTTCTGTTAAGAAACTTTCACCTGCACTTCCTTTTTAGGACTTGAGTGTTCAGTCACATTTCCAGATGAGGAGGCACTTGATGATGTTTCGCTAGCGCTTACACAATTTCGATAGTTCTTTGATGCTCCAACGGGGTTTCGCTGAGGATCTTTATTTGCTGCAGGTACTTGCCCTACTTCGGCTAGTTTCTTGAGAAGGTTCATGACTGTCGGAAGGAACTTGGTATACAAGGAAATAAGAGCAGGAAGCTGTAAGCAAGCATACACATCAGTAGCCGGTCAGCTTTGAGGATCTAGTACTACTGTTGCTTTTACAACAGAAATGCTTCTGCAAAATAAGTTCTATGTATTCGATCTAAATTCGAAAATCAACTAGGCATATAGTGATGTCCGTATAATCTAACTTTAATTCAGAAGACTATGAGGCACAAATTGCAACTCAAAAGACGAATATGGATCGAATGTCGAACTTCAATTCCAAAGACTCCTAAAAATTTACCATATAATATGAAGTACATAACACTTACAGCGCCATTACGGAATTCGCCAGGAATGTCCAACCGCGTCCATAAGGCTTTGATGAGTAGATAACCAATAAAGATGAAGCCAAGATACAGAGGATTTCTGCAATGAGAAGATATCAGTACAAAAAATATCTAATCCTTAAACACCATATCTCAATTCCTGGATAGAGGTAGATAAATACCTTAAAAGAGTCATAAATTCATTAAATCCAAGGAAAACCAAGGCAGCAATAGCCCATGGAGGCGGTAACCAGTTGTCGTTGCGTGTGTTGGCTTCCTGAAAATATTAAAAGAAGAAAGAACAAATCAATAAGCCCTTGAGACCTTGAACAGAATCAGCCCACCATTACCACTTCATTTCTCTTACGACCATGACACTAACTAGCCACCAAAGCCATCCTCACTCTTCTAATATTTCTTAACCAGCCCCGCCATTTTTATCTTCCATTTTACAATAACGACAGGACATATAGAACCCACCAAGCAGGCAATGCTGGTTTGCAAATTAAGAGATCCAATCTTTCATGTATGTACAAAAATGAGAGAGTAAAAGTTGACTAATAAGTGAAATCATAATGCCTGAGCAGAAATAGCCTGGGTGACAATATACTCTGTCTCTGACTTGAATTGCCTCCACAAAGATTTGCACTGAACAGGTGTGATCAATGTTTTTGAGGATGGAACCTGTAACAAAATCATCATTAGCACCAGCTACTTATCAGGAAAAAAAGACGCTCTCATAGACGAGTGCACTCGATAGAGCAACACGAAGCACTAAAACCCATGCGAAATAAACTTGGCCATACTGCAGACTTTCCATACTTGTGAATATGCATACTGGAATCATGATTTGCCAGAAAGAAAGCCATTTACCAGCATTATCAATAGCAATCGATACATTTGAAGCTTAAACAGCATATAATCAAGCAAATTTGCAGGTGTTAAAACATTTTCTACATCCTAACTTCTCGTTTTCCTGTTCCTTATTTTGGATTTTCATTCATGCATTCCATGGTACATTTCATAAGAGAAACACCAGCAATAAAAGTGACCTGTTCCCAAGTGCTTGAGGCCAAAGGGTCAAGTTTTGAAATGCTGTTATTTGTAGCGGCATTGCTTGTGGAATCCACCAAAGCAAGGGAAAGTGTGCTCCCTATGTTATCAGTCTTGTCATCCAAACGGATTGCAGCCATAACTGAAAGCAGATTTAAGGACTGGAAAGCAACAAAAAAGATATGATCAACAGGAAAACAAAGGAGCTAAATAAATAAGATTCAACACTTTAATGTTCTATAAATTAACATACTGCAGAGCGAGCTAGTTTGGTGATTGCTCGGATATCTTCATTCCCAGTCCAAACCCGTGGCATTGAATCGGAATCATGACTAAATAATGATGTAAACCTGTTGCAATTTCAAAGAATCACTATATGACCAACCGAAAGAAATCAAACAATTCAAATAATTATTACAAGGTGATTCCACCTGTCCTTCATACGCATGAGCACCCTTCCAGCTTCATCCCGGGCCTTCTCTTCAACCACACCCTTTGCGTAATTCTCCAGACTTGCAAGCATTTTGTCCTTCGCTTCTTCGTCCATGTCAAAACTGGAAAGTGCATCAGAGAGACCAGAGATAGCTGATTCAGTCTCACGCTGAAGAAGTTTCCTTATTGCTGGCCAGGTCTCACTATTAGCTCCCTCCAAGAGAGCTTCCACAGGTGCTGACAACGATTCGTTCAGCTTTGCCTGCAAACATAAAATTACCATCAGTAAGGTCTCAGGGATACCAATAAAACTGAACAGATGCAGAAAAATGAACTGAATATTTCATTATACCTCAAAAATAGCAGTTAGTTCACTCAGTTTGGCAGCACTAACAGATGCAATATGCACATCTATGTCATGCCGGAACTTATCTCGTGATTTAGATGTGTCCCAGTTTGCTTGCTCAATTATAGCATCTGCAATCAATCAAATAACAAATTGTACTTGGATAAGCATGTGTTAGACAACCATAGTTCTCAAGCCCATCCACTGACCTAAAATGTCAAGTTTCAAGATTTCGAACATAAGTAGGCATGGCAGAAAGATAACGTCTTAAAAAGAGCAACCTAGTCCGCGACTCAAGCCAACTTCAATTTTATATTCTTGGTGAACGGTAATATCTTTCTTATTTGCGCAAATTGTTCTAACAATTTCATTACTAAAAATAATCATACCTGCACATGCCTCATCAAATAGAGCCATATAAGACTTAGAGCAATGACAAGCGGCTGAAGAAAACCCTTCCCCTACACTCAGAGCCTTATCAAATGCATCCTTAAACTTATCAAGGGTCCCGGTCCTAATATGTCCCAACATAGATTGGAATGCAGGTTGGACAAGCTAAGAGATCAAATAAAGACAAGCAATGGGAAAATAAAGTTAAATGAAATGAATAAAACACAATCGAAACTAATTACGCTATTGGGAGGCAATCAGTAGGCAAATAAAGCCCAGATGAGCCTCCTTTACGAAGGAAAGATGTATTACTTGCAGTAAGTTATCTTCAAGTTGCTTTCGCTTTGCAGATCTGACACCTTCATCAAAATACATAACTTCTGCATCATACCTAAAGAAAACCAAAAAGTACTTGAAAATTCATGCAAAAAACACGTACAACTAAAAACCTGATTCAAAATGAAATCATCTCAAACTACAGTTGATGATTCAAATTGTGCATTAGAAGCTGTAGCAAGAATATCTAGTAACAAGAGCATTTATCTACCTCTCCCCTCCATTTTTCTTTTTTCCCTTTAATAAGAAGAGTCGTTTCTTATTAAAACTTAACGGAAAATTTTATAGGATAGACGCGAGTCCTGCAATGCTATATGGGACAGAATTGGACAATAAAGTATCAATATGTAGCGTTAAAGGATTCCATATAGAGCACAATAGCGTTAAAGAATCCATGTATCGTTACACAAACACTTTTCACACAATTTACATGCTCTATCTAATTTCATTCTAATATGCCAAGTCACTTGATCATAAAGTTTTTTATCATACTGTCTATTCATTTGTTGCAGTAGAGACAATAGGATATATAGATACTAAATCAAATGAAATGCCCTTACCCTGATAGACTAGTTTCAAGAATCGAACTGAGCTTCTTTCCAAAACCAGAAATTGGACCAGATTGAACAGCCTTCTCCAATTCACACCACTCCTATGGCAATTTCAAAACAATTCAGCTAGTGCCAACAGGAATAGCATTTACTGGAATCAAATATAGTTTCAAAGAAAAAAGAATGAAAATCGGTACCTCATTTTCAGAAAAAGTGGAATACTTTTCATTTGCAATTTCTTCACAACGTACAGTAGCCACCATGACCTATAAATGAATGGATCATGGTCAGCTCCAACATCAGCACATTAAAATAGTTCACAAAATCCTCCATAAGAAAGATATCCACGAAGTAACCTTGTGGGCAGGAAGATCAAGGTCCTTGTTCTCCTTAATGACTTTCCAAATTTCCTGTGCACTAAAAGAAAAGCCTGCAGCCGGAACTACACCACGTCGATCCCCAGCAAGTCCTCCAGGTGCAATAGAATGATAGAATCTTTGCCTCAAACTAGCAACCTTCATTTATAACAAGTTTAAGAGAACACACAAATATATTATAGCAATTCATAAAGAGTTCAAATATCGTGTAGGATAAGCTAGAGATGCGTCTGGTACCTGCTCTTTGAACAGCTCTTCTTTTTCTTCATAACTAGATAGAGCAACAACTTCAACCTGTCCATAAATGACCAGAAATAGCACTATCACTGTAAACATATAATTATTCTCCTTGAAAGAATGAAGACATGACATCTTACATTAAAAAATTCACTTAAAGGAGTTTCCATGTGGACTTGCGGCTTAGGAACAGAATCCCATATCTGCAGTTAAAGGGCGGGAGGGAAAAAGATCAGAGAGCAACATTTACAAAGTCAATTTTGAAAACAAAAATGATTGATTATAGCACAAAATATATTTACCTTCTGAATATCTTCTCTTAGAACAGGTTCCAAATTTTCCATTGGTGTCTGTAACCAAATAAGAACAAATCAAAATCTCAGCTTAACTAAGAAAGTAAAATAACATTGAACATAATTCTCAACAAACAATAAAAGATCTTTAACTAAATAAACCAACTTAGATCTCTCCAAGCTACCCTAAAAGAAATACACAAGGGAACACACCCGAGTTTTATCACGTATGACAAACATCAAAGTTGTTTTACGTGGACTGAACAACCGCATCATAACCTGCAAATGCATATTCCACCAAAAACTTGTAAAAAATAACTTTAATGCGAGGAGAAAATCTACAATACAACGGAGGTACCACGTCGTCCGTGCAACAATCCAATGATCCATTGCCACACATGCTAAAATATTAGAAAACAACTAAAAAGATAGATATTAAATCATACATGTCATTTACTAATTTGTTGGTGATATCACGTCATCGGTTAGATTACCTGGAATACCGTCTTTAAAAGAGGTTTATTTGCAGCTTGCTCACGGCCAATGTCGTGACACCACCTACATAGAAAATATTTACGAGGGTTATTGCAAGACAGCGGAAGGAAACTCTCAAAACATTTAAGTTTTAAAGGGAAGAAAAATGGTGCAGAATCCAACTAATTCTCTTCTGTTGGTAGACAAAGTAACATACATATTTATTAAAACTATATCTGAAACAGCAAGGGCAAAGAGAGAGCTTTGCTTCTCAAAGGTAGTATCATCCTGATAGGAAGAAGGAAACCAGGTAAGAGTCAGCAATTAATACGTCTATTGATCTAGTAATACGTCAACAGTACAACGGAGATACCACGTCATTCGTGTGACAATTCAATAACCTATTGCCACGAGTGCTAAAATATTAAAAAACAACTAAAAAGATGGATATTAAATCATATTTGTCATTTACTAATTTGTTGGTGATATTACGTCACCCGTGCCTCGAAAACAATGGAATGAAATTGAAATAAATCAAACCAGAAACAAGTTCACGATATCACCTCTCCTCGCTCCCTACCATCAGTACCCTCCAAGTCCATTACAAGAGTACAAGGCTCAATGCCAGCACATCTTGCCATCCAAATACCTTTTGTGGTTTGAGACCTGAAGAGAAGCACAATATATCAGTCAATTTGATAATCCAATTAACCAAAAAATGAAGTTCATAAGAGTGCTAAGAGATCATGCCTTCCTTTAAATGCATCCATTTCCCGGAAGTTGGTACCGAACAAATGATTCAAGAGTGTGCTCTTCCCTGCATAATAATGAAAACAAAAATGATAGACACGCATACATTTATCCCGAAAATAATTATACTTCTCTCACTATAGCTACGGTAATCACTGTAGCTACAGTGAGAGTGGTGTAGTTATTTTCAGGATAAGTGTATGTATGTGTATCACTTCTCTAATGAAAAACATGTGGAACCCTTTAAATGTGAACTATTATTAATACAAGCTTAAAAAATCTGAACTAAATAAAAGGTAAAGGAATGGACAACACAACATAAACAGAAAATAAGAAACAGCCCAGTAGACCTATAATATCTTACAAAATTGAACTTCACATTTCAAATCACTCAAACAACAATGTTTTTTAGGAAAATCAAACCAAACATAACCATCAGCATGATTCAACAATGTATCATGAAGTCTTGATTCAATAACTTATTTTGTCCATTTCAAGGAATGATACTGTCGTCCCCTTAGGAGTGTGGTTTGGTGGTGTAGGGATTAGAATATGTTGTCCCCAAGGAGCGTGGTTTGGTGGTGTAGGGCTTAGGATCTGATTTTCAGTGCGTTTCTTGTAAGAGCGTGAGACAGTTTGGGGTTTTTCTCCTCCGCTTAAGCCCGAAAGGGGTGATTTAGCGGCGGAATTTCTAACGATTCCAAAAAAAAAATAAGATGCAGTAGTTTCAACATTCGATTTGGAGAAGAGAATGCATACCGCTACTTTGAGGTCCCATAATGGAGACAACAGCATATGACAACCCACAGTCACTCAATTTTACCTCCTTGACAAAATGCTCAATTCCAGAAACATTGAACTCACCATCCCCATCAAGAACCTGAGTCGAGTAAGATTTTTCTCTATTTTCTGTAGAACCAAACACGTATACATGTTAGTAACTAAATGAAATCCAAGCTTCCAATTTTAAATGCTCATCTAGAACACAAGTCAAACAAGAAAAAAAAATTATTATCATTTTAAAAATACTTGAAGATTGACTTGTGTATAAAAAAATTCAAAAATTTTAAATAAGTTGAATTTTAAACTATATTAATTTACAATTTTTAGGTTCATTTTACATCTAGAATTTCAATCAGTATACTAATTTATACATTTTAGGTTCAATTTTATATCCAAAGTTTCAGACGGTGTATTAATTTACACTTAAAAAATGTAAGTTAGTAACTGAAACCTTGGTGTGAAATAAACTTCATTTTTTTTTTAAACCTCATGTTAAAAATTTAACCTTAGATTCACAAATTTAACCTCATGTTTTTTTTTTCCTTAGGGTCTGTTTGGTTCAACGGAGGGGAGGGGAGGGGAGGGATTTTAATGGAGGGGAGGGAAGGGGAGGGGAGGGGAGGGGAATGATTTTAATTAAATATATGTTTGGTTCAAAGGAGGGGAGGGGAGGGGAGGGGAGGGGATGAGAGAGTTTTTAATTAAATATATGTTTGGTTAAAGAAGAGAGGATAGAGATTTTAAAACTAATTTACTATTTTATCCTTATAGCATTTTATAAATAAAATTAAAACAATATAGGCTTATATTATCTTTGAATTAAACAAATAATAAAATTAAAATTAAACGCTCTACATAATACGTGTTATTAAAAATAAAATTAAAACAAATATAAGATAAGAGAATAAAAAGAATTGAATGGTGAAGCAAATATAAGAGAGATTTGTAATTAAGATAATTTTGGATTTTAATGTATAAGTAGGGATAATTTAGTCAATGCATTTAATATTTAATTGCTCACTTTCTCTCCCCTCCAAAATCCTCCACTTTTGGAGGGGAGCAAAAATTGGCTTATGAGGGATTTTGCTCCCCTCCCCTCCGCTCTAAAAAATTGAACCAAACAACCATTATTTAAAATAATCTCTCCCCTCCAAAACCTCACAACCAAACAAAGCCTGAGGAACCAAACAAAGCTAAATAAAGTTTTTTTCCATGAAGTCGACTATATGAATATTTTGACGTCATTGTGCTATATCTGAGATCATTAATTCATTAAACTCCATAAAACATAAGTTTCTTTTTGTTTTTTATCTATATCAACTTAAATATTCATCATTCTCATTTAACATATGACAACATAATTTATTCTTTTTTTCCCGTGATTTTCTCGGGAACCAAACAATCAAAAACACATCTCATTTCCGATACAAACAGCTAGAAATCTTCATACTAAAGACTTATAAGAGAATAATCAACAACTCAAAACTCCATAATCAAAAATCAAATCATTGCGAACAAATGAATCAATTAATCAATCACATCACATTAATTGATCACTCACATTACAAGACATTAATAATTTTGAAAAAGAAAAAAAAAATTATTCATGAATATAACAAACAAATTACGTATTACAAGTTGCAAAACTCAAATTGAAATTTGATGAAAAGCAGGTTAATAATAACAAATGCATTAACGGAATCAGCTAAAAACGGCAACGTTTAGATTGAATTAAGATTAAAGAGAAAGAGAAACGTACCCATTATGCTTGGCGTTTCGAAACGCTGTGAGAAAAGAGAGAATTGATCGATCTGATCTGATCAGTTCTCAAGTAAAAGGCCAATGCAAATAATATTTTATTTCTACATGCATGCAACAGATACGTGCAGCCCGTACAGTTAAAAATTAAGGTAAAATGACATATATGCCCTCAGATTGGAGGCCGATATATTAGGAGCAGGTACGAGAACACTTTTTTATATCTGTTTGTTGGACGGATTGGGTATGAGAATTAGCATCTTCATTGAAGTAAAGGTAAAATACTCATGTGAACAGGGAGTAAATCTTTGGTGTAACAGTGATATGAATGACGTGGTACCACCAGCGAATTAAAAAATGACATGTATAATTTAATACCTATTTTTTAGTTGTTTTTTAATTTTTTAGCACGCGTGGCAATTGATGATTGGCTGTTGCATGGATGACGTGGTACCACTGTTGCACCAAAGATTTTCTCGTGAACAGAGGCCCATAGGGCAGAGTATGTTAAGGGCATGTGTGTATATATTTTTTTATACCTGTTGATTCAACGAGACGAATATGGATACCAACATCCTTGTAATATACTCGATTTGTTTTCATCCCTAATAATAATACACTAGAGTTGTGTTAATTATTATAATAAAATATTTGACTGTTATTATCTATTATTTTTTATGAAATATTAATCAGGGATGTATATGTCATTTTATTGAAATTTAGGGGGAGTATCGATCTATCTTTTCTTAATTTCTTATGAAATTTCGAGTGTATATAACATTTTACTATCAATTTTTGAAATTAAGCGGTGCATTTGTCATTTTTATAAATTTTTAGGGATATATATGTTATTTTTCTAAAAATTAAAATAATATTTAATTTTTAAGAATAATCAATTATTAATTAAATATATATTTAATTGCAGATTTAATGATGAAAATATTAAATAGACATTGATTTCATATATATTAGTATTGGTTTCAATTATAATTGTCAACGGTTAGGTAAATGATGCTGATAATTTCATATGATTTTTATAAACTTAAAAAAAAAAAAAAAAATCAACTCATTATCTAAAATTATATGTTTAATTATGAATGTTTCAGATTAATAGTTTAATATAATGATTTCATAACTATTGGTATTATTTATAGGTTTAATGATTTCATGAATCAAGTTTAATGCTAACAGTTTCATAACATATTCTAAGTATTAAAATATTTTAACTTAATGGAGAAGATTGCAGTTTTAATGGTTACGGTTGCATATCTATTACTCCCTCCGTTCATTTTTAATAGGATGTTGGTCTTTTTCCCAACAAAATAACGAAACATGACTAATATGGTAAGAAAATTAACATTTTCCTAATATACCCCTAATTAACATAACATAATCTTACTTAAATTCAATAAAGTTGTTTATTAAATAAGGGTATATAAGTAAACTTATTCCTTTAACTCTCTCTAAAGAAGGAAATTGGACTATAATTTGGGATTTCCAAAAATAGAAAGGTGGCATATCAAAAAGGGACGGAGGGAGTAGTATTATTTATAAAGGTTTAATGCTCGCAATTTCATATTATTCGGTAAACGTTAATGGTGTGTTTACTTAAGGGCAATGAGAATGAAGGATTGAGAATCATTTCTAATAAGGTTGTTTACTTCCTAAAATTGAATAAAATTGGAAATGAGAATGAGAGTGGAGACCACATATTTGGGAATGAGGAATGAGAAACTCATTCTCATTCCCATTATTAATGGAAATTACTATATTACCCTTAAGATAATTAATTAATATTAATTTATAAATAATAAATAAAATATATTAATAATTAATCAATAATTAATAATTAATAAAAAACAATATTTATTATTTTAATAAAATAACAATTTAATAAAAGAATATATTAATATTTAGTAATTTAATACATTAATAATTAATTAATAAAGTAATACTTAATTAATGCTTAATTTATAAATAATATTTAATATTTTAATAGAAGAATAATTAAATATTGAGTAATTTAATACATCAAAAATTAATAATAAATAATAAATTAATATATAATTATAACTAAGGGTATTTTTGTAACTTTTTAACAATTCATTCTGATTACTGGACAAAGTAAACACATCAATGGTAATATTGCTTCATTCCGATTCTGATTCCTACAGTTAAGTAAACAACTTATTCTGATTTATCATTCCGATTCCAGCTCATTCCGATTCTATCTCATTCCGATTACGAGTACATAAACCCATCATAAAAGATTTCAACTTATTGTTGAAAAATACATTTTTAATGGTCAAATTTTTTGATTATTCAGTAATTTTAGCGATTTTAAATCTATTGATATTATTGGCTAGAAAAATATTGTATGATTTATAAATATAAATGAGTAAGAAATAAGGGATCTAAAGTGCTAAGCAAAAGATTCCCTAAGCAAACAAAAATTAATGTTGTTGGAAGATAAACAAACATATTAAAGGAATCAAGTTATAGCGATAATGAGAAAATAATTGAGCAAGTACCCCACAAATTGATATTTCTTATATTGGATTAGGGTAAAAATCAGAATTTGTAAAAGCGAATTTTATAAATAAATAAATAAATATATTTATAATAATAAAAAGTCTAAATTCAGACATTTAATTAATTCACAATTAACGTTTAATTAATTCAAAATCTAGATTCAGGATTATACGTCTCGGTTTTGTTAAAACCGGATACGTAAAAATATCCAAATTTCAGCTTTTACATTCGCAACATTAGTTATATTTGTAAGATTATCATTTTAGGGGTGTTCACGGGTCGGGTCGGTTTTTTTTTAAAAAAAATTGTGAAAATTCAATCGGATTAAGTCACACTGGTCGCCGCACCCGCAGCCAAAATTAGAGATTGTAAACTCGAGCGAATCGGTGAAAAAATATTTTTTTTTTATGTATTAACTATTTTTGAAACATAAATATTAATTATTTTATGTCTTGAAACTGATCATACATATAAAATTTCAAGACAATAAAAGTAATAAGCAACTGAAATAATAGTAAAAAATTTAAACAATAATAAAAAAAATTAGAAAAAATTAAAAACATATCGTGTTAGGTCGGGTTTGATTTTCAAACTGACCTGTAAAAATTGGGTCGGATTAACTTGAAAATGTATTATTTTTAGTTGAAATCCAAACGGATCGGGTCAGGTCGCGGGTTGACTCGAAAATATGAACACCTCTACTATGAGGGATGGTAGTTGGGATGTCATGTCTCGATTGGATCTCCTCCCAGCCTGTCTCAATTATAATTCGAGATGAAAAAATTTCCCTCTAACTAATTTTTTGAATTATAACCGGAAATTATAACGAATAATTCATGATTCGAGACAAAAAAAAAAAAAAAATTCATTTCGAATTTTAATTCTTTTTTTACTCAAGACGAAAAATCATAAATATCTATCGAAACGATTTTTTATCCCCAATCTCGAACAATATTATCTGCTTACTTGCCATCTCAAAACCTTTAACTTCTTTAAAAACATTTATCCAATCAGAAAATTGTTCCTTCTTCCCCTCAATCGATCCAAATTTTCACCATCCAATCCCATTCTCTCTCAAAAGTTTCCCCTTTAGACCCGGTCCATTTTTCTCTCTTCACCATCTCTCTTTTTCATCAACACCCCCTTAGGGTTTTGTTTGTTTTGTTCAATTTCTCTGCTCGAAGAAGCACTTTAATTCGGGGGAAAAAATATGACTTCTGTGAGAAACAACTTGATGCCACCGGGTCTTGTATCCAACTTGGAACAAGTTCTTTTAAACAAGAAGAAGAAGAATAACGACAATGAAAATGATGATGATGATGATGATGGTACCACTAAGCAATCAAACGAAGATGCCAATGAATCAACGGAGCCCTCCACTTCTGATTCTTCAGAGAATGTTGATAGTTCAAAGCCTATTGTTTTGGTCACAAATGGGGATGGAATTGAGTCACCTGGGCTTGTTTATCTTGTTGAAGCTTTGGTTGGTGAAGGGCTTTACAATGTCCACGTTTGCGCTCCTCAATCGTGGGTTATGTTTCCTTTTATTTGTTAATTGCCCTTTTTTTATATTAAAATTTGCATTTTGATATCTGGGTTGTGTTAAAGTTTTGAATTTGTTTGTGGGTTTTGTTTCTAATTCTTTGTTAATGACCATTTAATTATTAAAGCTTTGATTTTGGTATCTGGATTTTGTTAAAGTTCTGATTCCTTTTAGTTTGTAGTTTGTTTGTTTCCCCGTTTGGCTTCTCTGTGTTTTTTTTTTTGGGTATTATATCTTTGTTTCTCTTGATTTATTGATTTTTCTTATCTGGGGCAACGTTTTGTATTATGAATTGCTATTTTATGATCATTTGAGATGTCTTTAGGTTATTATATTTATGTTTTTTTGTTGTTTGTATGTTGTGCTTCTTAATTAATTTTGATGTTTATACATTGATATTTGGGAATATTTTCTGATCTGTTAGTTTCTGAATGAATTGGTTTAGGGACAAATCGGTGTCAGGTCATTCTGTGACCCTCAGAGAAACGATTGCTGTGAGTTCTGCTGAAATTAATTGTGCCACAGCTTATGAAGTTTCAGGTACGGCTGCAAATTTGTATATGTTTCACTCAACCTTTCTTTTGATTGTTATAGTATGATTTTATTCAATTGGGATGTGAAATGATATTAATTATCATGTACGATGGAGAAGTTAAGCTCTAGTAGTTAGTTCCAGGTGAAGCATATCGTATTTTTACTCTTCTTATAAGGTTATGTAATTGTAGTAGGAGTGTTGTGCCTTATGAATTTGCCCAGGAAACCATTAATTTAGCCGTTAATGGGTAAATCTAGTGCTTTAGTTAGATGATGATGGTAATACGACCTTTACCGATGGTTCTTGTTACTCAGGGACTCCCGTGGATTGTGTGTCATTAGCACTATCCGGGGCACTATTTTCTTGGTCAAAGCCTGTGCTGGTTAGTAATAATTTGCTGGCATTTGTGAATATGATTATATAATCTAAGCATTTTCATAGTTTCAATGAAATATGATTTTCAGGTAATCAGTGGAATCAACCGAGGGTCAAGCTGTGGTCACCACATGTAAGTTGTGCCACATATGCCTTTGACTTCATCTTGTTAAGCATCAATAGCATTCAATTCAATATTGCTCTTCCGAATCACTTTTTAGTATGCATAATTTATTCTTTTCTTGAATAAGAATTTGAAAGCGGTGCATGGTGTTTTATTGCTTCTAGTTAATCCCTATGGCCCTTATTTGTAGTCTGAAGTTATTCTCACATATTTAAAAATTTCATCAGGTTCTATTCAGGTGCTGTTGCCGGAGCCAGAGAGGCATTAATTTGTGGTGTACCTTCTCTGTCAATATCCCTAAACTGGTGAGTTGACCAACTATGTTTAATGGACGTAATTATGTTTTTCCTTGATCATTGCCATGTGATAATCTGGTTTTTCTCTGTTATAGGAAGAAGGATGAAAGCCACGAGAATGATTTCAAGGATGCAGTCAGTGTCTGTTTACCTTTGATAAATGCTGCTATCAGAGACATTGAAAACGGAAGTTTTCCCAAGAGTTGCTCTCTCAATATAGAAATCCCTACATCCCCATTAAAAAACAAGGTTTGCTATCCAAAGTAGTTTATGAAAAATATTGGCTTTGCAATTTAATTTTCTGATGAAGCATTTCTGCAATTTTTAAATATTGGCAACAGTTTCCGGTAGTATCTTTTACATAAATGGATGAGAGGATGACAGGTCGAAGTATAATTAATATTGGTTGCTTAATGTCATAGTCAAGCTGTTCGTTAAAGCTTTTTGACCTTTAGCACTGGCCTAAAGCACAGTATATTAATTCCTTTCATAAGCCCCGCATTTTATCTGTATTTTATTTTTCATTTAAACTTAAATTTCTTTAAACTTTATCTTTCTGCAATGCTTTAAACTTTATTTTTCTTTTAATATTACTGCTAGCCTTTGAGAGAATAGTCGATTTTTTGCTTCTGTTTCTTATCTTTGCTTTTATGCAACCGATTTTCCTTTTTTGCTTAAAAATCTTATTTACCATGAAAACTTTCCTCCTGTTATTGGCCCCGTGCCAGTTGTTTTTGCCATGCAATGAGATATCCTGCATGTGGGATAAAGTGACATGCATGAGTGCCCCAACTTTTATGTCAGCTTACTTGATGTTATAACAAAGTTGTATTCTCTACTTTATTTACTTTCATATATTCTCCTATTTTTCTTTGGTACCAGTTTTTACCTCTGTAATATGCATATTTTTAATCTTTTGCATGACAGGGTTTCAAATTTACGAAACAAAGCATGTGGAGATCCATTCCCAACTGGCTAGCTATTTCAGCAAACCGGTATCCTGCTGGGCATTTTATGTCTAATCAACAGAGCCTCGGCCTCCAGCTTGCTCAGCTTGGCCGAGATGCCTCTGCTGCTGTGAGTAGCTTTAATGTGTCCTCTTTCCTTGTTTGTTTTTCTTTCGTCCAGTGTCCATTCTTGGGATTATACCTTCTCTTACTTGTTCTCAGGGTGCAGCTCGTCGTTTGGCCACACAAAAGAAGAGTGTGGTGGAGATTGAGTCAGTTGGAGCTGCAGGCAAATCCAAAACTGGCCGTGTCAAGAAGTACTTTAGACTAGAGGTAAAAAAAATTTCTACAGAGGTTTGATTGGTAATTGCGTTGTTTTCTTTGTATGCTTAGCTATTTCTAAAGTTACTTACCGCCATTGTTTCTCTTTCACAAAAAAAAGAAGAATATTGCAGTTGTACACATCCATGAACTAATTTTGGCCATCGTATATTTGCAGTTTTTGGATAGGGAGCAGGAAGAAACCGATGGGGACCTGGATTTCAGAGCCCTGGAAAACGGATTTGTAAGTCAACGGCATTCTCTGGTTTTTTTCCCGCTAATCTTGTCGTCAGTTGATTCGATGCAAAGTTTGGTAGTGATTTGTTCCATTTCCGTGTGTATTTTAGGTAGCAATTACTCCTCTATCACTTAATTCACCGAGAGAGTCAGAAACACGAGCAGCAGCTGCTTCAGAATGGATTTCTGCTGCACTTGGCGGTGATCAAGAAAGCTCATCATAGTCATAAACTCAGTGACTTTGTACACATTTACAGCATCAATTCTCTTAATTAAATTATCAAAATTGTTGAGTTTCCTCCTTTTTTTTTTTGCTTTTGTATTTTTACCATTTTCTTTTTCTCTTTTGGTTACAAATATTGGTGGTGGCATTGGGTGATGCTTTGATGATACCAAATGTAAAATTGCAAACAGCATGGCCTAAATTTGTGTGACCTTGTGATTGTCATGTATTATTTTTCCATTGATGTTGCTTAATTAATTTTTTTTTTGTTACTCATTTTCGAGTGATTTGGATAATTAATCAAGTACCCAAAAAAAAATTGAAGTTTTTAATCTTTTAATTTAATAGATTTTCTGTGAATTATTGGCAAGCATCTTATTATTGCTTAATGATTCAACTTATGTGGCAATGTTTGAACATTGGCAACAATATCTTGTAAATTCTTCTATCAAGAATTTTTATGAGTTTTGTAAAGTATATTACACTGAAATTATAAATTAGTTTATAAAGCGTGGAATAAAAAATAGAGTATAAGGTAGAAAAATAATGTTATATTGTGATATTATAATTTTGTGAGAGTATAAATTAACATTAACTATATTTTTAGTGTAACATTTGAATATTAATTTATACATTAATTTATAAAATCACCATAATCTACACATCTGTCTCTTAGAGTGGGAGCAATAAACATAGTATTGACTATAATAATTATCAATAATTTTATATTGTAGAATGGTTATGTGTAAAATACACATTGATTCATTCATGATTAATCGAATATCGTTATTTAAGCGATTTGACTTGATTGATTTTAGCTAATTTAAACTGACACCGATATATGGGCAATTTTGACTGATTAATTAATCGATTTTCGACTTATAATTTTCAAAAATCATCTGATTTCAATATCTTTTTGAAATTTTAATTGATGATTTTATATTTAAAAAGAGAAAGATTTTATTAAAAAAAAATTAAAAAATGAAAATATATTTTAACTTAAACTAATTATTACCGAGATAATAAAAATCTTAAATTATCTAATAATTTTTAAAAATTATTGAAAGATTTTGAGTAATTTTTAGATAATTTTGAGGTTGTAAATCAGTTGGTTTGAATTTCCTGACTAAACTGCACAAAGTCACTTGACACTTGGCTTCAAGCTTTTTAGGGTTTATCAGAACGACGGACCATTTTAGAAGTAAAATCCATGGCGACCAAAACCCTAATTCGAACCGGAGCGTCTCTGCTAAACCGATTTGTACCATCAAAACCAAACCCATTTCTCCTTCTGCACAATAACCCGACCCATCACCATCAGTTCCCTTCTCTCTCCAAAATCCAAACTTCCCTTTATCTTCCCTCCCAGAACGACGCCGCTTCGCTCCCAAGAATTGCCTCTGAAGGATTCTTGTACCCCTCTGGCCTTCCTTCTCTCGAATTCTTCTTGCCTGATGGTATCTCTCTCTCTCTCTAACTTCTCTATTTATTCATTGCCTCGTTGGTAATTTTAGAGTTCTGATTTTTATAATTTTGGTTGATGTTTAGACTGAGATAACGAAAGGGTGTTGTGTAATTTTGTCAATTGATCATTTTATGTTGACACTATTGGTAATAATTTTTTTTTTTTTTTAAATTCTGTGGTTCTTTTTGGCTTCAACTTGGAAATTATATTGTGCCATTTTCTGTTTATTACATTATTTTAAAGTTAATATGTAGTGTTTCTGCTGTAAATATTTGATTCCTGGGATCATCATGTTTGCACTAGAATGCCATTATGGTGCGTGATTCTATTTGCTGGCCTGTAATAATTGGGATTTGGTATCATGATTTCTGTTGATTGGTTTCTTATAACTTTAGCCCTAGCTTCCTTTTACATACAGTCAGCTTGTTGATGATTTTAGAAGGCATTATAGCAATGTGTTGTATGAATGTAGATATGGTTCTTTAATAGGTATGCTTTCTTACGCCATCGGAATTAGGTGGTTTAGAATTGTAGTGAAGTGAACTTTTAGGTTTGTGTATGTGGATGAGAATAGTGATTATTATGAATAGAAAGTACATTCATCAAAGATCCAGTCCCATTATATATTGTAGAAAATATAGGATATTATCCTTGATTTTCGGAGAGTTTAAATAGTTCTTTCTGACTTCCTTCTTTTTGGATTTGCTTTCCACCAATTGTGTGGATGGACATTTAATAATTCGCTGAAAACATCAGGTTGTATTTTGCATTAAACAATTGCTACTCACAGCTAGTTGGTGTTTCCAGAGATTTGTCATTTGCCTTATGCGAGCAAAAAGGTTTGCTACTTATGAGTTGCTGCTGGGTAGCATGTTACCTCTATGAGCTTTACCCTTTCTCTGTTTTTGCTGTACAAGTTGAAGAGAATTGGTCAATAGTGTTATCGTGGATTCCATTAGCTTGTGTTCTCTTTTTATATCTGTGTCACTAAAATATTTTTTTTCCCCTGCAGGAAATTCATCAGATGAGCCAATGCTCTTATTTCCCAAAAGGACATTCCAGCCTAGCACCATAAGGCGAAAGAGGAATCATGGATTCTTTGCTCGGTACATCTCTCTCTCTACTTTATTTTCAATGAGAATTTATGAACTTTGAATACAAACCAGACTACCTTTTCTCCCTTTCTTGGGGAGTGGTGCTTTTAAGAATGACGTTGATTTATAAAATTTGGATCTCCTTGTTATATCGCCAGTGTTGAATTAACATGCGGTTGCAAATTTGCAATTTCGATAACTTAGAAATAGGATGGTGTTCTGTTCCTGACTGGATGTCCTTGCTAAGGAATTTCTATTTTTGTTTTTGTTTTTGTTTTTTTTTTTTGTTGAACTTGTAGAACATTGTAGGCTTGTGTTGTGTGATTTACTTACTTTTTCTACATGAGCAGCAAGGCAACCAAGGGTGGACGGAGAGTCATTGCTCGAAGAATAGCAAAGGGTCGGTCAAGAATTACTGCATAGTAGCCCCATGTACGGCAAAGTTGATATAATCCTAATCAAGACTAGGACCTGCCTGGATGTGATGGTATTGTTATTGAATAGGAGACACCTTTGCCTGCTATCCTAAGTCTAACACCTCAAATGATTTTGAAATTTTGTCGGAATGACTAGGATTTCGCACATTGATTTGTTCACTCAAAAGATTTCGCTTTTCATCCATATGCATGCTGGAATATCTTATTACTTGGAATGTTGTGCTTTTTCTGTATCTTGAATTAAGTATGAAATTTAATTGTATTTCATGATTTGCTTCAATACAAGAGTAAATTACCGATGTTCAAAACCGGGCAACTTTGTGCATTCTCTCCTGGTCTTGCTCCTCTCTTACGATTCCAAGTTTTTCACCCAAGTTGGTTCATTGTGCCCTGCAATTGCTCTACCTGGACATAGAAACAGAACTGTATTCAGTTCATGATGATTTTCTTTAGAATTAGATTGGTTACTTTCCTTGATTTCATTATTAGACACCTTCTCTTCTTGAAGTCATTCTAGCATAATTACCTCAGGCAAGTGCTATTTTGGGTTTAGTAAGCGACAAAATGTTTCGGGGAGTTGAAAATAAACATAAATCCGGAGATTTATGAATAAGTCAACTTTCCAAACTGTTGTTGAATCCATGGGAAGAAAAGAAAACTTGACAAACTGAAACATCTTAATAGCTATGTAGAAAAAGAAAGCAAAAGCAAAAGCGATTCGAATAAAACAAGTTGAAACTCAAAATCTTAATCGAAAATTTCAAAGTAAATGGTATATGTGGTAGTTGGCAGAGAGATTAGGTATTGAATCCGGATCATGACAAGGCCGAAGGTAAATATTAGAAAAGAAAAGTTGATCTTTTTTAATTGTGTGAGCTAGAAAACGACTTAGTCTTACCTAGCGTACGAGGATTCTCACATTGTAAGTTATAGAGAGATTCAACGTACATGATCTTATACTTATTTTTTATGTAAAGAGAACGTTTTCACGACTCGAACCTGTGATCTCTAGATCGTGATGAAATAATCTTACTATTATACCAAGGCTATCCTCACTTACATGCTTAAGCCTTGACAAAATAGTGATGAAGCTTTTCTTAAGTGAATGATCATGAAACAAAATCTAACTCATAAAGAGACTAAAATGACACGTCTCTTATGCATGTAAGATGTAACTAGCTCTTCATCAACAACATATATATGTACTTATTATTTGTAAAAACAATTAGGGTTATGCAACTATATACATATGAAATATTGTTGGTGATGAAAGCTTTATCTGGGGGTGAACATAATTTCGGGTCAAACCACGAACCGCACCGAACCGAACCGAACCGAACCGCGCGGTTTGAAAAAAATATTAAAAATGATTTTGAACCGCACCGAATCGAACCGCAAATTTCGGGTCGGTGTGCGGTTTTGACCCATGTCAAACCGCGAACCGCACAAACCGCAAATTTTGACTCCAACCGCGACCCGAACCACCTAAACCGCCGACCCGCGTTCAAATTAAATATTATTTTATATTTTTCTTCTTCTTTAACTATGAAAATTAAGATATTTAATGATCATATAACAATATGTAATGAATAAATGAAAATTATGTAATTTTTTCTTCAATTATAATATGAAAACACACAAAATTTTCTTAAAAAATTTATAATCCAAACCGCCGACCCAAACCGCTAAACCGCCAACCCCTAGTTTTATCATAAAAGTTGTAGGATCGAGGCACTACCCATTATTGATTTGCTTAAATTCAGCATGTTTAATTAGAGATTTTGTAGTAAAAGTTGTTATTTCCTCTTATGTTAAACCGTTTGACTTTACCCTCCCATGGTTTTTACTTGGGCTGGATAGTATTGGTAGGGATAGCAAAAGATTATGAATCTCAACGATTTTGTATCCTGAATAAAAATCCGATCAGGATTCATAATGATTTTTTTCTCAAATTCTGATCGGGGACTCGTGTTCTCTTATCATCCAGTTTAGGATTCAGGATAATTTTTGTACGCAACTTATTATGTTTGTTT
The DNA here is from genome assembly GCA_019454045.1 of Zanthoxylum bungeanum. Classification (NCBI taxonomy): domain Eukaryota; kingdom Viridiplantae; phylum Streptophyta; class Magnoliopsida; order Sapindales; family Rutaceae; genus Zanthoxylum; species Zanthoxylum bungeanum. The sequence goes on from SKCR01027533.1 coordinate 445,552, forward strand.
TGATAATTAAGCATGGCCGTTGGAAATTGGATTGCTTTTAGCAGCAAGTTATCTTGTTATCAAGTTATCTATGAGCTATAATTATGTAATGTATTTGTGATTGCTTTAACATTTATGATCGGAGAAAATTGATCGGAGAAAGTCTCGAGTGATGTTGATACCATTATTTCACCATTCTATCTAATTGAATGCCACTGTATAATATTTATCTTTAAATTTAAAAATAACAATAAATATGTGTAATTAGATGATGTAAATAATGAGGTGGTTAGAACAAGAAAAAGTTCTGAAATAGAATCCCAATAAACAAGAAAAGCTCAAAACACCACTCTTTCAATCTTCATTAAATGATCCTAAATGGATTAGGGACAAATTTGAATACTCAACCATATACACTCAGAAATAATGTCATTTCTCTACAACTTTTCTTAAACCTAGACAAGGGAAAAGAAAGATCAATCTTCTCTCTCAAAACCTCCATAACCTCATGGAAGTAGTGCAAATTTCAATTCTATGAACACAATCATACCAAACATCTATAACAAATAATATCTCAAGATACTTGTTTGGATTAAGTATAAAACCTATGATCATAATCTCTATGTAATTGTTGTAACTAGCTATGATTTAGAAATTTGGATTGTGCAACAAGCTATTGAACTCAACAAACTTTAGTGTCGCCGGTACCTCAGCTGATCATGTCTACCCATTGGTTGTGGAGGGTAAAGATCCTCAGAATCAGCCAAGCTTCTGGTGTCTCCATTAGAAAGTTCCATTGATCATAATCTCTATGTAATTGTTGTAACTAGCTATGATTTAGAAATTTGGATTGTGCAACAAGCTATTGAACTCAACAAACTTTAGTGTCGCCGGTACCTCAGCTGATCATGTCTACCCATTGGTTGTGGAGGGTAAAGATCCTCAGAATCAGCCAAGCTTCTGGTGTCTCCATTAGAAAGTTCCATTGAGTTCTTGGGAGAACAAAACCTTGAAGCTTTTTGCTTAGCTTTGGTAGACCGAGTGAGATTCATGTAGCTGGGTTTTCGGTAGTAACTACCTTCTACTCTTTCCATCATGAGTATATTGCCAGATACCGGAGTTAAAGATGAGGATGAAGATGAGGTTGACGGTGAGGTCTCATCATACGGAGATTCAGAACTCGGGGATGATGATGAGCGAGTGAACTGACTAACTACAGGAGATTTAGCAAGAATTTTAGTGTTGCTATTGTTCCTTCTTACTTTTACCAAGTCGTGTTCAGAAGAACAGGAGGAATAAAATCCAACAATGTTATCTTCACTTTTCCAAGAAAAAGGAGTCATCTCTAATGGATCTGTACGCATATGTTCCAAAAACCTGTTTTCCCATGGTTTCACTGCCATCCTACTCCATTGGCTGTTCTTATCTAGCTTATGGTGCTTGATGGACTTTGCTGGCTTGTTTGTTCTTGAATTGGGACTAGGACAAGATCTTGATTGCTTGAAGCAAGAAAATGAGACATAATTGAAATTAATACAGTGAAGACTACCACACAGCAATAACTAGAAAATATATTCCACTAAATAGCTAACCAAATGAAAGCATAATAAGAACCTGTTGAGAAAGGGAGTATGCAATTGCTCTCTCCCTCTTGATTGCTCCTTCTTGCCTCAGTTGTAGCTTCGTTCGAACCTCTTCCGCAGTTCCAGGAATATCACACCATCCTTTCTGCAAATCAACGACACGCCCCATTGTAAGTTCAGATATATGACGTGATACCATTCAGAATCGTAAAAATCTGAGAATATCTTACATCAGCCTGTTCGGTGGGATCAGCCTGGCTGCAATATCCGTCCTGCATTGCTTGCTCTTTGGAAGACATCCCCACAGACCTTGCCCTAACTCGAGCCTGAACTCGAACAAGAGCTTGCATGCACCTCAGTGTTACAGCAGCTTGCTTCCGGACCTGCCTACCTCGAAATATAGCTTGCAGCCTCACCACTGCTTTCAAGGCCCTCAAAGCCCTCCTTGCCTGAATCATTTAAGAATTCTCAGTTAACAAAAGAGAGAAAATCTAAAGTTCACACAGGAGTTTTAGCTCCAATAATTATCACAAGAATCTGTGATCATACTACATCAGACTGCACACCCCACTTATTAAGCCTTAACGGCTGTTTTCCAGACCCATCTTTACGTGAAGATGGTAATTCTTTGGTTTGATTGCTTAGAAAAAAACAGGAAATCAAGACAAAACACAAGGAAAACCAACAATTCTTACTGGTTTTAAATTCAAAAACCAAGCAAAACATTATGTCATGATGACGACTAAAGTATTTAGTTTCTTTTACCCAAAGTGTTCTAAAATGCCCCGCCTAATTCAAAATTAATTGCTTTTTTGGACCGAATTTCACACCCCAATCCTAACTCTAACCTTAATTTTACAAAATTAACTCTCTAACTCATCAATTTGAAAAAATACCAATTTAGAACATAAACCCTAATTTCAAAAATTTAATCTTTTTTCTATTTTTATTAGTTTCTCATCAAATTGACCATTTATAAATATTAGTCATTACTCAAATAACATTTATCTATGATTGATTTCTCCAAATCGTACCAAAACTTAAACCTAATTATAGAAATTCTCAATTTCCGCTTAACCGTCTAGGCCGCGCCCCCGGCCTAGGCGCTCTAGACACTAGGCGCTAGGTCGCCGCCCGACTAGCGCCTAGCGCATTTTAAAACACAGTTTTACCTCTACTCCTCTCATTAAAACAATATCTTGATGAACATCATCTATAAGCCGTATTACAACCATATTCAGATCCAAATAGTCTTTCCACAATCCTATGAAATGGATCAACACTCGCAAACAAATTAATGATGGCCATATAGCTGCACACAGTTGCTCCTTCTGTTTTGTAAATAAGTGAGCACCAACCATGTACAATAGAAACTACCAACTTATTACACGAATAAGCTTGCCTAAAACATTTAGAGAATATTTCATACAAAAAATTTTGAAAAAATCCTTGGTGTAACGGTGAGGTTACTTTATTGTGACTTAGAAATTATAGGTTCAAGTCGTGAAACAGTTTCTTTGCAAAAAAAAAAAAAAGTAATGGTAAGAGTCCGTACATATTGAGTGTTGGGCCATCCTTTCATAGTTTTTCAACAATTAATGAGCTCAAAATTAATCACCCACCACCAAAATTGTCACTCAAAACATCCAGAAATAGCATTCTTTTTGTAATCCATATGTATAAATGAAACAATTTCTAAGCCAGATGGTATAAAATTAAATAAATAAAAATCTAACAGCAAATGATCATTTGAAGGAACAAAAAAAAAAAAAACCCATTTACCAACAATCCTCGGAAGGCCGTTTGGATCCGAATTGCAGCCCATTCTTGTCTGATCACCCTGAAATCTTTGGGTGGAGCACGAACCAAAGTAGCCATAGCAGCACTGAAAGCTTCATCAGAATCAGACGCCTCTGATGCCGCCACGTGTCTCCTCTTTGATGAAGATCCATACCCTTCTGATGAGCTCCTCCATAGCCTCCACTTCTTCTTGGTCTTCTCGTTCACGTTTTCCTGCAAATCAAAATACAAAACAATGAAAATATGGGAAACAAGACAAACAAACAAACAAAAAAAACGTTTTTTTTTTTTTTGAAAAAATTAAACACTTACTTGGTCTGTGATCTGGGGCTTTTTGTTATTCACAAGTGATTTCAACCATTTTCCTGAAACACCCATTTGATGATAATCGATTTTATTTTATTTTTTTCGTGAAGGGTGTTAAAAAAAACTGTTTTTTTTTTTTTGGGAAACAGAAAAGAGAAGAAAAAAAACAGAGCTTGTGATGGTGAAAGTTTTATAGAAACTACAATTTTCAGTAAACTGTTTTCTGGAAACAGATGTCTAATTTGAAAACAGAGATGTGTTTTTGGAAACAGAATTTGACAATGGAAGCTGGAGAGAGATGGGTTTGTTTATGATTCTTTGAAACTTGAAATTAGAAATGATTTTGAAAAATGTTTTCTGGTAACGAAAGCTGCTGATGATAGAAGTGTTTTGGGGGTTTAGAGACCGTTGGAGTGTGGAAGTATATTATTTTGAATTGAGAGAAGTGTTTTCAATTTTGAAATTCGAATTAAAAAAATTATTGTAACGGATATGAAGACTTTATCTCACGTTCCGATCGAGTCTCATCCCGTCCCGTTTCAATGAAAAAATTATTTTGAATCCCGAATTGAATAGTAATGGGTCCCGATTTTGAACTTTTTACGCTAAAATTGTCTCAGATCCGGACCCGATTTTTTTATTCGAGATGACATATCATCCTGAATCCCGACTGAAATTTTCATTCAAGACTTAAAATCATCCCGAATCCCGGACCAAACGGGACTATATCCCGATCGGGATTCATGATTCGAGATTTTCTATCAACCTTCTACTCCTACGAGCGGTGTTCAAAAATCAGGTCAATCCAGTAATTTAATAATGAGGAAGATAGAAAATCTTAAATTTCGAATATGATTCAAGATGTATTATATAGAAAAGACAGTCATTTTCGATTGTATTAATATATTATTTCGTGATTAACTATTGACACCAGTCGTATATTTTGTCTTTGTGGATTGAGAAGAAAGAGGGTTCGATGAGGAAAAAAAATTGTACCATGAGAGTAGTAAGGAGGTCAACCTCTTTCTAATATACAAAATGTATTATGCCATTACAATGTAGTATTGATTCATCTTGATCCGAAATGAATTATCTTTTACCACAGAGACAAATCTTTAAATGCTAGGTAAGAGGATAGTAAGTTCAAAATTCTGTCTCGATAAGACATGTATTAATTTGCATTCCATTTAAAAATTCTCATGCAAGTAAGTCAGAGGCGGCCTTGAATTTTCTTAAATTTTAGCGCACAAGGCTCCCATATTGTGGGCTCTGGAGATGATTCAATATGTACGCAGACTTATCGTGATTTTTTTTTTTTATAAAGAGACTGTTTCCGTGACTCAAATTTATAACCTTCAAGTAACTATGGAGTAATGTTACCATTACACTAAGGCTCATCCTCAGGGCCCTTATCGATAAAGGATTAAAAAAAAAAGTAAAAATCCTATTATATACTTAAAAATTAAAATTTTATTAGATTTACAATTTGCCGCCTATGTCGACTCTCTCCGCAGGGGATTGCAGCTGTGTATCTAACACCTGCTTATTCGAGGATCAGCTCTTCTTGTCCATATTTTGCAGGACAAAGGCTTCTCAATTTCAAATGTTACTTCGGCTTCTTCAACATTATTGCTTTTACTTTTGCTTTTGATCTTTCTTCTTTGCTGTAATTTTTTTTTATTAAGGCTGCATCTGTGTTTCTTGTCTTGCCCATTTTGCCTCAATGGCTTCATGAACATCTTTGCAGATGAATCCAATTTAGGTTCCTTATTTTGGGAAGCTTTTGGTGGGATATCATCATAAATTGGATATTTCTGCATAAATTAAAATAGAGAGATACATGTAATACTAGGTTTTATATTATTTAATTAATTTGCTAATTCATTTAGGAAACAAGAATTAATAACTAAGAAAGATAATCACCACTTATAATAACATCTCAATATCTTCTCGCTTACCATGTTAATAGTGGCTTTTATACCATCTATCACTCGGGGTCCAATATTTATCATTTTTGGTTGGGAGTGACTCTTATATCATTTGTGGCACCCGTCTCATTAGAAAGATTTTGTCTTTGGCGTTTCAAGATGGTCCGGAAGTGGATCTAATACCATTTATGACACCTAACCCATTAGTAAGATATTATCCTCTTTGACGGTGTAGGATGACCCAACTCCAAAACTCTTACCTCTCAAGATTTTGTTCTTAACACGAGCACCCAAAACGAGTATAACTAATTAAAAATAGTCATTATTTATAAATACATCCTAATATCCTTCCAAACGATGAGGGACGTCGCAATCATACTACTTTGAGTAATATATATTAGGGGTATTCATAGGGCTGGGTCGACCTGTAACCCGACCCGACCCGACCCAATCCGGTCGAGTTTATGAATTTTTAAAATTAATTTCGGGTCAATTTGAACCCAACCCGAAATTTCGGATCGAGTCACGGGTTTGGGTCAGAAAAATCGGGTCTAACCCGACCCGATATAAATTATATATATAGTTTTATTGATACAATTTTGATAAGAAAAAAGTGTAGCTGGAGCGGCAAAGTATATATTTAGTTCGTACTTGGTCATGAGTTCGAATCTCATGATCACCTATAAATTAATCCAAGACTTAACCATTTCAGTTACACACTTATTCTGTCAAACTTATATCAAAATATATATATATATATTTTATGTTTGTTTATTATGATCAAAAGAAAATTTGGGGGAAAGAAATGAATTTTATGTTTGTTTATTATGATCAACTTTGAACGTCACGAATGAGAAATTTAATTAATGGGTTTTGTTAATCATTAATGACTTATAATTCTGTTGTTATGTGAGTGTCTATAACATGTTTGTTAAATAAAATAAACCAAAATTTTTCAGTCTTTCTCTGATTATGAACTGTAGAATAATATTTCAGTCATGATTTTGGTAACATGTTTGGATCTTGAACTCTTTTATTATAAGTCGGATCTGGCCTTATTGTTATGAAATCTAAATTTCTTTTGATTAGATGTTAGTGACTAATCGGATAGAGCATAATGATCTCAAAGAATCAATGTAGCCGACCTCACCTAGTGGAAAAAAGTATTTTGTTTGGTTTAGATAATAGCGACTAACCGGTGTGGATCATAAGTTATCATTCAAAACGGTTCTGTAAGAGCTTGTGATAGTCGGACGTTTTACTTGTTCCGCTTAAGCTCGGAATGGGTGGTTCACAAAAGAAACAATACTAATGTAAGACATTTACCCTCACGATTTTGTTTTTGACGTGAATTGCAAGCACGATATCTAATTAGTGGGACGAGTCTTGGAATATTGATTTCGAGATTTTTACATTTTGAGACGTATCATTTTAACTGAAAAGTGAAAACATTAATCAAATTCTAGAAATTGGCTACTGATAAATATTTTTTATAATTACAGACTATATCTCAGGCATTGGCAACAGCAAGAGAGCACTTGACAAGAACACTTCTCAAATGATATAAGCAATCTGTGTGGGCATGAAGAAATTTTTACTCAGCATTCTTTAATTCTTTGTTTATTTTTTTTACTCAACCAAGTTCGACTGAGCCCGGATCATCTGGGTTTTTTCGGTATTGGTTTAGTTGTCATCCCTATTCAGGAATATAGATCGTAAAAAAAAAATTAAAGACTTAAATTATCTAGAACATCCTATTTTATTAATTTTAAATATATATATATATATATATATATATAGTTGATAGTCCTCAAGGTCTTTGATAATCTTTAGGTCCGGATGATGCGGACGCGTGTTTTGTACAATCTGTGTATAAATTTTTACTCAGCATTCTTTAATTCTTTGTTTATTTTTTTTACTCAGCCAAGTTCGACTGAGCCCGGATCATCTGGGCTTTTTCGATCTTGGTTTAGTTGTCATCCCTATTCAGGAATATAGATCGTAAAAAAAATAAAAATTAAAGAATTAAATTATCTAGAACATCTTATTTTATTTCACAAAATTACTTAATTCCTTTCATAATATAATTTTAAATATATATATATATATAGTTGATAGTCCTCAAGGTCTTTGATAATCTTCAGGTCTGGATGATGCGGACGCGTGTTTTGTACAATAAAATAATGTTGTTTTATAAGTCAAATAGTAAAGCTATGTTGATTTATTGAACAAAACATGTGTTCAGACGATCCGAACGTTCGAACTTGAAACTGACCCTATATATATATACTAAAATATTTTTACAATTTTTAATAAAATTTTTCATTAACAATCAAATAATAAAAAAAAAAAATTTTATTAAAAACTCTACTTTTAAAAGATATACCCGAAAAAGCTCCCCGGGAAATCTATACCAATTGAAGCTTAGTACAACTAGTTGTTGAAAACAATAAAAATAATAATTTTGAGTATTGAATATATAAACAAAACAATTTTTTTTTCCCGAAAATTTCTTATCTATTTTATTTTAATATATAATATAAAATTTGGATACAATTGTTATATGCAAACAATAGTTGACGATACCCAATCACATATTTTATTAATCATTCATGCAATATTAAAAAAAATGTTAAAAAGAAATGAAAATGTTAAAAAAATTTATATTAATATTTTACAAATATTTTAGTAAAAATCTATTAAGCTGAATGCATTCGGTCGTACATATAGGGATGGCAAAATCCGGATCCAGATCCGGAAGCATATTTGTTACCCTGGGTCCGGACCCATATCTACCCGGTCCGGATCCGAATACCCGGTTTATTATTATTTTTTTATTTGTTTTATTTTTAATTGTATTATTTTTTATTTATATTTGGATTTTGTCAATTTTATTAGTTTTATTTCAATTAATTTTATATTTTTTTAATTATATTCTATTATATTTTTTTATATATACATATTATTTTATATTTTTCATTATATTTTAATTTATTATATTTATTTTTTATTATTTTTTTGGACCGGGTCTGTCCGGGCCGGACCCGTACGATCCCGAATCCGAATCCAAATTCGCCCGGATCTTAATTTTTAAGACCCGGATCCGAATATTTTAATCTCGGACCCGGATCTACCCAGATCCGAATCATCGGAATTCAGGCGGAAGAGAGGGCCGGGTCTCCTTACCATCTCTACTTACAGAATCAAGTATCACAGACAGTCTAGAAGGTCAGAGACAAAATGGAACGTGTGGTGGAGACAACATAATAAGGAAAAGGTCAACAAATCTGACGGTCCATATAAGACGTGTTATTTTGAATCATAAGATTCCTCGTCATCTGAAAATTGTAGCCCCCAATCACATTGCTATTGATTGGCCTGTCTGTCTGTTCTGTCTGTCCCACGTGTTGCGACAAAATTAATAATTTTAAATTTTAATCTTGAAATTTTATTCACCGGTAGAGATAGCAACGAGCCTGACATGATACGAAAAATACAAATATTTATATTCGTCATATTCAATAAATGGGTATGAAAATTGATCTCTTACCCGCCCCTAATATACCAAGCCCCTGGGCCCTCTTACGGGTACATGTTCATACGATGATTTTATATCTATTTGAACAGATATGTCAATATTCGTACTTAACTCATCCAACTAATGAATATATAAAATTGTCCCCTTACCAATGCCTAAAATACCGGCCCTCATCCCCATAACGAATTTTACATTCTCTATTCACCGATTCACCTAAAAATTGAAAAGTGTATACGATTGAAAAATATATCAAACTTTTGGTATATATTTGTTACATAATAGATGGACGTTTGCTATATTTTTATTATAATTGATTACAGTTGTAAATAAAATTTCAGAATTTATATATTTTTAATAACGTATCAAATATTGAGTGTATCATTAATAATTTTCCTTTAAAACAAAATCATCAATAAACGTCTCACAATGAAATTTTTAATGTTAGTGAATTAGTATAAAAAGAAAGAGATTAATGGTTTATTATAAGTTAGATCTTAAAATTATACTGCATCTAGGAGTTCGAAAATTATATTATGTGCCGGGTGTATATGTCTTCTCTCTCACAGCAGGTGGGCCCCACAGCTGTGTGGGGCCCACCTGCTGTGAGAGAGAATGCATATACACCCGGCACATGATATACCACCTCCTATGAGTTTGTAATATAAAATATTCTCATTTTTGGTCCGATTTTTTATTTTGAACAAAAATAATACTGAATTCCTATTGGAAATTTTAATTTGGATGAAAAATCGGAAATTTTAATTTGGACGAAAAATCAACTTGAAAATAAAAGAATAATTATAAGCCATGCGTGTAAAGTAGAAAACATCTAACTTTAATAAAGGCGTCATGTGGTGCATTAAATAAATGAATAATCCTACGTGGGGATGACAACGGATCAGTTATGATATGATGTATGAAAAATATCTCCCTAGTACCACCCCTAATGTACCGGGCCCTGCAAACCCTATGCGAAGTCCACGTTCACAATGAGATTTTACTTATTTTTCAACGGGATGTCAATATTCATATGTATCCAACCCATCCAATAAACAGGTACACCCATCATCTCTAATCTTACATGGTGCGTTAGTAGAAAACATCCAACTTTTATATATACAAATATCTTTATTTTGGCCCATATTAATTATGATTCCTTACACACAAACTTGATATTTTATTTAAAAATAATAATTAAACTTTAAATAACATTATCGTATTTTAGCTCTGAGTTATAAAGTCTTAGACGAGTTCTTAAAATGCAGTCTCTAACAATTAATTTTTTTCAATCGATCTTAAATCCTAAACCCTAATTTTGAACCAAATGTTAAGTGCACACCATGATTTTGACTTTAAATAGTTGGTCACCATGATCTTTCTATGTTTGTTTTTTTTTTAAAAAAAACTTTCCTTTTTCACAATCAAAGCCTAAGATCATGGCTAAAAATTAACATGAATTTCAACAAAAACAAGGTGTCCATGCAAGTTGGCAAAAATGAGACTTCAAAATTTCAACTTGACATGGAAAAAATGAAAATCAAAAGTACGACTTAGGACTAGTTACAATGAATTTATTTTCCAATTATTGTATTTAAGAATGGTCACAAATTATTGTAATATATAACAATATAAGGGGGGTTTTATTATCTTGGTGCGGGTATCCACACGAAAATTTCGTGTAGAAACATCATAAAATATTTGTACTCTCTGATGTGTTTTTTTTTTTATCTATACGAGAAAGTATGAGTACTTTTTCATGCGTTCGTCCGAAATTTTAACGCGGACGTGTATATATGTATATGTATATGTGTGTGTGTATGTATGTATGTATGTCACCTTATAATGAGGGATCTCAAGGACCAAATAAAATGTTAAAAAAAAAAACACATTCAAATACACTAAAAGATAAGTAAAAGTGTATTGAAAATGTGAAATATGTATTATTTTTAATTTGGTCTTTAATTTAATAAGTTAAGGAATCTTTTATTGGAAAGTCACTTGTATTTGTCGTAGTGATTAAAGATTATATTCAATGGTGGAGTTAGAATATTGAACCAATGGCGTAAATTTTGAATGGATATAAAATAAATAAAAATAAAAAACTTTTATTCTTATACACTTATTATATGTTACACATATAATTTTATTATTAATGTTTTATTAAATTAATTCAACACATTCCAGATTTATCATCTTAAATGACATGATATTCATCAAACGACTACAAATAAAAAAAATGTAGCATGATCCATAATTTTAAATATATTCTCTACATAATTTAGTTTGTCCATTTAATTTATTCTATCGAAAGTAAAATTATATTTAAATAATTATGAGTAACTATTATATAATATGATTTTTTATTTTTTTTTAAAAAACATTAGAAATTCCGCCGTTAAATTATCCGATCCGAATTTAAGTGGAACATATAAATTTTCTGACTGTCAGATAATAGGAAAATAGGAAAATGGCATTTGCCATCGTTGTTTTATTTTAATTTTAATTGAAATGGTAAAATAAAATTTTACAATAAAGTTTTGAAAAAATAATTGAAATTGTAAAGCCTCCACCGACATTTTTTAGACCGACCTGGGATAATAAATCTCTCGTTTCTTAGTAATTACATCAAATACATTTTTTCCACACGCTTTGACCGAATTGCTCATCAAAATCTCTGGCAATAAAATGTAAATAAATTTTTTTTTGAAACGTTAGAAATCTCATCGTTAAATTATTCAATTCGATCTTAATCGAAATAGATAAAACCTCTGACTGTCGTAGACTCTTACGAAAGATAAATAAGAAATTATAAAGATAAAATATAACAAATTTTCTGTCACCATATAAACTCATTTTTTAATCTCTTATTATGTAATATTTCAAGTGTATAAAGTGTTGAGACAAATAAACATCCACGTAATTTTATATTTTCAAAACAAATCATAAGTTATTGCACTATTTGCTATATAAATTTTGATAAATACATTAGTGAAATCAACAAAATGACATGTATGGTTGTCGATGAATCAGATGTGGTTTTGGGGACAGTCGATACAGACAGTCTTTTGAATCCTTAATTTAAGAAAAATTAATACACATTACAATAAAGAAATATATATATATATTTTTAAGAGATCACGTACTTTAGAAATTCGTCTATAACCCTTAAAACTCATAATCATCCTTATGATGTTTTTGGAATCGTTGGAAACCCCGCCGCCAAACTACCCATTCCGAACTTAAGCGGAGCAGGTAGAACCCTCGGCTGTCACAGGTTTTTACAAGAAACACACTCTTTGAATTCGAACCTAGGACCTTAAGATGAAATCATGAATCTTATATCACCAAATCACGTCATTTTGGGACTTATGATGACGTCACATTTCAATTGATGAAAGGGAAAAAAAAATTAATTATTGATGGGCAATTTTTCCTTTTAACTTAAGTCCTGATCTTATCCAATTAATAATTAAACCAATAATTGATTTGGTCGCCTGAAAGAAACGGCCGAACTTGTAAACATGCAACAATTATATTTTAATTTAAAAATTTTTAAAAATAATATATAGTTTTAATATTTTGATTTGATGTCACCATTAAATGTTTACAATTTTTAAATCAAATTATTCTTGGGCATGTCGCTATCCAAATCTTAATATATATTATATGCTTAATATTTTTCACCATTGAACGTTTTTTTTAACGTTTTTAGGAAAATTTATAATTTTATCCTTCATTTAAATAAATTTGTATGTATTTAAATTTTTTTATGTCCTTATTTGTAATTTCACAACTTATACTCTAACGTATACTCTATATCTAACTTAACACCATAAAAAGCTTATATTATAGTATTTGTTCCATAATTTATAAGTTATATTATACTCTCGACACAATATCTTTTACCAAACACAGACCGAGCCTATGCTAATTGATTGAATACAAATGATGAATTACTTATAAATACATTATCCGGCTCAATTTTAAATGATGTGGGATTTTATAATCTATATCGATGTTTTTATTGAGATTTTTTCGATTGAATGAGCTAACTCTAATAATTTTTTTTATGACACCACAACTCCATCAACACGATATTATCCTTAAAAGAATACTTAAAATGACAATAATAATAAAAAAAGATTGTTAGGTAATTTGCCAACTATAAAATAATAAAAAGATTTATTTAACAAAAAAATGAATTAAATTATTTAATAGAAGTCAAAGATGTAGTTATAAAAACAATGAACATTGAATCCATTGTTTAAAAAACAAAACAGATGTAGTTAAGTTTAATCCATCTGGAGGGTAGTGGGAGGCCTCACCTTGGGACCCAAGTTGGTCTTATTTTTAAATCATGTCATATATATCACAGCCGTCTGATTTGATTTTTTTTCATGAAAAAAAAAAAATTAGTATCACAATTTTATTATTTTTAAAAAAAAAAATTATTGTGCAAAATTTGACCACAAGAACATGCTTTAAAGAGAGAGGGTGGATATTTATGGTGTTACGGGTTGAGATTTTTCAATCCCGATCAGATAAACGAGGTGGTCTAAAATGAGAGTGCGAAGATTTGTGATAATGGTGTTTATATGGTCGGATCAATTCGTGACCCGATGCAATTTGACCCGACCTTGTCGGATTTGCAAAAAAAAAAAAAAAGTAATTTCGGGTTAAACCACGACCCGATCCCGTCGGATTTTCAATCCCGATCACATAAACATGATGGTCTAAAGTAAGATTGCGGAGATTGGTGGTAGGGGTGTTTGGGTCAACCCACAACCTAACTCGACTCGACGGAACCCAACCCTACCACGCTGGGTTTGTAAAATAAAAAAAAAAAATAAAAAAAAAAAGTAATTTCGGGTCGGACCCGACCCGATCCTCAAAATTGGCTCGGGTCGTGGGTTCAATGTAAAAAATCGAATTTGACCCGACTCGGCCCGGTTTTGATGATTTTTCATTTTTCCTCTATAGTTAATTTATCATAATTTGATTTACAAATCATATCAAAATTGTATCATAAAAAATATATATAATGCATTTTTCCGACCCGACTCTTTTTTTACCGACCCGTGCGGGTCACACTTTCAAATTTCGGATCATGACCCAACCCAATCGGATTTAAGGAAATTAAAAAAATCCGACTCGACCCGTGAACACTCATAATTGGTGGTATTATTGTTAATGTGTAAAATAATATATTGTTTGTAATCGGTGGTGGAAAATTAATTTTAAGAATTTATTGGGATGGATGAATGGTAATTACTTATTTTTTAATTAGCCATAAACGATGGCGTTTTGAAATGGTGAGGTTCAACTCTTTCTAATGAAAAATACATTCTTGTGATGTCATCAGTTATTTAACGTAATTAATGATAAAGTGTAAAATGATACAATATTTATAACTTTGAGTGGAAATATCAACTTATTTAAAATTTTCAAATAATTTCACTCATAAACATTTTTTAAGTGGAAAATTTATAGTATCCATTTAATATATGCTAGTAAGATCTACTAAGAAAAATAAAACATTACAGAAGTTATGCAATTTAAGCGCTTATTAATCGTCGCTTAATCATAGATCATTATTTGAACGATTTGATCCGGCCGAATTAAATTTTTAGAATTTCATTTTAGAATTTTTTTTATTGTCAATAATACTAAATATCAATATTACACTTCTCAATTATTTTCGATTTAAATTTCTTAAATCACAATTAAAATAATTTATAATCGATTTCCGATTAAAGTAACCAAAACATAATTAACAAACCAAAATTAAAGATGGGAAGTGAGATCTTCAAAATCTGGAATAAAAAATCAATTAAAGGGTCAAGATCTTGGTTGTATGAAGATACTTATCAAATTTATTATAAATGAATGATTTTAAGTGATTTTTGAATGATATGGAGAGATGAATTTATGATTTTTTTATCATCAATAATATAAAATATGAATATTATTATTCTCAATTATTTTCGATTAATCATAAATCTCTTAAATCACTATTAAAATAATTTACTATCGATTTCCAATTAAATTAATCAAAATATAAAATAAAAAAATCAAAATTAAAGATGGGAAGTGAGATCTTTAAAATCTCAAAAAATATTCAAAGACACTTGTCAAAACCTCAAGCTTCCAAATAAAAACGAGTTTTTTTTTTTAACGAAAAACGAGTTTAAATATTATAATAAATAAAGAACTTGCCACGTAGGAACACAGTGGGTCCCACTACCCAATTGCATACAATAAAAAAGCTTATCTCTAATTTCCTCCCAAAAAAAAAAAAAAAAAACAATTATTTTAAATTAAATTTATCAAATTCCAGGTAATTAATTCAGTGAATAAATAAATAAATAAATGAAGACAAGGATCCATAAAAATTCATGGTATTGGTTCTGGTTTTGTTTTTCCAGTAGGAGAGAGAAAGGAGTCTGAAACCTTTGTTCTTTCTCTCTCTATTCTTTTGAAATCTTTAAAAAAAATTTAATAATATTTGAAAAAAGAAGCTATTTTTTGTTCAAATTTGGGATTTTTCTTTTCTTGATCTGCAACATACCATCTCTGGCCAAATGGGTGTCTTTTATTTTCTTTTTTGAGGCAGCCTCCTGATTGCAGGTACCATTTTTCAACCCCTTTTTTGTTTTTTTTCGTTTTTTTTTTTTTTGGATTGGTGGGTATTTGTGGGAATTTGAGGTTTATAGTATGAGGAATCTGGAGTTGTAATGAATGGAGAGATTTATTCTTGCAGTTTTTTTTAGCTGACATTGTATCATTATCTTGTGTTTTTATTTTTATTTCCCTGGTTTTATGGATTGGATTGATTGTTTGAATGATATATGCAATTGGGTTCCTGATTTGAGCTGTAAATTTTGAATTGTCTCTTGTATGAAAAAGTGAAGATATAATTGAATGTGTCTTTTCTTTTTTTGGGGGGGTTATTTTTGTTGTAATTATCTATTTAGTTTTTTTTTTTGTTTAGAAATCTGGGTATGTGTAGTTCTTCAATTAATTTAATGGGATGTTGGTGCTTCATAAAGCATGAACTTGATTTTCTCTCCATGATGTTGGCTTTGAATTATATAGTGTTTTTTTTTTTTTTCATATGCAGCGATTAGACCTTTTATATGATGTCATTATGTGCTGCTATTTGTTATATGTACTGATCTTTTTCATATGGTTTTGTGTAATTAGCTCTTAGGGGAAGAAATTTCCCTCGCAGGCGCCATTAATATGACGCTGAAGGCAAGGTTGAGGGTTCTTCTTTGATGGTCGTGTGCCTAATATAATTCTTTTCGAGATTAAAATTCTGAGCCATGACAAGAGGTAGGATTAGGGCAAAACTGAGGAGGAGCCAGCTCTATACATTTGCTTGCCTTAGGCCACATGTCAATGAAATCGATGGGTCAATACAGGGGTGCCCCAGAGTTATATATTGCAACCAACCTCATATGCACCGGAAAAGACCTTTAAAGTATTGCACGAATTATATATCAACCACGAAGTATAATTTTTTCTCATTCGTGCCTAAGGCACTCTTTGAGCAATTCAATCGAGTTGCCAATATTTACTTCCTTATTGCTGCACTTCTTTCAATGACACCAATTTCGCCATTCACTCCTGTAAGTATGCTTTTTCCCTTGGGAGTTGTTGTTGGGGCAAGCATGTTAAAGGAGGCTTTAGAAGATTGGCGAAGATTTATGCAGGATAAGGAGGTTAATGCCCGTAAAGTTAGTGTACATGTGGGGGATGGTGTTTTTAATTACAAGCCATGGGAGAAGGTTCAGGTTGGAGATATTGTGAAAGTGGAGAAGGATCAATTTTTTCCAGCTGATTTACTTTTCTTGTCATCAAGTTATGAGGATGGAATTTGTTACGTGGAGACTATGAACTTAGATGGCGAGACAAACTTGAAGGTGAAGAGATCAATGGAGGCAATGTCGCCTTTAAACGAAGATGAGGTTTTCAAGGAATTCATGGGAACCATAAAGTGTGAAAATCCAAACCCCAGTCTTTACACCTTTGTCGGTAATATTGAGTACGACCGTGAGGTTTATGCAATTGATCCTAGTCAGATCCTTCTCAGAGATTCAAAGCTCAGGAATACAGCTCATGTCTATGGCTCTGTGATATTCACTGGTCATGATAGCAAAGTCATGCAGAATTCAACAACCTCTCCTTCAAAAAGGAGCAGAATTGAGAAAAAAATGGATAAGATAATATATATCCTTTTTGCTCTTCTTGTATTAATATCATTAATCAGCTCAATAGGCTTTGCTGTGAAGATAAATTACCTAACGCCAAACTGGTGGTACTTAAAACCCGAGGAAACTGATGTATCCTTTGATACTGTAAAGCCCCTTGTGCCTGGGCTTGCCCATCTGGTTACTGCTCTCATTCTTTATGGATATTTAATTCCTATCTCGCTTTATGTTTCAATTGAGATTGTGAAGTTTTTGCAAGCGATCTTCATTAACCAAGACATAAGTATGTATGATGATGAAAGTGGGATTCCTGCTCAAGCGCGAACATCAAATCTGAATGAGGAGTTGGGCCAAGTAGATACCATCCTCTCTGATAAAACTGGCACTTTGACCTGCAATCAGATGGACTTTTTGAAGTGTTCCATCGCTGGAACTGCATATGGTGCAAGCCCTAGTGAAGTTGAACTTGCTGCAGCAAAACAGATGGCCATTGACCTTGAGGATCAGAATAGAGAGACTGCCAATGCAAAGCGTAATAATAGTGGATCAGAAATCGAATTGGAGACACTCATTGCTTCTAATGATGGACAAGATTATAAACGTCCCATAAAGGGTTTTAACTTTGAGGACAGCCGGCTCATGGATGGAAATTGGTTGAGAGAACCTAATGTAGATACCGTGTTGTTGTTTTTCCGAATTTTAGCAGTTTGTCACACTGCTATTCCTGAGCCGAACGAAGAGACTGGCAGTTTAACATATGAAGCAGAGTCACCTGATGAAGGGGCTTTTCTTGTTGCTGCCAGGGAATTTGGTTTTGAGTTTTATAGAAGAACTCAATCAAGCGTGTTTATTCGTGAAAAATATCCTTCTACAGGACAACTTGTTGAAAGGTGAGGATATGAATGAATTTTCATGTGTGAAAGTCCCCCCCACAACCACTAGTTTCCCTCGATTTCTTGGTGTCTTAATAGCTAATTTTTCTTTTGGGAATTTCACAGAGAGTTCAAAATTCTCAATCTGTTGGATTTTACTAGCAAGAGAAAGCGAATGAGTGTGATTGTTCAGGACGAGGATGGGCAGATTCTTCTCTTATGCAAAGGTGCCGACAGGTTAGCCTCACAAGTACTTTTTTTTAACTGTCTGATTCCCTTTTATAGGCCTGGACCGTTGATATGATACCAGGCATATAATCTTCAATCAGCTTACATATGCTGTTTGTGGGTGTATGAAATCCTTATTTTGAGTTTTGGTGGGCGCAGATGGTCTACTGTTAACTTACTGTTTGATTAATTAGGCCACCCTATCTTTGTACTTCACCATGCATGATTCCTTTGCTTGGATGTGCAGCATCATTTTTGATCGGCTTTCAAAGAATGGAAGGATGTATGAAGAAGCCACTACAAAGCATTTGAACGAATATGGAGAAGCTGGATTGCGTACATTGGCACTTGCTTATAAAAAACTCAATGAATCTGAGTATTCTGCTTGGAACAGCGAGTTTCAGAAGGCCAAAATTTCTATTGGGGCTGACAGAGAGGCAATGCTTGAGCGGGTATCAGATAGGATGGAGAAAGACTTGATCCTTGTTGGTGCTACTGCTGTAGAGGACAAATTGCAAAAAGGAGTATATTTCATTGTTGCCTTATAGCTGTGATTAGTATATTTCCGTTTGATTAGTTTCAATCTAATTTTATCTATCATTTCTTTAGGTACCCCAGTGCATAGATAAACTTGCACAAGCTGGTCTCAAGCTCTGGGTCTTGACTGGAGATAAGATGGAAACTGCAATCAACATAGGGTTTGTCTCTTGAAATGAAATTATCAGTCTTCTTAATAATCTATTACCCAAAAACTGGACTTCTTTCTGATGAAACCAGTATAATGAAATATTTTCTGGCATGATGCAGATATGCATGCAGTTTGCTTCGACAAGGCATGAAGCAGATATGTATAAAAGCTTTGAGCTCAGACTCAGTAGGAAAAGATGACAAAAAGGTAATTATATGTATAACCTTTAGAAAAGAGAGCACAATTTTCATTTTTCAGGAAATTGATTTCATTTGATGTTAGACTTTTCTGTGTTTCGTTACCAAACAGGCCGTGAAAGACAACATTTCGATGCAAATCACCAATGCTTCGCAAATGATCAAGTTAGAGCGAGATCCACATGCTGCATATGCATTAATAATTGAGGGAAAAACACTAGCCTATGCTTTGGAGGATGATATGAAGCATCAATTCTTGGGTTTAGCCGTTGATTGTGCATCTGTCATATGCTGTCGTGTCTCTCCCAAGCAGAAGGCACTGGTACTGTTTCTCATTAGCTACTTCGCTCTTCCAAAATTGCCTTTTACTGCTTTTCGTTATTAATTTCACTTGTATTCATGCAAAAGATAAGATATTATTATGCACTCTTTTGCTAGGTCTTGTTTCATTTGTTCAAATTTTGGCACCAGGTAACAAGGTTAGTAAAAGAAGGAACCGGGAAAACCACCTTAGCAATTGGTGACGGTGCAAATGATGTCGGAATGATTCAAGAAGCCGACATTGGTGTCGGCATTAGTGGGGTGGAAGGTATGCAGGTAGGCTACAGATCTAATTGGTTCTTTTTGCTCGATGCTTCTATAAAAACAGTAATAAGGTTTATTTTTCTTCTCTTTTTCTTTTCTTAATAATTTTAAACTCTGCTTTTCCATACAGTTGAAATATCAAAGTGACAACCCAAATTTGTAGGAGCTGTAGAAATGTTAGAACTCACTGTAGTTTGAATATTTATTGATCCCATTCCTGATGTTTGAATTTCTTGGACATAATGTCTTTGTTCATAATCATTTTCTAGATTGTCTTCTGATGACATGATAAGAAAAATTGCACCTAGGTTATATCTTTTGACATATGTTGTGGATTGCAGTGTGAAATTTGCTGAATTTGCAACATTTTGCAGGCTGTGATGGCTAGTGACTTCTCTATTGCGCAGTTTCGGTTTTTGGAAAGACTTCTGGTAGTCCATGGACACTGGTGCTACAAGAGGATTGCTCAGATGGTAATAATCAATAATTTCTCAATTTACGGTTTTATTTTCATGCTTTTTATAATTTTGCACTTGCTGCGTGCATATCTGAGAAGATACCTGCATATTCTTTATCTCTAATTCGTTCTTTTTAACTATGATTTTTTGCTATCAGATTTGCTATTTTTTCTACAAAAATATTGCATTCGGTCTCACCCTATTCTACTTTGAGGCATTTGCGAGCTTTTCTGGGCAATCAGTTTATGATGACTGGTATATGCTATCCTTTAATGTCTTTCTTACTGCGTTGCCTGTCATTTCACTTGGAGTTTTTGAACAAGATGTTTCTTCGGAGATCTGCTTACAGGTTTGTCCCACTGTCGAAAACATTCCCCGAGTATTTCATCCATTTCTCTGTTAGCTAGGTTGTAACATTTTCTTCTTCTATAGTTCCCTGCCCTGTATCAGCAAGGGCCAAGAAATGTGTTTTTCGACTGGTACAGAATATTTGGTTGGATTGGCAATGGTATATATTCGTCTATCATGATTTTCACTCTCACTATTGTCATTTTCCACGACCAAGCGTTTCGTACTGGAGGCCAGACTGCCGACATGGCTGTTGTGGGCGCTACAATGTTCACTTGCATCATCTGGGTTGTCAATGTTCAGATTGCTCTCACACTAAGCCATTTCACATGGATCCAACACTTATTTATCTGGGGCAGCATCGCAGCTTGGTATTTGTTTCTCTTACTTTATGGAATGATGTCTCCCTTGACATCTGGGTATGCTCACCATCTTCTCGTCGAAGCTCTTGCTCCTGCACCGATGTTTTGGTTAACCACCATATTGGTTACTGTTACTTGTAATCTCCTTTACTTTGCCTACATAGCCTACCAAAGATGTTTCAAACCCATGGATCATCACGTTATTCAAGAAATCAAGTACTACAAGAAAGATGTCGAGGATCGACACATGTGGACTAGGGAACGATCGAAGGCAAGGCAAGAAACCAAGATTGGGTTCACAGCAAGGGTGGAGGCGAAGATGAGACAGTTGAAAGTAAGATTACACAGGAAGAGCTCTTCGTTAGCTCTGCAAAATGTATCTTCCCCATCATAACAACAATGCCTGTGAATTTTCAGTTTCCTTCTGCAAAACTTTTTTTAGGGTTTTTGGCCGTTTACAGTTTTACCTCTTTTTTTTTTCTTGATATTCTTTGTTATCTGTTAATGCGGGGTTGGTCAAAGCTCATGGAGCTGATGTATTTGTTGTATGAAACACTTTCTAAAATTTATTACTGATGACATAGTTACAACTTGTGTACAGAGTTTATGTTTGTCATCTGTTCTGGTTTTTGAAAATTTCCGATTTTCGGGACGGGAAAAATTGTCAATCCTATTCTAAGACCATATATAAACACAAGAACTTTTAACACCTTGGCTTTATTTTCTGTGAAGCTGAGGTAAGAAGAAAAGATTCACTCCATTAAAGTCAGAAAAGAAAAGAAAAAGAATCAAGAATGATTAAAGAAGAGAAAATAAAGATTTGGTGATCCCACACTTTTATTTTGTTTTGTTCATATTTGTAGGGAATGTCACAAGGTGGGTGTCTTAATCAATGGTGATTGGATAAGACATGTTCACATGAGAAGGTTGAGTGTGAAACATGGCTAAAAATGACCATCTTCTTCATTCACTTCCAAGTCAGCCATTAAAAGAGCTCCATTAATGAACCTCAAGCTCAACATATCATGTCGAACATTTGCAAGCACAAGGAGAAACCAAAAATTGAGAAAAATTGTAAGCACTCACTCAACACATTCTCCCAAACCAAGTTTGAAAACTCGATATACGGTGTGAGGAGGTTTCCCGAGAGAGGCGAGGTAGTCGGGGCGACAACCTCAATTCGAAACAAAAAAAAAAAAAAAAAAACTAAAATCATCCACAAATCTATATCAACTAATACATAAACGCATCCATCAAAACTAAACTAAATGAAACATAACAAAAAAGATTCATGAAATAAAATGACTGTTAATCTTTAAATAGGCTATCATCTTTGTCTAATAGCTTAAAATGTGAGTAATCATTAATAAAATAAGTAATAACGAATTATAACTAATAAATAAATATAATTATAAATATTGATTATTTTTAAAGATAGTAATTATTTTATCATCTTCAACAAAACATCAGGCTCAAACTACTCTGTCAACGAGATTAACAACATTACCGATTTAGTCCATAAATAAGCTCAAGTCAGGACCGTGTACCGATTTTCAACTCCCTTATATAATTTTTTATTCTTTTAAAAATTAATAACTTTTGGACTTTTGGGTCGAGACGTCTGCCCCAACTTGAGACGCCATAAGGCGGGCAATCAGCCTGAGGCAACGCCTTCGCGGCGCCGCATCACGCATCAGATGGAGTTTTCAAACTGTCTCAAACAGTGTAAATAAATAGAACTATCAAGGAAACAGCAAGTAAAGCAGATTCAAGTTCCAGAATTCAATCTGTCGGTAAACAGGTTAATTGTGGATTCATGTCCTCACTCTTCACATGATAAGCCTACCTTCCCAGCTTGAAACACACAACTTGTTGACAATAAATAATAATAGGAATAAAATTGATCGTAAAAGGACATACAATACACAAGTCCTAAATACTAGACAGAAAGAGAAACAAGAAGAAAAAAAAACACCAAATTAAAGAGTACTTGCAAAATCAGGAAACGCCTTCTCACATCGGACAAACTTACAAAAACAGAACCTACTCAAAGAAGGTCAGCAACATTCGAAGGCAGCTCCTCAATGACCACATTATAGAACTTCTGGATATCAAAAAGCATTCTCTCATCATCCCTCGTCACAAAATTGATGGCAACGCCCTTTCTTCCAAATCGACCACTTCGTCCAATACGGTGAAGGTAGTTTTCTGGTTGAGTAGGGAGATCAAAGTTTATGACCAGAGAGACTTGCTGCACATCAATACCACGAGCCAACAGGTCTGTAGTGATGAGAACACGAGAAGAACCAGAGCGGAATTCACGCATTATGATATCTCTGGTGTTCTGATCCATGTCTCCATGAGTAGCTGAGACTGTATGGTCACGGCTTCTCATCTTGTCAGTAAGCCAGTCGACCTTGCGTCGAGTGTTCACAAAGATGACACTCTGGGTGATGGCTAGAGTCTCATAAAGATCACACAGTGTTTCAAGCTTCCATTCTTCCTTCTCAACATTGACGTGAAACTGCTTGATACCCTCGAGGGTGAGTTCATCACGCTTAACCAAGATTCTCACAGGCTTGTTCATAAACTTTCTTGTAATCTCAAGGGCTTCGGGAGGCATTGTGGCGGAGAAAACCCCTACCTGAACTTTAGCTGGAAGCAGCTGGAAAATGTCATAGATCTGACAGACAGAACACCATATTTAGTGAAAATAATATCAAACTCTATCCAAACTTCAATGAAGAGGTAACCAAAACAAGAAATGCAATAATATTTACAACAACAAACCTGATCCTTGAAACCACGTGAAAGCATTTCATCAGCCTCATCCAGCACAAACATCTTAATGTAATCAGGGCGTAAAGACTGCCTGCGCAACATGTCAAACACACGTCCAGGAGTGCCAACAACAACATGAACACCAGCTTGAAGGATGCGCTGATCCTCACGAACACTAGTCCCACCAACACAAGCATGAACCTTAACACCAAGATAATCACCAAGTGCCCTCATAACTTTCTCAATCTGTTGAGCAAGTTCCCTAGTGGGTGCCAACACCAGGGCTTGACATTGGACAAGACCATAATCAAGTTGCTGCAAAATTCCAGAGCAGAAAGTCGCTGTTTTCCCAGTTCCAGACTGAGCCTGCTGAATCACATCAAGTCCCTTGCAGAAGGGAACAATTCCCCTTTGCTGAATAGCAGAAGGCTTCTCAAACCCTTCAAATAAAACAACAAAAAATCATTCCGCCATATCTTACCAAGACATAAACCAGAGTTAATCAGACAGTTGTACACACAAGATAGTGCAAAATAAAAAGGGATGTACAACAAACGTAAACAAAGGAAAATGGATAGGGAAGCAGATTAGAAAGTAGTAAAGCCCTCTTTACATACCATAAGCATAGATACCCCTCAAAAGATTTTCCTGCAATCCCATTGCATCAAAACTGTCATAAACCTCATCATATGAGGTGAAGAAATCTTGCCCATCAGTAGAGAGCCTGCATCAATAAAATCATTGAAACATATGCAGCTACCAATTACTAGTATCAAATTAAAATTATAACATGCAAAATGTTATATTGAAATCAAGAGCCACTCAATAATCTTACAGCTCATTCATCTTGGTGTCATACTGACGAGCATCAAACTGTGATCCTTCGGGTGTCAAACCTGCCATAACTGAACACAGAAAACCAGAAGCAAATTAGATGAAAAGTGAGAAGAAGATAGATGTCCAAGCTAAAGTTCGTGAAGATATAAAACATTTCAGACAAGTGTCAAATAAAAACTCCAATCAACAGTCAAGAATTGTTATATTATCCACAGTCAAGTCATACAAAGAAAAAAAGGATTTCTATCCACAAGTCAAATTGATTAAAACACTTTTTAGTTTTTACTGGATGACAATGTAACATAAAAGCCAAACTTGCAAACCAAACACAGAGGTGAAAAGCATTAACTTCCGTATTAGTGTCTGGAGAAGATCTGCTAAGAAGCAGTCAGCCATCTGATATTATCACCATATACTGCTTTTTTCCCACTTCCCCAAAGTCCAGCAAGAAACTTAAAACCAGCAAACAGTTCATGAACCAAAATGTCCAGACGCATTACTTGTAATCATTGTTTCTCAATATTTCCAAGATCAGAGGAAACACAAGACATGAGTGGAAATAATAATAACAGATTGAAAACAACTTTTCGAGCCAAAAAAATGGCTCCAGACATTCTAACATGAAGCAAAATATCTTTATGACAGAATCCAATGAAGTTTAATAGCTCAATATGTTATTTATGTTGAGTATTCAGTTACAGACTCGCTAGGAGTAACAATACAACAGATCGATCACAGGAGGAACATCATGACAGATATAATGTTTACACATGTAAGTGCCCGCTAAGGTTCTTCAAGAACAAGACACAACTAACAAGCAATTGATAAATCAATTTTAAACAGGCAACTTGTATAAGCCCAATTACATACTCCCAACACAAATGAACAAATTTATTAATTGTTATTTATGATTATTTATCACTAAACCCACTTGACCTCTCAAAAATCCTCCTTTGATAAGAATATATATGGGTTCCATTCATTATTCTGTTTCTACACTCATACATAAAACCGAGACAAATCTTTATAACAGGCTCAACAAATCATCAAAACCACCAAACCAAATAAATTTCCAAATCATCAAGACATAAAAAAAAAAACACAATCAAAACAAAATAAACAAACACAACCCCAGATCCGATAACATACAAAAACCCATCAGATCAAATCAACCCACAGAAGAAAATCCACCAAACCCACAAAAATTTCCCTCAAAAAACCAACTTTCACACAAACCCACATACATAAACGGTTTATTTAAGAGATTCTCAAACAACATAAATTGAGAAAAAGGAAACCAAAAAAAAAAAAAAAAACAATAGTGACCTGCTAAGCTTTGCTGACGGTGATGAAAATCGAGAGAGAGAAAAAAGTTTGTTTTTTTAGAAGTGAATGAAAGAAGAAGGCTGTTGATTAAAGATAAATTTGTAAGCTAGGGTTACCAAACTCCTCGGATCTGCGCCGTGGAGTTACTAAGAAGACTTGATTTTGTAGCACTTATATACACACCACTCGTGGGAATTCTGTTCCTGTTGTCACTTGGAAACCCTTTTTCTGTTTTGCCTTTTCTTTTAATTTCCAATTTTGTCCTCGTAGTTTTGGTTTTCTTGCATTTACAACCTCTTTGTTTAGGGTCGAC